>OV651831.1:4406447-4498007 GCA_927349885.1 Psylliodes chrysocephalus
ACCTTATTAAGGAAAATGGTACCTATTATTAATAACGGTTGTTTCTGAAACATTACTAAAATTTTCGAAATTTTGTTTTTCTACAAAATAATAAACTATACTATTTAGAAAAAAATTTATTTCTCTTATAATTTTATAAAAAATAACAGGGGAATATTTACATTTCTTGATCTATTAAACAAAACGATAAATTATCTCGACGAATGACACCATGTTCTAGTACGGAAGCTAGCTTTACATTTTTGTTGGTGGTTTCATGGGTTTCATATCAATTTTTTGTAATTGTAGTTTACACGTACATATACCTCTTAAAACTTGTTTGCTTTATTAAAAAAGTGCGTTGTTGTGATTTACGTCGAAATAAGTCAAAAACAACTTGAAACCCCATATAAAATCAAAAAGGAGAAACGGAAAAAAATTGAGCCTGTAAATGAACACAACTCAGAAACAAAAATAGCTATCTAATAATAAAAAAATAAAATTTGATTCTTGTGCAGCTTCATCTATATCATTAACTGTTTTTGGTTTTTTAATGGTTTTTCTTGGTGATGAAATTTCCGATATCTCACGGTTATCGATTCTTTTTTTCTCTCCAGAAATGCGGACGACAGTGTTTTTAGATACTCCTTTGGCTGCAGCAACACGATCATTTACATTTTTAAATGGTATTGAAGGTGAATTAAAGTTTTCTTCTCTTCTCATAAACTCTATAACATTGGCTATTATTTCGCGAGATTGACTGTTAATCACGCGGCTTCTTAATTTGCTATTAAACTCCATACTTAGGTTCTATTAAACTGTAATTAGCAAAAAACACAAACGAAAATAAAAGAAATGTTTTAGCGAAATTTACATCTGACATTTACGTCTGAATGAAATAGTGAAATACTTGATACGCAGAGTGTACTTTCATTGCGTAAATCCGTCGGGATGCCTGTCAGTAGTGCTTTCTCTATCTAGCCGTCGAAAGCCTCTAGAAATTTGATGAACTGTAATCGAATGTTATTTGCGCTAATGTTGCTAAGCAACGTAAGAGGGAGGGATACGAGTGATATTAAAGGCCATGCATCGAAAAAGCCGGCAGATTTTGTTTTGTAAATTCATCCCACCTCTTTCTTTCTTTCTTTCTTTCTTTTCTTATCCCCGGAGTGTTTAGTTTTAATCGAAATGAGGTTATCAATTGAAGGGTTTAAATACTGGGACAACCGTTATAAAACCTTTTCTTTCAACTTTATCTAAACCCCAATTGTCACATAATTAAGAATATCCGAAGCAGACATTTAATACTCTTAAACCTTTAAGAAAATAAAATGGACGTTTGGAAAACTGAAATATTGAAAAGTTTCCCAGCAGTATAGACCACGCTTCCCTAATCCACGCTAGCGAAAATAGAAAATGTATATCGATGGTAAGTCAGCACATAATTTTTCCTTGAAAAACCTTCCAAAATATTATTTTTGAAACGAGTATTACCTTGATACTAAACCGAAATTACCCTAATACCCAATTACTATCCAACCCTCTTCTTTTAATATACATAATGATTGTGTAATTGAGTTGATGTTGGCAAAATTTTGATTCTGATTAGATTAAAGCCCGTGGGAAAAGCGGCTTACTTAAATTTATTACACACGAATTGATCGTAAATATCTCCATTAGTGAAATTATTACAACGTAAACACCTAGAAGGGAGAGAATGTGGTTAATATCAACTATGAAGGTTGGTTTGATGAGGATTAAAACGCGTCGTCAGAGTGTATTATTGTAGATGACAATATGTCACTGATACAAGTATGGCGCAGTTTGAATTGTTATGTATAGCTTGATAACCATTTGATACAATAAAAAGAACTTGCTCTTTAAACACAATTGCAATATCAAACAAAAACAATATAGTTATATTTGGTTTGGTTGTGAAAAACAAGCCGGATCTTTTGGTTGAAGTACTGGACAAATTAAACAATCTTCTAGGGACTCAAACTAGGTATCAAGACATAAACAATATATCTATATTTTTGCAGAGCACTGCAAAACCTACCTTTTGATACGCCTATGTCGAAAATACTAGGGAAACGAAACAAAAAAAAATATAATTTGAAATCCGTTAATCACTCAAAATAGACATTCCAATAATTCTGTTCTTCATGTTTGACCATTATAGAAGGTAAAATTGAAGCGGTGTTTTATTCCATCTGGGTATAAGATACAGTCCACTACGAAAGACAAATATAAAGCATCGACTCCAACACATATTAAGTATCAAAGATTATCAATTTAGAATTCACAGTATATACACGTTATTATCTGCTCCTCAATAAATCCAAAAATTAGGAAATAAAAACTTAACCAAAGTAAGAGCAATTTTTATAGTAAATGTAGGTACGTATGTGAAACCAAAATATTGCTAATAATCGAATTAAATTACCGGTTTTAAGCTTACATTAAATTGTAATTAGATGAAACAAAATGGATTCTATGTATTTTGAGGTGATCTTTTCGAAAAAAGGCAAAACAAAATGTAGCAGTTTTTCGAAAGTGCCGAAATTTTGGATTTTGTCAATTTTTCAATTTTGCGCATGCGCATGTCGCCAATAAATCAATATTTTTAAAACGCAGTTTACGACATTTGAAAGCTTAGAAAAAATGCAAATTTTTATGTCTTCTGAGAAATTTTGATCCGATGCATCGTTCTCGCGGTATAGACGATTGAAATTTGTTTAGTATTTTGAGTCGGCGAAGGTCGAAAAATTGAATTTGTTAAATGTTCAAACACTAAATTCTTCATAACTTTGGTAAAAATTAAGATATTTGAAGAAACAAAAATTCGTTTTGAACTTAAGGGATGTGACTATTTATTCCCAGAAGGGGACAAGAGAAATCCCAAAATTGGACATATGGCGGAAGGGCAAAGTGTACCGCAAGCCTAATTTCATTGTTTGCCTATAACGGCCAAACTATTTAGATTTTTTTTAATGCCACTTTCAGAGCTTAATCTTATATATGAAATCTTATACGTGTATGAATTTTATCGAAATCGGATTATAATTGGCCAAGATATCAAACAATTTAACAAATTTTTTTCCCTAAAAAAAAACTAAATTTTTTTTCGAAAGTTTGAAGTGACACAAAAATGCCAAAAATGCACCCAATGACTCAAAACTTTTTTTTTGAATACTTCATTATGTCTAGAATACGATTACATTACGGAAAATTCTGCAAAAATATTTTATCTATTTTTTTGACCACTGTTCATTGAGTGACGACCAAAAAAAAAACGGTTTTTGAAAAAAGTTGCCTAAAATGAACGATTTTCAGTTTTTTGGTCTGAAAATTGAGCAAACCCAAATCTCATATCTTCTGAATGTGTATACAAAGTTTAAAGTGTGTATGTTTCTTCTAAGTTGTAGAACTCTCCCGAGAAAAGTCCCATTACACGCGCTCCGCGGGATCCAAAACTCGTGCATTTCTGTAATTTGATTTTTTTGTGATTTCCAGTTTTAAATTTCTTACATACCTAAGTTCATTAGGTCTAAAATTTATTAAATTGTAATTTACTGACTTGTTATAAGACGTTTCTTGAGTTTTGTGCAAAAAATAGAATTACCGCAAAATTAGCCGGACGTCGTATCAAGGATAGCCATGGTCTCGGCGTTCGCTATCCGACAAGTTTAAACTTGAAACGGTCATATTATTACAAATTGAATCGCTTGATAGTGTTCATCGGCATAGATTTTTAATAGCCGTGTTCAGTAAGCTCTGTGTACACGTGGTTTTTCGGACTTCTTCAGCAATTTATTGAGTAAGTACGTTCTTAAATTAAGAAAATTCTACCACAGTGCTATAATTTTTTTGTTTCCAGGTTGCAATGGCTGGCCTGTGTTTATTATGTCATCAGAAACTTGCAGAGGGTGAACTTACCCCAATTAGACCGACAGGATTGAAAGGTCTGCAGATGGTCAGCAAAGAGAGAGGGGATGATTTTTTTAGTTCTTTAGAACCAGGTTTTATATTGCATGAAAGGTGTGGCAAACATTACGTAGCTCGACGTTACGGAAAAGAGTTTATTTATAAAACCTGGGATAGGCATAAAAGGGCCGCGATTGACAATGCCAAAAAAAGGAGGATGGAGCATCAACCGAGAAGAAAACCAGATGTTAGAGAACAAAAACAAGCTTATCACCAAGTTGGAACTTACACTCAAGCTTAGGATTAATTTCCTAACATTTTTAAAGTATACCTTTTTGTATATTTTTTTGTGCTCTTTCCGATGGCGCAGTTAGTTTCTTCAAATATATTTTTTGTTAGATGTTTTCGGAAAACCCGGAGAAAATCATATGGGAAAAAAATTTAAAAAAATTTACGCCTTCCGGTTTCCTGCGAATTCCCGAAAAATTATGGCAGATTTCGCCACAGGACTTATTTGATTTGAGAGCCCACAAAAAAATACGCAACTTCTCTCATAGGCACATATGTCTCATAGGCACTTCTGGCGGCGAGAAATTCGCCATTAAAACTACCTGTGCAATGAAATTCCGAACTATTTTTGCCTCCTCTTTCGATTGGTGCATTTATTTTTACTATCAGAATGATACTTGCCCAGATAATTAGCATTTTTACCATGGAAAATTCCGGAAAACCCGGTTTTTCCTAATTTAAAAAAAATTGAAAAACAGCTACATCATTTTTTTCTTTTTTTCGGAAAGATCACATCAAAATACACAAGTCCACTTTGTTTCATCCAATTACAAATTAATGTAAGCTCAAAGGGGCTTTTTTTCGTTATTTAATTGGACTATAAAGAAATCTGTGAGTAAAATTTAAATTATCATCATAAACTGCAGAAAAATTCATGCAAATAATGTTCAATAAAGTCAAATTTGGAAAATTTCGTCAAAACCGGTTTTTGCTAAACTTGGGTATAATAAAATACGAAGATATTATTTGTCTATTCCACTACGTTAAGTAGCAGCTAACATGCCGCCTGGCAATATCTCAAATGATCTATCAAACTCTCAGCTATACGATTTGTTAATAAAAGCCATTAAGGATCATATAGAAGTACTCAAATCAGAAATTAATATAAATATACAGGATTTGTCTAATAAAGTCGAAACTGTAGATACGAAAGTTGGTATACTCCAAGACAAAGTCCTTGACAAAGTCCTAGAACAAAAATGCAGAAGTAATCTTTGGTTTAAAAGTTGATGAATCCAATCTACTAAATAATACTTATTGAATAATATTTTTGGACCAATAACTTATTATTTTGGAAATAACTTCATATCAAAAAAAAACTTTTTAAAAATACTGCAAAACTGAAAAATTCGGGTGTAGCTATTGCAAATGATATACCTTATGAGGATAGGCAAGTCCAACGAGTTTTGAAAGTTCACCTTCGAAATGCTAAAAGACAAAATAATCGAGCTAGAATTAGGGGAAATAAATTAGAAATTGATGGAAAGTTTTTTACTCTTGATGATTTAAGTAATTTGGAGGTACTGGCATCTGAAAAAGATGATTCATACGGAGAGGGAGAAGAAGAGGAAGCAGAAAACGAATAGCCCTCATAATAAAAAGAACAGAAGACAACACTAAAACATAAAAATCGCAGGATCAGTTATAGCCCTCGGAACTAGCGTAAGCTAAGAAATAGAAACAAATAAGTTTTCGTTTTTAGTAGACAATATTGTTATGATTTGTAGTTAATTAATTATATTTGTAATTTAATAATAAAATATGGAGAGACTTGTAACATAGATTTATTCATGTTCTTTACATAACCAAGACTGACGGCTTGGACCGTATTGACAATACATGACCGCTGACACTTGACGTGGCAGGGTGGGTTCCGTTATTACTATTTAGCTAATATGACATCTTCATTTGTTTTACAAAAATAATAAGCTAGAATTATATATTAAGTTAAAAACAAAATAGACAGATTTAAGGGGAAAAATAAACAGTAATAGATTTAATTTATTTTGAGGCTTTACTATTCTGTCTGATGCTGTGACTGTTGATTTTTCGACCTCACCATTATTTGTAACTAAACAAACTAAAATTACTAGAATTTAATTCCTGATCAGTATTTGTAACTGAACTTAAACTAACATTACTAGCTAATTCGCTCGAAGTTTCGGTTACTTTTTCTTCTGTATAATTAGTTTCTGTTACTGTTTCTTCCATATCACTAGTTTAATTATTTCCTCTAGTTTCACTTTCACTGTTCTCACTGGTTTCAGTATTCTTTATTTCGATGTAATACCTAACATATTCTTGTTTATTTTCATTACTTATTTTCTGCTTTATGTTAACTGAAGAGTGATACAGTACTACAATATTTTTGTTTAAAATAATTGTATGTTCTTCATTTGCTCTTACAACTTAAATAAATTTTCTATTTTTATAAAGTTCCGAACCATTATTCAACTTTACTTTATATACAATATCTCTAAGTTTAGATAAAACTATTCCAGGTGTCCAACAACTTTTTGGTTTTACTTGAACAATATTTTGTTCCATCAATATACGAGTTTTTATAATTTAGTAATGCCATATAAATATATTTCCGTTCCTCAATATATTTTTTAATTATATTTTTTACTGTCTGTATATTACGTTCTACCATACCATTGCTCTGTGCGTATGTTAGTGAAGATGTTATGTGAAACAAGTCAAAAAAAAAAAGATGTCATATTAGTTAAGTCTCCGAGCAATTACTAATAGAGGGAGCGTGAAAACGAGTTTGTAGGCGATTGTTGTGTTAGCAACATCTGTAGAGGAAGTGAGGAAGCGGGCACAAGGGGGAAGGTAAACATCCTTCTTGTTCAGTGGCGTATCATTTATCTATAAAAACACACATTGTCCAAACGTTTTAATTGTAAAAAAAAACTAAAAAAATTTCTAATTTTACTATTTTTAAAATGAATACCGTCTTATATGTGTCTAATGCAGGAAATGAAACAAAATCACTGTAAAGGTCTAATTTTTTCAATTGAAGTATAAAACCTTAAAATCAATTTTATTATAAATAAATACAGAAGCGACTAGTTTCGGCCTTACAGGAACATCTTCAGGCCTATAATACAATAATCTTTAATTAATATAATAGGTTGGTCACTTACGAATCACATTAAATAGTATAAACCACAAAAATGGATCCATATTGTAGCGTTACAGCATTATAGAATTAAAGCTGTGAAAATAAAAGAGCAGTGCAAACGTAAAAATAAGAAAACTGAGTACGGAATCTACAAGAGAAGAGGTGAGAATGAGCAATTACGAATGCATTTAAATTGCTCGGGATAACAAATAAAGCTGATAATGTAGTGGTATAAGGGGTTATGATGGACACGTAATGTTATTTTTAACAGACACGTTATTTGTGAACAAGTTGTTATTTCTATGTTTATAAAATAACAGACCTGTTGAAAATAAATAATAATGTTTGGTAACATTTTAATATTTTGGGTCTGGTAAGAGTCTTGTTAAACTTTCTTCTTAGGTAGCTGTAACCTTTTGGGGAATAAAAATTTAATGTTAGATCAGAACAATGACATATATAGATTAATAGACTGCTCATCCATATATAAACAAGACGACGAAAAGCGGGTCATATTGCTTGGCTTGCCGAGTGCTCACCAGGCAGAATCGTCTAGTTTCCCAATTTTCAAAACATTTTAAGAGATCTAACCAATTTTGAACATAGATATAAACAATTTTACACTCATGTGTATATAACTAACTTTAGACCATGACTACTGTATAGTGGCACTATTCGGACACTTGATTATTCTTTTAAAATTTATTTCGCATTATAAAAGCAGATATTATGCAAAAATTGAATGAACTTTTTAAAGATTTAAAGTTAGTAGCTTTTTCACATTCTAAAGTTTGTCCCTTTAGACAATTAAGGATTATTTTGACGGTGAATGTGAATGATTTGATGAATAATAATAAAATTCCACCAGTGGAAATCTGATCAACATCATAGTAAAATGGACTAGGTACAAAGTGCAATCTTAGTTGACGTCAAGATCCGTGTACCTTAGCATCGGTAAGAGGGAAATAAAGATTCTGACTTACAATCACAAAAAGAACGTACAACTAAGCTTAGTCGATGTAAGTTAGCTCAGATTAGTGGTAAAAAGAAAGCGACTATTAATAAAAAGAAAAGTAATCCAGCTAAAACAAGAATTATGGCTACTGTCTTTAATAATGATATGTTGCCAGTACTAGTAGAATGTTAAGTGTTGAGTTATCTTCTTCAGGCAATGAATGTACGTATGCATAATTTAAAATGTTTGGTTAATTATTATTATTATGTTTAATGTGTTTTTGCAGTTAATGAACATATATCTACTATGCAAGATACAATGTTTTATTCATTTTATTTGGAGTGAATGAAACTTTTTATCGTTAAATTTTTTAACAGTTTTTAATAAAACTGGTAGAAGTTCTTAGTATGGTATAATTCGGCCTTCAAAACAAGAAATATTAAATAATGTGCCTCTATGTAAGTAAGAGTACTACTACTTGATTGTACCGAAATCCCAATACAGCAAGCCAAATGTCTTTGTTGTAGGCTAAAAAATTACTCTGACTACAAAAAGAGGCATACTATTAAAATATTGACTGGAGTGTCACCTACTGGTCTCATTACTTACAAAAGTGAAGCATATGGTGGTAAACTTCAGAAATAGACATTTTTTAACAAAGTTCAATACTTGAAGTGTGTGAATCATTTCTCGATAGTAACATGTTTAACAAAGGTTTTCTTATTGGAAACATAACAGAAGCTGAAGGTATACAAATTACACAGCCTCCTTTCCTCAATAAAAAAAATTAGTTCAGCCATCAAGAGGCTTTACTTAATGCCAAAATTGTCAGAGCTAGAATTCACATAGAAAGAACCTATCAAAGAATAAAAGTGTTTGTCTCTCTGTATTGGTACTTATGTCCGTTTTTCTTCTATTTATATTGAGTTTTTATTATACGATACTTCTCTGTATCTAACTAACTTTTAAAATGTACTTGTAAAGCCCAGATAGCTCTAACTCGGGCCTTTGAATATAATAATATTTATGTAATTGTATTTACAATAAATACTTTATTATTATTAATATTATTATTATAATTAATTATAATTCGTAAAATTATTATAAACGTATTTACCTTGTACCTACTTGTATTGATACTTGCGTGAAAAATGAAATGTTACTTTTTATATTTCTGTAGCTGGTCTTACAAACCTTTATAGAGGAATTCACCAGTTAAATTTAAAAACAAAACAAGTTTTTATACTCAAATAATTAAAAAACTTAAAACAGAACATAAGTATAATTAAAACTAAATAAAATAAACAATTCAACAAAATGTCCGACTGAGTAATGACAATGAGAACAAAATCTCAACTAGACTAAACTTTCTTTAAAACCGGTCCTGTGGAAGGTTTGTTTACCAGTGAGCACTCAAAATTGAGACAAAACACAAACATTGCATGCACTAGACAAAGAGAAAACATTTCCCAGTTCGACCCACTTTTCATCGTTTTATTTACGTATGGATAAGCAGTCTATTTAAACTATATATGTTATTGGATCAGAAGCTCTTAATTGAGAATTATATTTGCAAAGGCTGTTTTAATAATATTTTCAAAAGTTCTTGGAATCGTTGATTAACAGAAACCTACAAAAAATATATCATTTTATTCCTAAAATATAAGATATCACACATTGCACATTCATATAATATCACTGCTAGAAAAATAGTAGGTAGGTACTGAGACAATTTAAAAAAAAAATGATTTCGAGAAAATCAACTTTTAATGTCATCATTGTACTTAACTTTTTTATTGCTAAATTATTAATAATATCATTTTGTGTAATTCGTTGTGATTTGTATAATATATATTATAAAAACCTATCGTTAATGTTAATGTGACAATTTTTTTTAATAGTTATGTCCTTGTTATAGTAAAAACACATTTAAACACATTTTTAAAGTTTTCTGGATTTCTGCTTTAAATTATCGTACAATTGAACTGAGTAAAGGTATATCTCTTTTTTGTTATAACAGTCTTTGTATATTGTTCTAACTTTTTAGATAATCAGAGAAAACAGTAAGACATCTTAATATATCCTATTTCACCAACAAAAATGTAGAATAATTAATCTCACATCAAACGAAAAAAGTCATTTTAGGATGTCCTAATAGGTTTTAACTTAAAAACTAAATAAAATGTATATTGCAACTGTGTTTAAATAAATGAATGTTTTTATACCAGACTATAACACTAGACAAACATTTTTTTAGATCATATTGATCTGTATAACTCAAAATAGTCAAAATCCACATTATTTAAGTTGTTCTAGTATTGTTTTAGCATAACGAATTAAACTCCAATAATAAATATTCACATTTTTTTGGGACGTTTTTTAAGGAAATTAAAAAAAAACATGAATAATGTGATATTCTTGTTTAGTTTTGTACTATATAATATAGTTCATTAGGTAGTGATTTAGAAGCAAATTATGTTCTATTTATAGAATAAAAAATCACTCATAATATCTAAATATTTATA
The DNA here is from genome assembly GCA_927349885.1 of Psylliodes chrysocephalus. Classification (NCBI taxonomy): domain Eukaryota; kingdom Metazoa; phylum Arthropoda; class Insecta; order Coleoptera; family Chrysomelidae; genus Psylliodes; species Psylliodes chrysocephalus. Next base: position 4,417,030 of record OV651831.1, read on the forward strand.
CCTATTTATATTTTGGACAGGAAGACTATTTTATGTTTTTGGCTCTGAATAGTTTTCTTAAGAATTTTAAAACCTTCCTAAGCTCTTTTGGGATATTTCATGCATATCTTAGAAGTTCATTTTGTTTAAACCTAAAACAAATTAAGTACAAAAAATGAAAATTTAAACAATACACAAAATTAGTCTTTTAGATTAGTTAAAAAAAGTGTCAACAAAAAAATGGCTATGCCTTTTTCCTTAAACATTCTTTTTGAAAGAAACTGAAGTTTCTCTACTTACTTGCTGTTTTAGTATTTTAGTAACAGATAAATATAGTGTATAGGTACTGACAGCATTGATTATTATACTTATTTCGTCGAAATTGCATTTTTCTTTAATATTTTCCTCCCCTGAGGTCTGTAATAAAAATGTTTATCAGCTAAAAAGTTATTCAGGTGGTCACTTGTTGAATTCCTATATTTTGGAACCATGTATTTCTTTCTCATATCAAGAAAAGAAAACCTAAAAAAAATAACAATAAACTTTACAAAGATGTGATATTAAAATAATAATAAGTAATTAACCTTTATTATAATCATTATGAGACGGATGAAGACGAACTTAGCTGGAGTTTACTTGCTCTTAATTTTAATTTTTCGATAAGAAAATAAGAAAGTTTAATTGTAAATTAAAGGTGATTGCCTAATGCACTGCCTCTGATAATTAGGTTGTGTCTGTACTTACTTATGATATTATCTTGAAGAAGCATTTTCAAAAGGCCTTTTACACATAAAGCATGTTTTCACCATATAATTAGAGATAATAAATCTTAAATATACATTTACAACACTTACAACGTTATAAATAATAATATTTTCCGTAAAATACAAATAACAAATTTACATGTGTCAGAAAGTGTCAGAACTGGCGCTGTCAAACTTGGCAATGCTGATTAAATAAGCCAATTACAGAAGAGGTATTTCCTCCCTCGGGGGAGTAGATGTTGCTAACAAAATTTAGCGCGGGGAAGGGGGGAAGGGGAAGGGGGGAAGACTCCCTCTAGTAGTACTTGCTCGGAGAGTTAAGTAGTAATAACGGAACCCATCCTGTCACGTCAAGTGTCAGCGGCCATGTATTGTAAATACCTTGTAAATACGGTCCAAGCCATCAGTCTTGATTATGTAAAGAACGTGAATAAATCTATGTTACAAGTCTCTTCATATTTTATTTCTTTTTAAATTTTGATTTTAAAAGATTCTTAATGGCATTACATTTACCATCGCCCCTGTATTTAACTTGAATTCTATCGACGGGTTGTTAATTTTTAATTTTGTGACCCACTGACTACAAATATTACTTACATTATTTATACTACCAATAAATAAATTGTTAATTTGACTCTCTAGCTCCGTATCGTTAACCTCATTGACTTCTCCTACTTTATTATTGTATCTTGAATAACAATTTGCAGGGCGTTAATTGGATGAGACCCGCCACATCTAGTACATGACTTAATTAATCTTGTGTAATTTCGATTTACTGCTTCCACCATTCCCGACGTTTGACTTTGCATGTCTTCACTTCTTATTTTTGACGATTCCATTACCAAACACAGCTGAACAACTTCTTGCCGACTTAATTTGTTATCCTTGTCTTTCTGTAGTAGCCTTTGTTACTCCACATGTTAACACAGTTTTTGTGAGACTCTCTTGTAAACTACCTATTTTATAATTCATTGCTTTATGTTTTAACTCTGTGAAAAAATATTCCATCGATTGACATTCTAACTAACGAGAAAAAAAAATGTATACCTTTCGTAGGTTATATTTTTTCTGGGAAGAAAATGTGCTTCATATTTTTTAATAAAATTTGCCAATTAATTTTTTTCATCTTCTGCAAACTGAAATGTAGCGTAAATTCTGAATCCATTCTCGCCTATATAGTGAAGCAGCTAAGCACACTGTGTCTCTTTACTTTTTTTGTTTAACTCTGATGCTATTAAATAATTTTGGAAATGTGACTTCCATATTTTCCAGTTCTCTGCTAGATTGCCATCCATGGACATCAGGCCAATCCCTTTACTTTCCGCCATTGTTTTATTTGTTATTTTAATTGTTTGCTCGCAGCGCCATGTTATGATTTGCAGTTAATTATATTTGTAATTTAATAATAAAATATGAAGAGACTTGTAACATAGATTTATTCAAGTTCTTCACAAAACCAAGACCGACGTCTTTGATCGTCCTGACAATACATGAATGCTGACATTTGACGTGACAGGGTGGGTTCCGTTAATACTACTTCAATAAAAATAGTAGGTATTTAAAGTTTTTTTTAAGTATTTAATTTATTTTGACCTATTTTTACTTTCAGTGAACGAAGCACCTATTCCAAAATAAAGTCAATTACCTGGGTCATGTAGTCAGTAAGGATGGCGTGGCTGTAGATAAGGAAAAAGTCGCTTCTATCAAAGAGTGGCCACAACCAAAGGACAAACACCAAATAAGAAGCATTCTTTGGCTTTGTACGTACTACCGAAGATTCATAAAGGAGTTTGCAGATATTGCTAAACCACTAACGCGACTCACAGAAGAAGCGAGGGAATTCTGCTGGGACGAGGACTGCCAAACTGCCTTTGAAACATTAAAGAACCATTTAACAACAGCACCAATACTAGGCTACCCACTACCAGAGGGAGAATTTATTCTGGATACTGATGCTAGTAATGTGGGAATTAAAGGAGTGCTTTCACAGATTCAGGAAGGGAAAGAAAGAGTACTAGGTTATTTTAGTAAAGTGCTTTTGAAACCTGAACGAAATTACTGCGTCACAAGAAGAGAACTCCTGGCAGTTGTAAAGTGCGTGGAACACTTCTACCAATATATGTACGGAAGGATATTTTTAATCCGGACCGATCATGCAGCCTTTAAGTGGTTGATGCAGTTTAAGAACCCGGAGGGTCAAATCGCCAGATGGATTTATCCTGGAAGATGGCTTATTAAAGCGAGTACTTGAAAATGATGATGGTTTCGAGAACAGAAGACAGTTGGTCATTTCAAGAAGTAGAGTAGCTGAAGTACTCCGTCAGTTACATGACAGTCCATCAGGAGGACATCTCGGTGTTATGAAAACCCTTCAGAGAGTTCGGGAAAGGTTTTACTGGATGAACAGTTCCGATGATGTAAAGGACTGGTGTAAGAAATGTACCACCTGTGCTATGAGTAATGAGGTCAACGAAAAAGGAAGGCTCCCATGAAGCAATCTAACGTTTGTAGCCCATTTGAGAGGATCGCCTTAGATATTGCTGGACCATTCCCCGCGACCGAGGATGGTAATAAATACATTTTGATGGTTATAGATTATTTTACAAAGTGGGTGGAAGTCTATGCCTTTCCAAATCAAGAGGACGCAACTGTTGCAGATGTATTGATAAAAGAGTTTATCTGTCGATTTGGAGTGCCCTTGGAGATCCACAGTGACCAGGGCAGAAATTTTGAAAGTCAACTTTTCCGTGGAATCTGTGACATACTAGGCATGAAGAAAACCAGAACCACAGCATTGCACCCACAATCCGATGGAATGGTAGAGCGAATTAATAAGACCATTGGCAAATATCTGTCAAAAGTAGTTTCAAACCATCAGCGAGATTGGGATCAGTGGATCAGTATCTTTCGCTCTTTGCAATGGCTTATAGATCCGCTGTCAATGAATCAACAGGCCAAACACCAGCAAAGGTCTTGTTTGGGCGTGAGATGAGACTACCGTGCGACCTCAAGTTTGGATGCCGACCTGGTGAAGATGTAGCTGGTGAAGATTATGTGATCCAGTTACGAAGAAGAATGGACGACATGCATGAATTAGTTCGCTCTCGCATCTTCAAATCGCCAGCGACAGGATGAAGAAACGGTACGATACTCAAGCTACGGAGGAATGTTTCAAGGAAGGTGAAAAAGTCTTGCTCCATAACCCAAAATGACAAAAGAGTTATTCTCCGAAGCTTCAAAGGTCTTGGGAAAGTCCGTACCTCATAAATAACAAAATAAATGATGTAATTTACCGTATAAGTAAGATCTCAAACGGTAAACGAAAGGTAGTGCATCAAAACAGGTTGGCGCCATTTGAGGGTGACCATGAAGAAGAAGTAAACCAACTTCGAGAAACACCTAACCTTGTCTTTGAAGAATTTATGGATGCAAATGGAGGTACTGGAAAAGCCAGATATGGTGTTACGACCGAGCAACAACAAGATCTGCTCTCGCTTCCGAAAGACTACTCGCTGGTCCATAGTGCTTCTGCCAGCATCAACGACGCGCGAGAACTGGCATATGTGTTCCGTAAGAAGTTTTGTCGACTGGTAGAACTTCAATGTCAGTTACCAGCCCTTGGAAAAGCCTTGAAACTTCCAGACGGGTCGCGTTATCTTTTCTATTTAATAACGAAGAACACCTTCCGAGATCGATCCACCTATCAGGATGTATGGGAAGCATAACTTAGTCTAAGGGAGCACGTACGGGAGTCCAATGTACAGAAACTAGCCATGCCGAAGATAGAAGGAAATCAGCTGGATTGGAGGATCATTAGGAACATGGTGGAAGTAATCTTTCAAGATACCGGAGTCCAAATACTGGTCTGCAGCCATTCGCCCAGTGCCCAGGTTACAGCGAAGACAGTCCCTTGTTACTTCCATGCAACTGGAAATTCTAAAAGAGGGTTCAGTTGCAGATACAACCATTCCATTTTAGTTTCGTAAGAGTTTCAGGAGGAACTATCTCTTAAGGAGGGGGCAATGTTATGTGAGCCATTTCATTATTCAGTCATGCTCTAACCCTCCAAGTCCCTTTCTGTCTTATTTGGCCTTTGAGGCTCAACTTGTCCGATTATTATACAAAATTAAACCCTTTAAGACCAACCCTATGTGACGACTATGGCGGAGGTGGTTTCGAGACTTTTCCAGGTAAAACGTGATAGTGTTTCTAATTTTTGGCGAGAACGTTCTAGAACCTGAAGGAACCTTCACCATAATTTTAAATTGGTATATAAATTTTGGTGGAGAATAACGCTGAGTCAGTTATTATATGGACAGTGAAGATAAATAGTAATCAGTAGATAGTCAGTGGTGAATATAAATAGTGAACGATTCAAAGACATTTGAAATATACATAAATTAGAATAGTAGTGTTGTAAAATAAATAATTAATAAATAAACTGTTGTTTAAAATAAATGAACATCACAATATGCTCTGCAAAAAAATTACTTACCCAATAGTTACAATATACCGACAAAATGGGCCAGCCCGCGTTTCAGGTGACGAGAAAGGTAGGCGTTCCCTTAATATTGAATAAAATATTATTTATAAATTTTGATGTGTTATTTTAATTAAAAATAAATATTAATTTTTTTACGTTGGTACGAAATTAGCTTAGTATAAGCAAACATTACAGTGTGCCTAAAATTTTAAATATCTGAAGGTACTGTACTAGCTTGATATACATTTCTTATAATTATCTGGTTAATATATAGGTAATAAAATTTAGCTAGTTTAGTTATTAGATTAAAACCGTTGTGAACAATTTCATATTTCAATTTATTATAGTTGAAATGATCGTAAATATCACCATTAGCGAAATTATTATAACGTAAACACCTGGATGAAAGAGAATGTGGTTAATGTCAACATAAGGGCTGACTAGATGAGGACTAAAACATGCCGTCAGATGCCGCCGTCGTAATAGTTGACAAGTAATAACAAAGGAGGCAATGGAGAAAAAGTAAATGGACATTTTTCAAAACTGCGAAAAAGAAACGGGTAATAAAGTTAATTTTCTAATTTAATTTGATTTTTAAAATTAAGAGCAACATCACAAGAAAATTTTTTTTAAAATAAGTGCAACCCATACAATCTGTAGAAGAGAATGGTATATACTGGATCATGGTGTATAGCGGGACAGTGACATTTACTGTCACCGGTGTTTGAGCAGCATAATTTTGCAAATATACATATATCAGCTCAATAGATACAAAAACAATCAAAGTTTTAAATTAAGCCGAGAAAAGTAAATTCGCTACAATACAGTATGTTAGGCAACTTTTAAGACTGCTTTCACTGGAGGAGGTAGTAGACAAGGTACTGCTTTTCATGTAAAAAAAGTAGCAAAGAAAATGGCAAGTATCACAAACATCAATTATAGAAGAAAATGTTGTTTTGCCTATAGATCAAGATTATCAGTACATTGATTACGTCACGCCTTTTTCTGGAACCGTTATTTCTATAAAAAAATTGCATAATGCGATTCAGATCTTTATACAGTGTAGAAAGATAAAGAGATCCCGAGGAAAGACCGAATAAAATCCTTTGCCAGTTTCACATGAAGATCAACAAGGTCATTAGACAAAAAATGTTTTTAAAGTAAGCCATGACCGAAAAAGACAGATACAATAGTCATGTCCGTGATAAACACACACGGATCTAAATTAAATTCAAAAAAAGGAGAATAATAGTACGATCCGACATACGTGATTTTTTCCAAAGCCTATATGGAATCATATTTATAAATCGGATACTTACTTAATATGTATTTAGTTACATCTTGAAGATGGAGACATGTGCCATATATATATATTGTCATCTGAAACGATCTGAAAAAAAAAAGGATTTATTAATAATCTTAAACGCATTCCAATTAATTTGTGGTCTGCACCAAGTTAAAATAAATTTTTGCACAATCAAAAATGAAAAATTTTAGTTTAAAAGAATATTTCATTAGTTAAAGAAAAAGCGGACGGAGACATTATGATGCCTATCAAAAATAATTAAACCTAAGATCCAATGAAAACACTTATGCCAGTCAAGTACAGAATTTCTATTGGGCTTTTCCATTACAGAAATATATTGCTGTATAAATGCCTAAGTAATAATTTTAATTCATTATTGTTTCAAAGATACATTACTGACTCCTCTTGGTTTGAACTCTATTTTGATATTGGACAAGTTTCTTCCATTTTCTCCCTATTCTTTAATGTATCTTTTTCAAGTATAATTTGATCGGCTAATACAAATAATCTTTCAGTCAACCGACTGCAACAACCATGTTACATACTTGTAGTTTAATTAAGTGAAACTATTAAATTACATTTCAAACGAGGTCTTATTTTTAAGTCGTTGAGTCAGGCCGATACAAGATAAGATGGTGTATGTCATATATGATATATGACATAGATGACAAGTAGAACTTAAGGTTCATGGTATAAAGGTTAAACCATTCGATAATGTATTGGAATAGATACGCCTTGTTTACATAAACAATTGTCGTATGATAATAAGGTCCACAATCGCATGCACAACAAACGGTGGTACCAGCAAAGGTTGCCACTTTCGGTTAAACGTATAAGGATAATAATTATTAGTTCTCAATGTTTCAAGGTTCGAAATACTTAATATGGAGCTTAATATTTAACAGTTCATTTAAGAATCTGGATCATATTCATAAAATTTCTCATTTAATTTTCTTCTGCATTGAATCGGTGTTTAAATTAGATGTTTTTAGATTTTGTTCACTACGATCCATCGGTTTAACCATTAAATTCTATATTTTAACTGGACATTTGGCAACCTTGTTTCTGTATGTTTTTAAAAATGTCATTCAATGTTTTATTTTAGTAAAATATTCTTGTTTTATTTATTTATATGAAAGAAATTATTTACAAACGTGATTATACATTTCAAAATAGTAAAGAGATGCATCGTTTTCCGAATATTTTGGACCAGAAACACCCAAAACCAATGCTTTGCTATTTTCACAGGTAGGTTATGTCAAAATCAATCTCATGAAATGTAAATAATGTAGATATCCATGAGCGTAACAACTGTGCTAGGGTTTTTTTGATTTCTTGATATAAAAATACCTAATTGTAGAAACTGGCTATTTTATGGTATATAAGTTTCCGAGAGACATACATACTTTCGTATTGATATAGGTAAAAGGTAATTTATAAGTATTTATTGCAAACGTCTACTTACACCTAGTTAAACAATTCGTTTCTGAAACTAAGTGTTATTGAGGTCTAAAATACTGTGAAAAATAGCTTAGAACTGTTGTCTTCCAGTTGTAGTTTAATAAATACAAAGTAAACTTTTTTGATTATACTAAACCCATTATTGAAAACTTATAATTTTTTTTAGTACGTACTTCATCGTTGAGAGAAGTAGTATAGAAAATGTATATGTGGGAACGTATTATGATGATTATATTCGCTGTGCGAAGTTATGGTAGGGGAAGCAAAAGCGATACTAGCGCAAGCTGCAGATAATTCGACCACTTTAGGGCGATATTTTGTAATTTTGGCGTATCAAATACACATATACATTTTACTTTTTTTGCAAAAAAAAAAGTAAGAACAATGTGATAAGCAACTGTAGTTGGTGTGTACTAGAAGTAGAATCTCCCAAGGTATTTATTTATTTATTTTTATCTTTTAAAAAGTAAGTTTTCACTTCTTTTACAAAATCAAATTATTTTTAAATTCTAAGATATTTTCTAATTTATTCTTTTTTTTTTAATTTATTCGGGTTCTGTGAATTAGAAAAGGAAACATCAATCCACGTCCTGCACTAATGTGAAAGCCTAACTAGATTGAGATTTCTTATACTAGATGAAGAAAAGCCAGACACATGTAACTACATGCATGTGGATGCCACTGTCAAGGAAAATAAGTCTAATAAAAAAGTCCAAGCTTAGATGACATACTCTAAAACAAACGAAGTCCTACAATAGATCTGAAAAGGTCGCGATGGACACGGACACATAATGTCATCCTTTTAAATCTAATATCTAAGCTACCCTTATTTTTGACAGAAGCGTCGTGACATGCCACTCATATTTTGGTAAGCCTTTTTTGTACAATTAGCTATCGCATCATAATTTTTACGTAAAAGTCTTCAGTATTCTAAGAAATTCATGTATTCGTTTAATTGGGCATTTAGAAGCAAATTGATATGAAAATATTGTTTATTATTCGCACTTATAAGGAGCCTGTATAATAATTGTAAATGGTTACAACGTTGCCAACTGTCAGGTAAAATGTTGAATATTGTATAAAACCATGGAAGTGACTCTTCTTTCGAAATATCAGGATACAATTTCAAGACAAAATAATGAAAACGATAAACCCCCTTGGATTATGGAGGAACATAATGATGATCCCATATGCGCAGGGTATTGCCTAAATATAACCAATGGGTTTTGAATTGTAAACAATTTTACTGCAGGTAAATATACTAAATACTTATGGTATCTAATACCGACCAATTTAAAATGAGTTGTTTACATGTAGTAATTATTAAGGTAGTTCACGCGCGACAGTCGTACACAAAAATATCGCCAATAGTTTGAGATTCTCAATGCTGAAAAATGTTATTTTTGTAGGATACTGAACACAACACATGTAAGCTTATGTACGGATACGTTATTATTTCAAGTAAAATCCATTCGGCAACGTCACAAATATAGGAATGGTGCAATATCAAGTGTATACCTATAGAAATTTTGTGACTTCCTCATACTAATTTTAAGGTTTTGTTTTGGTTCAAACAGAAGCGTCGATTCCAGTTCTCAAATACAGTAGACAAATTAATTTTTCAAGAACACTTCACGAGGTTATAACAACCTCTTAGCTGATCGAGTGTAATTCAGTAATTCTGAACTAACAATGTTGCCAAGTTGTAATCATTGTACCCCACTACGCGTCGACTGCTTTAAACATATTTTTCTTTTAAAAATTTATCTTTTTACCAAAACGGTCAAAAAATTCAACGTTTTTTTAGAAAATTGTATAACTTTTTGATTTACATTACATTAGTTTTTAAAAAAAATATAGTTTTTGAAATATCTTGAAATAAATGCATTGCTTATGTACATGACAGGCTTCAAAACTGTTAATTATGCACAATTTCATTGTTAATATCTCGTTTCACAGACGGTCAAAAAAAATTTTTTTTTTACTAAGGTACGTAAAAGATATTTTCTTTAACCTCATGTTTTAATTTTATTGAATTCCTAAGAAAAGCCGTCTTGCGCATAAACTACTTTAAATATTATTTTAAAAAAATGAAAATAAATCTTGAAGCTTATTTTTAATTATATATAATATGTACCCATTTATTGTAGGTTTTTAATTGCATTTAAATTTTTAAAAAATAGCCATCTATCCAAATAAAACCATTTTAAATAAGGGATTCTTATTAGAGATATTTAAAAATATCAGAAAATGTCAATCGACGCTACCCATTTTAAATTAGTCACACCACTTCATGCATTGTCAGAATTGTTAAAATAAAGAACAAACACAATGCCATTATTTCTTCTGTTCCCTCTAACTTGTGTACGGCAAAATTTTGCTACAGTACTTTGTAAATAATAATCTCCGTAATTAGGGAGAGTATTATTATTATTATTATTATTTGTGTATAACTATTTTTGGTTGATAAATAAAATGCTTTAATTGGTCTTTATTTTATTTCATAAAGGAAGGTATGTAGTCAGAAATATGTATAATCTTCTTGCTTCACTTATAAAACGAGTTCTTCACAATATTTTTCTACTTTCTTTTCTTCTTCATCAGTCAAGCTTTATAGTAGGTATATTTACTCAAAATGTATACAAATTGTTTAAAGTACAAAATTAATAATCCTATAAAATTGAGTAAATAATTTACAATATGACAAGCCTGTGCATGGTAGTATCACAATACTGTGAAAAACTATTCTTACATTGAAAGTTAAAAATATACGCTATAAAACAATATTTGTAAAATCATGTCCATCCGCTTTCATCTAGCATTTTATAGTAATTAACAATATATAACCCCTTCCATACGGTACGGCACTGCTAAGTTCTCCGTTGGTATACCTTTCCTCTCTTCCCGTCTAGATAATCATTAAACCCATTACTTCCACAGGTAAGGCGTATCTATCCTAATACATGATCGAATGTTAAACCTAAACTACTATCTAATGTCTGTGTTACATGTTTCCTTTTCTGTTTTATTATTATTATAATACCAAAATATGATCTTTCAAGTGTGAAGGTATATGCTTTTTTCTTTTCTTTGTTGGTGTCAGTTCAGGTCTGGTTTCTAATGGTGGTGTATTATGTGTTTCCTTTTCAGGTGCAGGGCGAATGTGTATCCTGTTCCTCCTGATTTCGCCCCCATCCGCGAGTTGGATTTTATATGATTGTGGTTCCTCGGTTTTGTGGTTCACTATTAATGAAGTCCAATCTCGTACACCTTTCTGTACAAAGACTTTTTGTCCTGGATTTAGATCAGTCAGTTGTTTATTCTGATTTTAATATTTCACCTGGCTTTCTTGAATATGTCTCAGTTTTTCACGGTATGTTCTGTGCAAAATTTTGTTTTCAGTAGATTTATCGGTATTGGTAGAAGGGTTTTTTGGTGTCTTCCCATTAGTAGCTCTGAGGGCGATCCTAGATTATATTTGGGTGTGTTATTATGTTAGTATAGCCCAGTCGTATCAGTGCCAGCCTTTCTTGCTTTCATCATTAATGATTTTAAGGTACCAATTGTACGCTCTATTGCCCCATTAGATTGAGTATAAGTTACACTTGATGTTGTCATTTTTATCTCTAACTGGTTAGTAAATTGTAGGAGTTCTTTTGCATTAAATGGTGGACCATTATCACTCATAATCACCTGTGGTATTCCGTGATGCATAAATATCTATTTCAATGTCTTTATAACTGGTGATGCCGTCTTCGATGACATTTCATTAACAGACAAATTTTGAATGATAATCCACAGTAACTAGAAACTCTTTTTTGTTGATGTGCATAAAATCCACACCTATTTTGGACCATGGTAATTCTTCAACTGGATGTGGTGTTATTGGTTGGTTTTCATTCGATCGGCTGTTGTGTATGCAGATGTGACAGGATTCAACAGCCTTGATTACATCATTATACATGGCTGACCAGTAATAAGCACGTCTTGCCTTAAATACAAAGGCATTTATGCCTTGATGAGCTTTATGAATAATGTTTATGATATCGTATCTAACTGTGGTTGGCACAATTAATTTATTGCTTTTATATAGTAGTCCATCTTGTTGGTGAATTTTATGCTTTATGTCCCAATATTGTTTGGTTATTGCAGGACATGATGTTTTTTCTCTGATCAGCCTACTTTGGCATAACGTGCCACTAAGGATAATGATTCGTCCCGTGCAGTTTCTCTGGAAAATTCCTGCTTTCTAAAGCTATCATTATGGAATCTACCTTTGCTGCCTTATTCTCCAAACACTATGTAGTAATGTTCTGTGATTGTGGGCTTCTAGATAGTGCGTCAGCTACATATAGGTGTTTGCCAGGTACATATTCTAACTTTGGATTGTATCGTAGAAGTCGCAGTGCTAAGACTTCTAGCCTTGGAGTAAGAATATCTAATGGTTTTTTTAGGAGTCCCAAAAGTGGTTTGTGGTCTGTTTTCACTTTGAACTTTTTTGAATAAACATAGTATTTGAAGTGTTCACATGCCTGAACGATTGCCAGAAGTTCCTGTGAGTATCTTGTTTGTGCAGGGTTTAATGCTATGGATTTGCCTTCTTGTAACAGCATCGATCCTAAACCATACTGACTAGCATCCACTAAAAGTATTATGTCTTTTTCTAGGTTAAAATGTGCCACTACACGTGATTTGCTGATAATATCTTTTAACATTTCAAAATATGCATTTTCATTAGAACCCCATAAGAATTCTGCGTCTTTTTTTTTAGTAATTGTCTCAGCGTTTATGTTTTATCTGAGGCATTGAGTATGTACTTACTGAGATATTTAATAATGTCCAAGAATCTCTGTAGTTCTTTTACTGTGGATGGTGGTTGTATGTCGAGTACTGCTTGTAGCTTTGCTTTACTGGTACTGGCTCCTTCAGGGCTGATATCTTGAACTAAGAATATTATCTTGTCACGAGCTAGCTGAATTTTAGCTTTATTAAATTTTAGGTTAGCTTCTCTGGCACTGTTCAAAACACATCGTAGCCTTTTATTATGATCCTCGGCTCTTTCTCCTATGATTAGCACATCATCCGTGTAGGTAAACACACCTTCAATTATTTCTAGAGTATCATGTATGGTTTTTTGCCATATTTCTGTACTGCTATAGATTCCATATGGTAGTCTTTGGAAACTGTACCTACCAAATAGGGTTGATATTATGCATAGCTTTGTGCTTTCTTTATCTTATGTTATTGCAGAAAAGCAAATGATGCATCCAGTACTGTAAATAACTCTGCATTGCCGATTTCTGCTAAGATACTCTCAACTCTTGGGAGTTCATAATGTTTTCTTTTTATAAACTTGTTTAAAGACCTTGGATCCATGCATAATCTGATTTTCCATTTGGTTTTTTGGCTAGGACTATTGGGTGTACGTACTCAGTAGTCATCTGTTATCTTTAAAACCCCTTCTTGACCATCTTGTCAATTTCTTTTTTACTTGGTTTCTAAGTGCATGTGGAATTTTTCTAGCACAGCTTACAGTTGATGTTGCATCTTCTGCTAATTTTATATTGTATTTCTGTCTTAGCTTTCCTTAGACTTGGAAAAATCGTTGTACTCCTCAATTATTTCTTCTGGATCTTTTCTTATATTGGTGATCTCGTCAATTTCTCGACTTATGAGCTTAAACGTTACCATGCTTTGCAAAGATATTATTGGAGTTCTGTTTTCTAAATTTATAAAATATTCTAGAATATGAGTCTGATTAAGTTATTCTTACAATAGATATTTTGTGGTTTGTATAGCTAGATAATGTTCTATCTGCATTCTGTTTTTTGATTAGTGATGTCTCATACACCTTTTTGGATATTAGGTTTACCTGTGAGCCTGTGTCCATTTTGCATTTAATCGTTTTTACATTTATTTCTATATTTTCACACCAGTCTTCTGACACACTATACTCTGTTTTTAAACTAAGAGAAGCGAATTGAAAAGTCCCATTTACACAGGGAAAAATAACTAAAAAAGTAACTAGATATCATTTTAGCGGTAAATTTGAATTTGTCTTGTATCATTTCAAGAAAAACATTTCAAAACTTTATTATGAATTCATTGAAGTCAAAGTTTTAGATAACCAACGAATAAAGATGACACTAAATTGTGCTCATTCCGTTTTTGATTTATAATTATTGTATTTTAGTTGTACTTTTATTTTTTCTCTACTTCGTCTCATATCGCAGCTCGGACCAGTATGTTGAGAAGGGAAGAGAATCGCCCAAGTAGCGACCAAATGTCAGTAAATTGAGCAAAATGTATCCCAACAAAATACAAAATAATTTACATTTTGAGTTTAACATAGAGTTTTAATTCGATATTGTATTCATTGTTTTATAAGTAACTGTGATTAGAAAATTATATATCTATTATAATAACAGAAAAGAAAGTATAAATAGTAGGTTTTTCAATTTGATGGAAAAATTAGAAAAATAGGTATGCCAATTATATTTGTTGAAATGAAATTAAGCACCTATCATTACCTATCTATTACAAAACATATTTAGGAGAAACTGAAAAATATGTAGTCGAAGAAAAGCTTATTTAAAATGAAGAATTTTGGCAGGTACAAAAAAATTAAGTTTATTTTTATATTTCTTTATAGGTATAGTTTAATTCGTAATATTTTTTCTTAAAATTAAACTACAAGATTACGATTAGTTGTATGGATTTTCTAATTAAATAAGGGTTCTTTCTTCAGGTAAAATGTAGCAAAGTTCTGAAGTACGATAGGATATGTTTGCAGACAAGTGTTTTGAAATGAAATAAATCAAATCTATACGAATTTTGTCTCCACTAACAAGATGTTATATTCAACAGTCGAAAGTGTAAACTTGTTGGCAACAGCTTATTAAATGTATGTAGAAGTCCAAGAAAGTGCTATGGTACCAGCTTTTACTATAATAATAATGGTTTTTATCATTCTCCTCTTTTTTGTAGATAGGATTTATAATTGTTGCCTAAATTCCATATTGTGTATCAGAATGTCTTTGGTCTTCTTAAAAACATATTTTTATACAATATAAAGCAGATGGTATATTTTTTTGAGACATCCTTCAAGCCTTTTGAAAATTAAATGTTTATTTGCAGGTAAGATAATATCTACCTTAATTTTGTATGATCATTTATTGTATAGACAAATAATTAAATAAAAATTATTAAGGCATAAAAAAGGTAATTTGTAACTTTGTGTCAGCAGAAGGATTTCCTACACCCAATTTAATATATTTGTTACAAACAAATAAAAGGTCGTTAGTATGATCCATAGATATTTTTAATAATTCAGCACTGCATATGTTTCGAAATCTTCTGATGCAGTCACAGCTTTTTAAAATTTAAAAAAACATTTAGGAACATAAACACTTTAAAATCATCATGGACGAAACCCATATTTTGTGATAGTGTGTAGGTAGCTTACAACTAGTTGATTAAATTAAAATACACGTTTGACAAATCTTTTACACATTCGCAGAGTTTAATATGTGTAAGTGTAGTTAATCTTTGCAGTCTATTTCATAAACTACATTTAGTTGAGTTGCTTTCTTGAGTTTGGGTTTAAAATTTGAAAATAAGGTTTCGTTGTATCCTTTCCTTTATTTATGCTTTTGACTATTTAAGTACGAAGCTATTTATTTAAAATAATAAAACAAGGTATTTGTTTTAGGTTAAATAATGAAAGTTTTGGAGGCCACAAATTATGGACATATTCAGATGGCAATAGCACTTTTAAATATATCCAAAATATTTTGTAGTTTTAAATGTTAATTAACAATTTTGTAAATGGTTTATTTTCAAATAAATAAAATTTACTTTAATATTTAGTTACATTTTAATCATTTTGATTGGAAATTCATCAATTTTTAGTTAAAAAAAAAAAAATTGTAATAAAGTTATAATTGTTTTTAAGTAGATCACCAAAAAGGCAATATTTACCAATTTATAATATTGCAGAAAAAATGGTACCATATATTCCTGAGGCTTAAATATAATGATTTAACCCAACTTATATCAGTCCAAAAGTAGATGATTTCAGAAATACAGAGTGTTAAAAGTTCAATTTAGTTTTTCATAAATAATTTTTTTAATAATTAATGTATTTTTAAAAGATTTGGTTAGGAGGGGTTTGTCGGGTGATAAATTTAAAGCTGCTCCCATTTTTATTGTAAAATTTAAAGGACGCCTTTTTTATAAATCCAGATTTCTCAAAAACGGCTGTTCAAATCTACTCTTACCACTTATACCTTGCAGAACAAGAATTTTTATTTAAGTTAAATACAGAGTGGCGCTTAAATGTGTGTAAGGTATAACAATTTTACAATAAAAATGAGAGCAGTTGTAATTTTTGTATATTACACTGTAGTTTTGTAATTTTTTTTTAATATGGGTTAGAAAAACAACATATGAATAGTAGTATCTTTATTTTGTAAATTTGTTATACTATTTTAATTAATACTAAAGTTTGAAAAATAAAACAAAAATACATAAGAGGTACTTATACAACATAAGTGAAAATACAAAGTACATCTTGACATTTACATTGAAACAGAAACAAAAAACAATAAGTACTAATCTACATCAGAAGATTCATTGTGTTTTTAGCTGTCACTTCATTTATTTGTGCCTCTATCAATTCTATGGGATTTAACTCGCAGTGATATGGGGCAGCCACTACACAACTTTATTGGTTTATTTAGCCTTTACATCGACAACATTCAAATTATGTGCATCTTCATGTTGCCAAATTAGGTGTAAAAGTTGATATCACTTCATATTTAAATAAATTTAATATTTTTAGTATTGTAACCATTCTTGTCAGATTTTCTTGATGACAAAGGAATTTTTTCAACTTTTCGACTATGATATGATACATTTTCCATCGCAATCATAGCATCATTAAAAAACTTTGTAAAAAATGTAGAAAACCAATTCTAAAATACTTCGGATTTCGTCTCGTCAAGGTAAATGTATTTTCTACAAAACCTTCAGAATTAGCATGTATATTAAGGCACCTGTTTTTGGCTTTTCAGGCATGTTAGAATAGCATTTATCATCATCAAATGTTTTTAGAACTCCTGGTCTTCCATAAATACTTTTTAGACTAGATATTGTTCCATTATTGCGGTATTATTTCAATAATCGGAAAGTAGTTGACTTTGACCTGTAAAAAAAATATTGAGTATTTAATATTATTTTTAATTTGAAAGTAATGAGTAAAACTTACCGGTAGCTTGAGAAATTTTGGATATAACATCAACAATTTTGGTTTTCGTATTACTATCAAATACCTATTTGTACATACTTATTATTTACTGCTTTTCTGAGAGGCTTAAATAGCCTAAACTCATTCGTTTTCGTTGTTTTGATGGACTCCGCGAGGAACTGTTATAATAGTATTCGATGTAGAAGGATCTATAATCGTAAAAATTCAATACAATTGCTTACTAAAGTTTTGAAAAGAACTGTTATTAAAGAAATAAAATAAAAAACTAAGTTATAATGATGATATATCAAAGCAATAACAAAACTTAAATTATAAAATGTCAGAATAGAAAATACAACTGTCAACAGTAGTTAAAAAGTGATGTGTGAAACTGACTTCAATCTGACCAATTAGAAGTCTACATAATTGCCAACTTAAATTCAAATCCCTCCTCTTAGTTTAAAAACAGAGTATAGTAACTATTTTCTCCTTCTGGTTGATTTCGAAGACAGCTCCAACATAATCACTATCTTCTTCTTCTTTTTCTTCATAGTAATTTCTTTGTTCTATTTCATTCAAAGATGACATATTTGACCTTCACATTTTTGAGACATGGTTTTTCTTTTTGCATTTTCTACATGTTTCTCCCCATGCACTATATTTTTTTCATCCCTAGTTTTTTCCACATCTTTTACAGTAAAATGCTTCTTCTTCATTATTCTGTCTATCTCTATAATGCTTATATTCTCTTTTTTTTATTACGTTTACTTCCTGGGTCATTGTTGGCTCTGCTGACATAACGTTGCTTTGTGTTTCTGCCATTTCTTCATCTGCAGATTGTTATAGCTGTATCAAGTTGAATATCAGTTTCTTTTAGAAGTATGTTTCCAGTGGTTTGTTCTTTTACCCTACATAAGATTCTGAAGGCAATCAGTTTATTTGAAATTGATCCAAACTTAGAGTCCTTGGCTATGGTTCTCAGAGTGGTAATAAATTTATCTTTTTGGTTGATTTTCCTTCTGTATCTCAGTGAAGAATTTGTATCTGATACGGGTAGTGTTCTTATACGGCTGAAAATGATTGCTTACTGCATCCAGAATAGCTTTTACAGTTATGTCATTAATATCTAACTTTTGGCCTTCGGAATTCACAAAATGAAAAGTGTTATATAGTTATAGTCCATATGTCATACATGAAATATGACATGACAGGTGACAAATAGAACTCAAGGTTCATGGTATAAAGGTTAAGTCTAAACTATTATCTAATGCCTATCTTATTTGTCAAAGAAGGTGGTAAAGTTCCATTTATCAAACCAGAATCCTTCAGTGTTGAAAATAGAAGCTACATAACGGACGATGTCCACAAACGGAAAAAATACTACCTTCTGAAGCGATTCATTTCGTATTCGTCTATAGCAAAATAAACCTTTAAATTAAAATATCAATAGACTTCTTACTGGACTTGGTTCTCGAACAGAAACAGAATCAATACCAAAGGAATGGAAACTTTTATAAAAAATTGGCTGAGAAATGCATAGCATTATTTTTTTAAGATGAAGGATGAAAGCATGTTCATGATAAATCGATTTAGGAGTTAGAAAAAAAAACAAACTGTTAAGTACAAGTAATATTTCTACATGATTAACTATAACTGAAAAATTTTTGTAAAAAATGGTTTGGAAACATTTCAGAATATATGGTGTTTTTGCCTTTACTCTTTAACTAATATTAAACAGAAGGAAAAACGTTTAAATCAAATTCTTATAACACAAATTATAACGGAGGTTTCTGATTAACTCAATTATACACATGCTTTGTACTAAGAATATGTTTTAAATGCCACTATTCTTTAAATTACTGAAGGTTCATATTCAAGACAAATCAATACTTTATTAAAAGTTACATTCTTTAAACTAAGTGTTAACTAGTGAATGAATGAACACTAATTACAGAAAATACTTTAATAATGAATAATGATTGACAATTCAGAAAACTAGAAAAATGTCTGCCCTGACGTTCTTCATCTATCCAATAACTAACTAACTTAATGTCTAGGTACAGGACAAGTATGTAGTCCATGTAGTATTAATGAAATATGCTAACACTAAGAATGTGTTTTAAATGCCATAACTATTTAAGTATTCTAAAACCAACATGTAACAAAAAAACGATTATATGCTTTATCACGCAGTACATTTTACACATGAAACTGTGAAGCCTTACAAATAAGTTAAATTTAGCCAGCTTTAGTTAATACTTGATTCACTGTGCATGGCCCCAGTTGTTGATATTATGGGGTTAGGCGAACTCAGAATGCTCTGATTATTCTCCTGAAGTCGTTATAGCTTCGGGGCTGAAGAAAGAAATAATCATTTTATCTTTATCTGATTTTTTTTCGGATGTGCGGGAAACTCGAGGTAAAGTGCGTATGATAACTTTAGTGCGAAATTTTTAGAGATAGGAGGGTTGTTATAGGAAACCATCTTACACTGTCTGTGTGATATTAACATAAAATCGAATTATACCTTTAGTATGCATAAAAGGTTTCAGAGTAATGGCATATCGTGTTGCTCTTTAAATTACTTCGCATATATATTGGACACCGAATTGTAAATTAGTCACATTTGAAAAATAAGTTGTACTTCGAAACATGTCATGTGTAGTGTTTTTAATTTTTTAATTTTAATTTTTTTAAAAAATAAAAGTTTTGTGAAAATCTACCAAATTTGGTTTTACTCATTTAAGATAATATGGATTTTCATCAATCAAGTAAAGGCCGAAACAATAAATAAAATATATAACAAATTAGATTAGTAAAACTTTATTATGGTTAAATAAAACAACAACTTTAAAAATACTTTTATTTACCTTGCCTTAAAGAAGTTTTTCGGGAACAATCGTTGAATTGATACACATACTTTTAATTTATTACTGTCACAGTTCTTAATTAAACACATTTTTTTAAATAAGCACAAATAAAATAATTTTAGTTTTATTAAAAGCGTTTTATAGTATAGGAATGACGGAAGACGGAATGACAGTTTGTTTGATTTGGTACAGTGTTGCCAGAATATGTTTTTTTTATGTACCAGATTTGTCTAAAAAATATACCAGCTTCCTTAAATGCATCAGATTTTTCGAATTCTATTTGCAGTGACATTTTTTTTGTTTATTTAATTTTAAAAGTTATTAAAAGTCATAAATTATTTTAAAATTACTTATTTTGTCCTAATAACTTTAAATATTTTTTTATTTGCAAATTTTCGTTGGTAAGTCGTAGAAAAAATATACTGTACAACTCTAGTGGATTGTTCACCATCATATACACTCTTGTTGCACAAACTACTATTTCAAACATCTCTAAAAAAATCGTTTTTGCTAAATTATATGTATATAAATAGTCACTTAGGACAAACATCCTTTTTTTGGAAAAAATCGTTCGTTCCCGTTTGGGAACATTATAAACGAGAATACTGCTAAAAATTAAAAGAAAAATATGTAGGTACTCAAAAATTGTATTATTATTGTACATTACTGAGATAAAAGTCCTTGAAACAGTTACTTTTTCGGACTTCAC
The DNA here is from genome assembly GCA_927349885.1 of Psylliodes chrysocephalus. Taxonomy (NCBI): domain Eukaryota; kingdom Metazoa; phylum Arthropoda; class Insecta; order Coleoptera; family Chrysomelidae; genus Psylliodes; species Psylliodes chrysocephalus. Next base: position 4,437,849 of record OV651831.1, read on the forward strand.
CCTGGACTTCCCACAACACTGTAGTTTCTTAAAGCGCTCTCTGTTTTTGGGTCCATACCAGACAACTGTCTGAGTATATTTATTTGGCCGTGGTTTAATACATCTTCTCTTTGGTGGAACCTCTGGCGTCAAAGTTCTTGGTCGTTCAATTTTTCTGCATTCCACCGAAAAACCTTGATTACATAATTGCTTGGCAAGAATAGTTTTGAAGGAAAGAAGAGCCACTGCTTCTGTTTCTTTTCCAAGCTGTTTCCGGATTCTTCTATCTAGCAACCAAGCATTAACCACCACAACATCTAGCACGTGACAAAAAATTCTGTGGTAACATTTCTTACTTTTGAGTTTTATAGGATAACGACCTAGAAGGGAATCCTGTGTGTCAACGCCGCTCATATGTCTGTTGTATTCCTTAACAATGTCAGGATAGGTGATTTCTCTTCTTTCATTATCTGACCGAAAGACTCGTTTTAACTTGACTATTGGTTCTGTGCCGCAGTATTCTGAAATCAATGATACAATTTTATTGTCATACCACTGTACAGCATGTATGTCCTTTTGTTGGAAAGCTACTGTGTGCTCCAATATACTTCCTCTTAATTTTTGTTTCATTTCTTTCTCCGACAAACCTTTATAATTTGGCAGTCTGTTCGTCCATACGGTGGAAACAGAGTGAATATTTTTATCTGCCAAATAAGCAATCAAAGACAGGCTAAAAAAATAATTTTAAGGTGAAGGGGGAGAAAAAGTCCTTTATATCTCACAAGGAAAGTCAATGTTTAATTATTTAACAAAACATTGAGTGCGACCGGTTTCAAAGTGTCATCACTTCATCTTCAGGCTCGCCTAGTGGAAAGGAGAATATGTGGTGTAAGGTGTGTTAACTTGGAGCAAACGATATATAAAATATTAAAAAAGAGAAAACTCACCATACTCTCCATCCACTAGGGAATACTACAAAACAAGTTTTATCAAATGTGGGGTGAAATAAATTGTAAAATGAACAAAGTTTACAAGTAATAAAAAGTTAAAAATATTTGAAAAAACAAATATTAGTCAATTAAAATAGTAAAAATTTAAAATATTCAAGACCATACAAAACAAATCACATACATTAAAGAGATTAAAAGATAAGGCTTATTTTAAACAACCTTGTTGTTTTTTCAAAAATCTAACATTTTTGAAAGGAGACCTGTCAAGTTAAGGCCTCTACAGGTGGTGGCAAGTAATAACAAAAAAATTCTTGGGTAAACCCATGACAGGGTATAGGTAATAAGATGTAAACCATGAGTGAAGAAATATTTATTATTTATTATATAAGAATTGGGCCATGAACCAATCACCAAGTGTATGTGATGTTGTAGGACGAAGAAAGAAGAAGAAATGACTGGGTTAACTGTTGTGAAGCAACTGAAGAATAAAAGAAGAAAAGAAGAAAATGACGGATGTGAATATCACACAATCTAACCTAATCTTTAAACGTGCTCGTTGGTTTCTTGTGGGAAAAAAATTACTTACTGAAATGTATCCCTTGAAAGAAAATATGTGAATACAAATAAAGGGGGAGGTTAAAAAGGAAGTTAGAACGATAAATTTAGATTAGTGTTGAGAAAACAGGAGGAGTTTCTGACATTATCTGGGCATTTAAGCAACCAACATGATTTAATTTTAAATTTCTCAATATCTGGAGGCTTTCGAAGCTATTAAGAGTAAATCTATGGTAGGAACTATGTAGAATTTCGAAACCTTCAGTTGAATCGAAGTCGTGATTTGAGTCCAGTAGGTGGTTGGCAAAATGTGAAAAACCTGTTGTATTTTGGTTAAGACAACGCAAATGTTCTTTTAAACGGATCTTGAAATTTCGAAATGTGGGTCCCACATAGAAAGAATGGCAAGATTTACAAGTTAATTTATAAATTCCAGATAAGTCAAAGGGATCTAATTTATCTTTATTATAAACAAATAACTTATGTAATGAGGATGGGGTTTTGAAAGATACTTTAAAGTGGTCTTTAAGTAAGCTTGCCACTTTATAGGATGCTTTTCCAATAAAGGTAAGAGAAATGTATTTCTTACTGGTGGTTAGTTCATGTACCATATTAGGATTGTTAATATAAATTAAGTTTTGTTTAATTTTATTTTGTTTATGTGTTAGCATTTTATCAATAATATCTAGTTCAAAGTTGTGATCTATAGCAATAGTTTTAATTATATTTAGTTCCTTATTAAAGTTTTCCGTAGACAGAGGAACGTTTAATAGCCTCTCTAAGTAGCAATTAAAGGCAGCCAATTTATGTGTTGCTGGATGGTTAGAGGTATTGTCTCTAACTGTGCCTGTATGTGTTGGCTTTCTATAGATGTCAAAGTTGAACTTGTTATTATTGTGTGAGATTTTAAGATCTAAGAAGTTAATAGATTTGTTTATTTCAATTTCTAATGTGAATTTAATATTAGAATGTAAGTCATTAATATAAGTCAAGAAGTCATTTAATGAGTCTAACCTATACCCTGTCATGGGTTTACCCAAGAATTTTTTTGTTAATACTTGCCACCACCTGTAGAGGCCTTAACTTGACAGGTCTCCTTTCAAAAATGTTAGTTTTTTGAAAAAACAACATGGTTGTTTAAAATAAGCCTTATCTTTTAATCTGTTTAATGTATGTGATTTGTTTTGTATGGTCTTGAATATTTTAAATTTTTACTATTTTAATTGACTAATATTTGTTTTTTCAAATATTTTTAACTTTTTATTACTTGTTCATTTTACAATTTATTTCACCCCACATTTGATGAAACTTATTTTGTAGTATTCCCTAGTGGATGGAGAGTATGGTGAGTTTTCTCTTTTTTAATATTTTATATATCGTTTGCTCTAAGTGTTAACACGCCTTACACCACATATTCTCCTTACCACTAGGCGAGCCTGAAGATGAAGTGATGACACTTTGAAACCGGTCGCACTCAATGTTTTGTTAAATAATTAAACATTGACTTTCCTTGTGAGATATAAAGGACTTTTTCTCCCCCTTCACCTTAAAATTACCTCAACTCACACATGGCTACCCCCTTGTCAAAAAAATAATTGTCGTAGAATATCTTATGAAGACCAGGAGCAATAGTTCTTTATACTTATTCTGTTTGATTATTTAAATTAGAACTAATTGTTTCAATATTATTTTCTTTCTTGTTACTACTACTACTACTACTACTACTACTACCTGAATATTTAATGGAAATATTTAGTCATCCGCTAACTATATCTTCGATTTCACTCATAATTTGTAAAAATAAATTATTCTGATAAAATTAAACTTAAAAATTACTTTAATGTTGTGTGTCTCCAATAGACTGAAAAATTGTGTTCGCTATGAAAGGTACTTACACATTTTTTCCTTGGATTCGATTTCTGTAGCCTACTGGCCCTTTTTCGGTGATTCACTGCTCCACTGCGCCGTTAACGTCACAAAGTTCATAAGAGTTCGATACGCACTTAAGAGTAAAAACTCCAAGATCTCGAAAAGTTACTTTCCGTCATGATGCGAATCGATAATTTTTCGAAAACCTGCGCGTATCCTACTGACTGCGCCAATTAAATATAATAATTTAAAAAAGAAATTTTTAAAAAACAAATTTATTACTTTTTATGACAAGTGCATGTATGTAACTCTCGTATCTACATCAATTGTTAAAATTATGAATAAATGCTGGTTTTGTTTAGTCTCGGAAGTAATTTTGTAGTATTTAGGCTCCAACCTTAAGTTATAATAATTTTTATACCTACTAAACTACCGTTGCCCCGCAGGTCTTTCAGTTTGTAAAGTAAATTTTTCTCTTAACGTCTTATAATAAGAAGAGTCAAGGCAATTCCAGTTATTATTTCTTCGACTGGGATAATACCCATTATTTATATGGAAGAATGGTGTATTCGGAAAAAGATAAGGCTATTATACCGGCGTACGATCCTACATTCTCTCCAGTTAGATTTTAAAGCATTTCGCGATGCTTTTTACTTATCCAAATTGTGGAAGAGATTTTTTGATTATATATTATTATGGATTTGTGACCCACTTATTTCCTATCCACGTTTCCACCTATTCCAAAGAATTTATATTTTTAAAATATCAATTGTGTTTTATCGAAAGTAATACACCATGTAATAACAAGATATAATCATAACATCTGAAGTATTTAGGACAGTGCCACCTTTATCAAAATATTCTGAATCTCGAAAACTGTTGAGAATTTGACACATGTTATGTAAGAATGCAAGATTTTTTGTTTAGTTTTTCTGTCAGGTATTATTATTAAAAAAATTGTTAAGTTAGGAAACTTACATTTTAAAAATACTTTTATAATCATTTCGTTCTTTCCACAAATGTTTTTGTGTGTCCAAATTTTACGCTTCCATCAAGGTATTGTACAGATTACTAAAATTGCTGGAATTTTTTACAGGAATATCCAGTTACAGCATCGATTATTTTAGTGTTGTTACATTTGTTTTCATTCGTGCCATTTCATGTGATTCGGGAACAAATAGTCATCACATCGCTCGAGTAAATACGGTTGAATGAGAAACCAATTTAAACTTCAATTCACGTAATAATAAAATGAGTGAATCCCACAAAATAGCCAGGTATATTGCGTCCACTTTTGTTTCGATTTAGATTTAAAATCTTTTGCAGATGATATCCAGTTTTTTTACTATTTTTAACTTTATTTAGCAAATTATGAGAGGAAAAAATATCCAATATTCATATGTGACTAATTTAAAAATGAATTTTTTATATCGAAAACCGTAAGAGTTGCAAAGTCGGTTAAATGGGAAAAAAGTTGTACTTTTACAAGACTAATTTAGTAATGTTTTGAACCCAAGAACATCAGGACCGGTTTCAAAGATATTTAAGGAAACCCAAATTACTCTATTTTCGATTGTATTGCCTTCATTTTACAAATAAAAAAAAATTGTTATTAGATTTTTGATTTGGTATTAAATAGCGCTTAATTTACCGTAGACACATTTTTTATACAACTGTTCGTTTCTGGAGGGCCTCCATCAAGTATATTTTTTTGAATACAGACCTGCCCCAGAGAGCACACGATGTCCATTGGAAGTCCATATTTTGTCCAAATAATGTCCTGGATATCCATGAACTTCATATGGATATTCATTGGACATCCGTTTTCCGTTATCCAATGGATATACCCATTCAGAAGTCCAATGGATGTCCAAAATATGTCCATGATGGACAATATAAAAATGACTAACTTATAATAAATTATTATAATTCTTCTTGTATAATTTAATTATTTACTACTAGGTTTTAATTAAAATAAATCAAATAATTTTCCATTCCACTCGCCTTTGTTGATAAGATAGAAAAGTAAAAGGCCACTCAGGCCAGACTCGAAGAAGAAAAGAAGAAAGGGGTTAAAAAGAAAACACGGCACATGGATGTTTATCTGGTAAGAAAATAAGTATAATTATTAATTAAATCATTTAAAAATCTAAAAATTAAAAAGGAAATCGTTTGTTTCAAACTAATAAAACCTATCAATTATGTTTTAAACTTTATGTTTTCGATTTACATTCAAACAATCTCTTTCTTTTAGACATTTTGTCAAATGATGTACCTACCTATTTAAGAAAATGGCTTTACTAAAAGCTAACTAATATGCTGCAAATTCGAGATGATGCCAACACAATTATTATTGTAACTAAGAGGTGAGAAAACTTTCAAAGCAGAAGAAAAGTTTCTATTTGTACTGCATGAGACGTTAGCAGAAGTAGAAGGCTATTTAGAAGATACAAATATTTTTAAAGAAGCTGTAAGTTTTACTTTTATTAACCCTACAATGCGCATTTTTCTTTTTTTTATCAAAAAAATATTTTTCTTATGTAGTTTTTACCTAAGAACATGGGAAAAATAATTAAAAAAATCCACTTAATTTTTTTTAATTTATATTTAAAAAAATGTATATGTATCAGATCTGCTACATCGTGTATTTGTGGTACATGAAATTAAAGTGCTCTATTCCGTGTGGAATTTGACAAAACAATTGTTATTTTTGTTAAGGCATAAGTGTACACCACATTTTGAACATTTAATAAAAGAAAACGATTTGCATTGTGGAAATTTGCATCGTTGCCTTGTTTCATCTTGAATTGGCCAATGACTGACAGAATCTTGTCGCACATCTTTTGGTGGAATATATGCAGTGGTTACAGATCGCTTCTTTTTTGCTTGTATGTTCTTTTCGAGGTCACTTGGTCTTCCTCTTTTACTAGTGTTTGAATTTCCTTGATTGCATAAACAATATGCAATATCAGCACGAAATTTTGCAAGAGGTAAATATTTTACCCCGCGACTTTTGTACATTTTTCTATACAATAACCAGGAATTTATAATTGGCATGTCGAGCAGGTGGTAAAATAATCGCATATACCATTTTCTAGTACGCATTTTTATTTTATGGCGTCCTATCAATCCATCCAGTAAGTCGACACCACCCATGTGACGGTTATATTCCTTGACCAGATTGGGGCATGGGACATCAACAGATTTCTTTTTTTTTTTATCGAATCGCTTTACTTGTGAAAATGGCAACTCTCCAGTAAAGGACGATATAAGCGTCACTATTTTATTATCCTTCCAAACAACTGATGAAATTTCTTTACCTTCAATATCGGCTACAAATTCGTAGGAAGTTCCACGTTTCTCTTTTGCCATGTCTTTCTCGCTGGGCAGTTTGCAATTAGGGATCCTTGATCGCCTTACAGTTCCAAGGCAAAGTATTCCACAATTGGCTAAGTGGACAGCTAAGGGTATTGAAGTATAAAAATTATCAAAATATATTCTATAATTCTGATTGTGTGGCACATTTCTACATAATCGAATGACGACGTTAGCACTTGATCTCAAATCGGACTCTTCTGGTTGTCTGTACTTGGGATTATTTTCATCTCCGGTAAAAATTTCAAATTTATAAGAAAATCCATCAGTTCCACAAAGCACGTAAAGTTTGTAGCCCCATTTATGCAGCTTCGCTGGTAAATATTGTTTTATATAATGCCTGCCCTTTGTTACTCATAATTGTTCATCCACACAAAGATATTGCTGTAGGGGAACAGATTGAAACCTATCGTTTAATTTATTTATAACTGGCCGTAATTTATGTAACCGGTCATGATCAATATGATCTCTTGGTTTCAAATTTGAATTATGGTTGAAATGTAGATAACGCCTGATTTTCACAAATTGGTTATAACTCATGGTTTCCTTGATTTTGTCGAACCCAAGTGCAGGAGACCAATAGTTTCTTACATCAGGCATATGTACCAAAGACATATATATACAAATTCCAAGGAACTGGCGGAGTTCCACTTCACTTATATTGGCAGGTTTACTTGGATCCTTTTCTACAGAAAAATAATTTGTTTCGTCCACTATTATCGATATGAGCTCGTTATCAAAAAAATAATTGAAGAAAGCTAAAGGAGTGCATAGATTTTCAATATCAGGTGAAAAAGTATTGATTCCCCGGAAATTTAAAGCATCATCACCGATAATCAAATTTTTTTTTCGCCATAAAATATTTCCATACCTTTTTTTCAACTCTTTAGCTTCTTTTTTAGGATCCCTTGTAATATCTTTCCTCGTATTCTGCTGCACATCCCCCTCTTCAGTTATCTCAATGTTTTCTTCTTCCTCCTCTTCATCTTTTTTACTCCCCTGACTATCTTCTTTACTCCCCTGACCATCTTTCTCATCCTCTTGACCAGCTTCTTCACCATCTCTGATATTTGCATCGATATCAGTTGTTGATATCAGTAATCCATCCTCGAATTCAATGGGCATGCTCAGTATATCATCTCTGATTTCATTATTAAAATATAATTCCTCATCATCACTCACTTCCTCGTTATCAAAATCATCAGTATATCATCTCTGATTTCATTATTAAAATATAATTCCTCATCATCACTCACTTCCTCGTTATCAAAATCATCTTCACTCTCTGATAGATGTGCAATTGCGTCTTCTAAATCACGATCTGTTAGTGAATTTGGACGCCATTTAGCCATATTCGCAATTATTTTACCTAAAATTAAAATTACCCACTTAAATACAATGTATCTGATATGATACAACAAATTTAAAGGCTTAGCCTTTAGAGAAATACGGTAGTTCTTGAAAGAATACAAGTATAAATATTTATAGTTACCTTATTTTAAACGATTTTTTTATACTTTGTTTATTTTTTTGTATTATAAACAGATATTCTTAACACTTTCTACCACGTGGTTTTTACACAGACCTTGTACAGTATGCACACAACAATAAACATAACCACACACTCGGCATAGGCGTTAAATAATGCGCACCAATATATTTACCGCGCATATAGAGGTGTATCATCTTGTCTACAAATGTTAGTAAAGGAAAGTTTTGAAATCTGAATTAAGTAAAGCGAAATAATGTTAGTTGTATCAGATCGTCTACAATGCGCATTGTAGGGTTAAATAAAATAGAATCGTTTTGTAACGTTTAAGAAATAATGCATGAAAGATGTTTCATAAGTTATTTCTCTTTTATGTTTACAAATACATATTTTTATTGCAATTTTAGATTCAGCAGTTACCAAAACCAGGGACAAGGACATGACAAACATATAAAAAAATGTTTCGTTTCCATAATTTCTAATACCCTCACGAAAGAATTCACATAATATGATGGCATGAAAGTAAAATGGTAATTTAAAGAAACAATGAGCAGTTTTTTGTTTATATGTAAGTATAGGGGTAAAGTACATTAGTCAATGCATATTTTCATATTAGCTAATAATGTTTTATCTAAAAATTTTACATTTTTAACTATCACTTTTGCCTGATCAGGCGTTTATTAAACGATTGATTTAAGACTCAATATTCGTATAAAATGTAATGTCTTTTTTTAGCTGCTGCTGAGAGTGACAATGGTGCTGCTTAAAAAGTAAGCGAAATAGCCTTAAGAAAATGGCTGAGAAGGTCAACAGAAAGGAGTACGTATAAAACTAATACATGCTTGATATTATTTATGACAATAAAAATAAGTCTATAGTTGCAATTATTTTATTTCATATTAATATAGGTGGTGATGTCCGTCAGACGTCCATAAATTGTCCAGAAGCAATACAAAAAGAGTCCATATATGGACCTTTGATGGAGTCCAAATGGACGTCCAGGAGTGGGACATTTGTATAGTCCAGTAGATGTCCATTGGATGTCCTTTGGTAAAATGCTGGACGTCCTTTGGACAGCCGATATGTCCATGAATGGACTTCCGATGGACATCCAATGGATTGATTTGTGCTGTCTGGGGCATTTTTTATTATATTTTATAAAAGTTCATTTAATCATATATTCATATACATTAGTAGTTTAGGACGTTTTAATACATTTTATTATTGCTATTGCAAGGTAAATATAAATTTTATTGTTTAAATACAATTTTTAATACAAAAGTTCAAAATATATGCTGGGCTACTGTAGTGTAGGTGATTGTGATATGACTCATGCTAAAAACCGTTAAAACTCGAGAAAAATTAAGTAACAAGTGATCATTGACTCATCTAGTTGTATATGAAGCAGTGCAAGAAAAGGTATGTCATAAATGTTATCAATAATTGAATAAATGCAACAAAATTGCATGTGCTTGAATAAAAGTGTATATCGCGTCAAAGAAACGATAAACACTGTCCATATCAAGAAACCGAATACATACTAAAGTCCAGAGTCATTCGGTCCATGGAAGCGGGGGAAGCACCGCTTACCTACACTTTGAGATTTAAAAATAAATATATTTCAGTTTACAATGCATAGAAATTAATATTAAATTAGGTACTATATTTCCTCTGAAACATAACGTAAACTTCGTAAATGTAATAACAATTCATTGGTGTAATGTGTAAACGCACGCACCACCCATGAGAAAATTAATTAACTTTGACTTCGTCGGCGGAAGCGCGTCTTAAAAAAGTCTGCTCAAGTTTTAATTTTCTTTATAGAAAATTATTTTTTAAAAAATTAAGAACTACTTTTAATATGTCTTTATTGATCAAAGTCAAGCTAAAGAATAATGTATATATTTACATTTAATCCACACCTATGTTTATCTCTAGGAAAATTTATAAAAGTATGATAAGATAAAAGTTATTTACAGGAAGTATTTATTGTCTATATAGCAGTTTTAGCAACACGTAACTCCTCCCTCCTTAAGTTTCGAAAAGAATGGAATGACTTTTCGAATGGGCTTCCATCGGAATTTCTTCTGTTTTTTCAATTTTCTTTTTTCTGCATTTCGGAATTTTGTTCTTGAATTTTAATATAGCTGCGACGATTAGGCCGGTAATTAAAAGTCCCAAAATTGTTCCAAATATAGGTGTATCCATTTGAGTATTTGAGCTTTCTTGAATCGGTTTTAGTTTTCTGTAGATTTCGTTGATTTCATACAGACTATCAAAATCAATTTTGGTAATATTAGATCTTTGATAATGTCCGGATGTGTGTATGTGATCCGTTTGAAATTTTGGCAAAATAAATGGTTTTTCTTGAGTAAGTTGAATGTCGTTAATGTACTTCTGTTCGTTGGCCCATATTTCGCAGGTTTTCGGGATTTTGATTAAAATCGGGTTCACTACTTCTAGATATCGATTACTTTTACATTTTGATAGAATTTGTTGCGCTTTGGCTGGTATTATCAAAACTTCGTCTGTGGTAACTTGTTGAACGATAATTTCTTGAACATTAACTTCTAAGATATGGCAATTTTGAGGGATATGACCTTCCAGTAAATTGAGGGTGCAGTTGTCCCTGGGAATAAAATTTTGTTGACAGTAGTAACAATTTTCTAGTGCTGGGCATTCTTCTTTTTCGAATTGAGTTTCCTTTTGTTCTCGTGCCAAATAGGGGAAAGTGGGAGTATATATTTTGTGATTTTGAATTATTGGATACAAATGATAAAATTCAAAAGTTTCGGGTTTAAAGATAGGAATATGAACTGCAAAAATTAATTTTGAATCGGATATTGATACTTGAGTTCCTAGAAATTGGTAATAAGTTAAAATATTTTTGAATTTAGGAATTTGATTTTCATCGTATATTCCATGTAAGTGGTTTATCATATCTATTATTTCTGAACTAGAAAATATTGAGCTATGCAAGGAGTTAAGTTCTCTATACAATAGCGTTTTCTAAATTATCGATAAATGTTATAGTTGCTTGACATTCTAGATTAAGCTCGGATAGAACACCTTGAAAGCTTAAATAACTTTCGAGAGTTTCTATTTTATTGTAAACTGATGCTGAAAAATTTTTCCAAATCATTATTAAACTTTTCTTGATTTTTACTCAAAATAGTAATTGATTTATTGTAATGATCTATAAGTTTTTTATAGAGTGAAATTTGTAAGTTAGTTTCGTCAATTAGGTTTTTCTGATTCTTTTGTAATAAACTGATAGCTTGGTTATATTTGTTTTCATCGTCCGAATCTAGATTTCCAAAGAGCCATTTATTCAATTTTTCAATGCCATTAATTAGGCCTCTTTTATTACGGATATATGTGGATTTAAATTATTAAATTTTTTCTGAATAATATTAATTAAATATTCCGTTCTTGTTAGCATGCTTTGAGATAACTCATGATATGATACGGGGTTTGTAATATTTACTTGCGTTATACTACCTAATACTATTCTAAAATGTTGAACTAAACTATCTATTTGTTTAACAAGGGTACTTAAATCTACGTAGTGTAAAAAGGTATGTTTACTATAAACTAATCTAGCATTTCCTAATTGGATAGGAAGAAGCAGGTTTTCTAATTTAGTAATTTGTATATCTTCTCCATTACAGGTCATTTGATGTACCTGAAGGACCAGGTAGATCATCAAGATCTTCGTGTTCATCGGTATCCTGTAACAATTGTTTTTTATTACTTTTCGGTTTTCGTGCAATACTTTTGTGATAAGTTCCTTTATTGGTTTTAATTAAGACATTTTTATTTTTGATTAATTTAGTAGCTTTAAATTTAGGGAGTTTTTTATCTCTTGATTTAGTTTTAACGTAAACTATTTTTTGTTTTGAATAGTCCGGCGGATCGGACCTTTTTGTGTTCAATTTATTTATTATTTTTTCTTTAGTTTTTTCGTTACGTTCTCTAATTTTTTCGTACAATTGTTTACTAGCTTCTTTGTGATTTTGAACATAGTGGGCAATTACTAAGTGGTACCTAGACGACCACAAATGGATCAGGGTTATTTATGTGACCTTTAATGACTTCAAAAGGTATAAATTTGGTAACAGAGTGAATCGAATTATTGTAATTTAAGATTGCGTGTTCTATTATTATTATTTATTTTAATTTTAACAAAATTAGAAGCGTAATTTAAATAAAAATAGGTTTATTTTTATTAGAATAGTACTTAATAGTTTTTGAATTTTGTTCCTTTTTTCTTAAAGTTTGGAAAACATTTAAATTTTATTTTCTTCCTGTTACATTTATATTTTCCTGGTTTTTTCATTTTGGTTTTAATTTTATTATTTTGCAATGAAAATTCTTTCTTTTCTTTTTTCTTGTATTTATGTATTGTATTTGTTCTAGTTTTAATATTTTTATTTGATAATGTAAATTCTTTTTTATTGTACGGATTTATTTTAAAAAACTTTTTATTGGTCGGCATAACATTTAATTTGTATAGTTGATCGATATCAAATATTTGATCGTCATTTTTAATATCTATTTCTTGATCTAATTTAGGAAAATAATCTACTAACTCTTCATGAACTATTTTGTCGATATCATTTATATTTATTTCTAAAGATTCGATTTCTGAAGTATTAATTTCATCCATTTTATTTTGAGATATTGCATTGTCTCCTAAATTATTTTTATATAAATTACTGTTGATTTTTTGTGAATTATTATCACTATTTTCAGTTTCAAACAGTTTAAACAAGTTTGTTTCAAAACAAATATCTTCCATAGATTTGGTTTCAAAATTGTTTAATTCCGATATATTTTTATTAAGTTTAGAAGGAATAGTCCCTAAATTATTTTTAATATTTTGTGCTTTAACTAAAATTTCACCGTTGTAAACGCTGACTGGTAATTTTTTGATAGCTGTTTCTCTGGAATTGGCAGAGAATGAAAATTTTACATCGTCAACTCGTCTATATTTGAAGGGTATTTCTGTAATATATCCGACTAATTTTTGATTAGTGATGTCGATATTCAAGTTCATATTTTTTAAATCTGTTATTCCTAATATTCCGTCAAAATAATGATGAAAATCGTACAAAATGAAATTAATATAATAATTATTGCGATTAAGTTCTGGGAATGCGGGAACCGATGTTTGATATCTTAAATTCTTACTACCGCAACTTGTTGTTATTACAACATTTGAGTGATAAATAGTATCTGGATAAAATGTTTCGATAACAGAGGGTTTAATTATTGATACGGAACTGCCTGTATCTATCAGTAATTTTAATCTAGGGTGAGAAATTTCTATGTACGGTAAAGGGTTTTTCGAGAAATTATTTATTTCTATTATCGTTTCACTTTTGACGGGCCGGCAGCCCGAAAATTTTGATTTAAGCTGTCTTCTTCGTTTTTATGTTCATTAAAAATTTGTTCATTATCAAATTCATGATTTCGACTGTGGTATTGATCTAAATTATCGCAATCATTATGGTACAAATCTGTATCATATTCAAATTTGGGGTTAGAATCACTATATTGATTTGAATGTAACTCTTCAAAAACAAAATTTTGTTTTGAATTTTGATTAGAGTTTTGGAAAAATTTATTATTATAAATGGTCTTCTTGTTTGTAAACTAGGATTTCGCGATGTTGTTGACATCGGCACTGGTTTTGGTAACTGACTTTCAGAAATCTGATTTGGTCGAAAGACATTTTTGTGTGGGCCAAATACCTGGCGGTTTGTAAAGTATTTTTTATTTTGTGGGATAGGTTCTACATTAATTGGCTGACTAGGGAAATTTTGCCTGTTTGTTGGATAATTTTGAAAACGTGTATTTAATTGTTGATTATTTGGTACAAAATTTTGGAATATATTTTGATTAAAATTGTGATTTTGATTAAAATTGTGATTTTGATTAAAATTGTGATTTTGATTAAAATTTGTATTATTTTTTGAAAAAGTTTGTCTGTTATTATTAGAATAAATTCCATTTTGTTGAAGATTTCTGTCATTTATGTTTCCGTATAAATCTTGGAAATTATTAAATTCTTTTACGTACGCCATAGCATCCTCTAAAGAATCTGTTTTTTTAAGGTGCATGTTATTTTTTAGAATTCCACTACAAACAGCTATAAAAGTATTTAAGGCTGTCTTATTATAATGGTTAATTTGACAAATTTTATCATTTTGATCAATGTAAAGGTCATTGCTTATTCTCTGTACTACGCTACTTTTAATTAATTGTAGTCTACTGCCAAAATCAATAAGGTGTTCACCTTTAAGAGGTTTAGTCCTAGTTACTTCTTGGACGAGACAATCAAGATCACGTCGATCTGCAAAAGCTTGTAACAAAGCATCTTTTAATTTTGGCAAAGTGTCAATTTCTACTCTATTGCCTACCATAAATTCGGCACGACCTTCTAATTTTTCTTGTACACATTCAAATGCATGTATGTTTAATTCTACATCATTATAAATCTTATAAGAATCAATAAACTTCTCACATCTAGTAATAAACTTATTTAAATAATCACTTTCACCATTAAAAGGTTTGATATTATTTAGTTTAGATTTGAAAAGGTCCCAATTAATTTGGGCCCGTTGAGGGGTAGAATTACTAGGTGTTGGCGTCATATTTCTTATATCTGAATTACTTTCACTAATTGAGATATTACTAAAAGCTCCGACTAAAGTATCAAAATCGTTCATCAAAAATTAAAACATATGCGTGTATAAAAAATTAATATTCAACTTAAATTGTCTTTCCGAAACCTATGAATGGTGGGAAAGGCGAAAGAAGGAAAATTTGGCACTTACGTTTGCAGAAGAAACTGGCTTTCAAAATCCTCTTCTCCGATTCTTCGCTTACTTTGGGATGTCCACTGAAGGGCTGATAGTTGGTTTTCTACAGATGGGAACCGTTGGTTAGAATTCGCGCTTAAAACGTTAACACTTTAAAACCGTGAAAGTCTGCACGATAGTGACTAAAAGTCCAAGTCTATCACTCGAAGAAAACGATTTTCTCGAATTTACACAGTGTTCACAGCTCGCACGAATCCTACTGACTGCGCCAGTTTTAATTTTCTTTATAGAAAATTATTTTTTAAAAAATTAAGAACTACTTTTAATATGTCTTTATTGATCAAAGTCAAGCTAAAGAATAATGTATATATTTACATTTAATCCACACCTATGTTTATCTCTAGGAAAATTTATAAAAGTATGATAAGACAAAAGTTATTTACAGGAAGTATTTATTGTCTATATAGCAGGTTTAGCAACACGTAACTCTCATCTTCCAATTGTTTTCGCTTCGTGTTATTGACCCATGCTTTGCAGCGACAGTAGTCAGTCTGTTTGGACACGTCAAATACGGTCTAGGCAGCGATTTTTACGTCGCCTTACGCATATTGCAATTCGCACCGCGAATCCACCTGTATTGTGTGTTCTTTATTGAAAAAAGGATTTTCAAGTAGACATTTTGAAGAGAAAACGGACATTATTAATTTTAGTAGACTAAAGGATCCTATCAATTTAGAGATGAAAGTAGAAAAATCAGCAAAGAAATTTATCAGGCATTTTCACGTAGGGTTCTATGAAAAGTATGAATGGTTACTGGCTGCAAAACTTTGAAGAAATTGTTTTGCTGGCCTTGCCTACTTTTTAATATAGCCGAAAAATTACATTGGAACAACTCAGTCGGTATTACAGACTTGAATAATTTTCACAAAAGTGTAAAACGACAAAATAGCAAATCTCATATAAGTGTTACAATTAAAGAAAAAACATTTGGGACCTATCGCATGAAACATATTTTGGACAATCATTTAAAAATAAGCAACAAAATTCTCAATGAAAGGGTAAAAAAATAGGGACATCTTACAGCGATTAATAGATGTAACTTGTTCCTGGGAAAGCATGAACTAAGTTTTAGGGGTCACAATGAAGCAAGTGGATCCGCCAATCGAGGAACATGAACCTTCTAAGTTTTTAGCAAAATACGATGATACCCTAAAAAATCATTTTATTGATTTGACGACTTTCCGAAGTTCCTCAAACAGAATCCAAAATGATTTAATTAAATGCATTGCCGACGGTGTGATGGATCACATTAAAAGTGAAATTAAAAAAGCATCTTTCGTATCAATTGCGCTTGATGAAACTACAGATGTAGCAAACCTAAGTCAATTATCCATTGTTGTGCGATATGTGTTGGATGGTATTCCTCAAGGACGATTCTTAGGATTTTTGGACGTCACTAGCGAACGAACTGCAGATGCATTGTTTAACCTTTAACTACGGGCTACGGTGTACACAGTAAACCATGCGTGATATGTTGGTTGCCGTTTTTTAAAACAATTTTCTGCTTTTACGCCGCTCGACATAACCTATTAGTGTAGTATCAACTTCATTCTGTTACAGTCGCTACGTGATCTTTGATCGAATACTTAAGTTCTGCAATAAAGTTTCCCGACCGGTGCCTTCAGTACACCACGCACATAGTTATGTAAGTAAATTTAACTAATAATAAACTTTAAAATACCTACAAATGAATTATTTTATGTGTAGAAAATGTTACATTTGTCCTATATAAATAAAATTAACTTGCCAATGTACTTTTTATACAAAAATCTGAGAAGAAATATTTTTTATAGGGATCGAGTGCATGTTAGAAACTCCAAATGTCTCACACAAGATGAGCTTAGAGCTTTGGCTCAAGCGTTATTCGAAGAAGAACCTGAGGAAGAAGTTAGTGGTGAAGAGGATACTAGTTCATCAGAAGAAAAAGAAGAAATAATTATGGAAGGAAAAGAGTCATCCGATTCAGAAAACGAGAGCGATAGTGCTAGCAGAAGGATTTTTCTAAAATAATTATCTTTGATGAGACCACACCTTTCAGAAAGAGCTGAAATACAGAGTTTGCCCTTAGATGTAGAACCGTTTCTGAAGAAATATAAAGCTGTTGTAGTGGAACAAGAAGAAGAAGATGAACCACCAGCAAAAATACGAGGAAGGTGCTATTGCTATGGAAGGCGTAAAAATAGAGTAACGACAATTTCGTGTCAGATATGCAAGAGAATGATTTTCAAAGAACATTCCACAATTATTTGTACTGAGTGTATTAACTTAAATAACCAGAAAAAAGACGAAAGTGAATAAACTTATGTTTTTATTTTTCTATCTGGTTAAAAGTTTTTGCTTATTTTATAAATTTGGTATTTTATTATGAAATGAATTTCTGTTTTTGTTTTGTCTCCCTAGTTTAACATTTGAAATATTTTTTAGTTCTAATTTCTATTGTATTGTAATAAATTATTTTTTATTAAATACATTTTGTGCAACATGATATAGTTATAATTATTAAAAAATATTGGATTCTGAAGCTATTTGTAACTGGTGTATACAGTACACCGCGCCCGTATTTAAGATTTATGATAGGGCGCCCGTAGTTAAAGGTTAAAATTGTTTGTGACATTATTTCAAGTTTAGAATGTGTTGCCCAGAGCTACGATGGTGCTGCCGTAATGGCTGGCTATTTAAGAGGCCTTTAAGCTAAAGAGAAAGAGAAGTTTAAACATGCAATTTTCGTTCACTATATAGCACATAGACCTAATTTGGTTTTATCGCGAAGCTGGATAATATTAAAGATTGCAAAATTTTCTTTTCGACGCTTAGGGTTTGGCTGCCTTCTTTTCAAAGTCATCGAAAAGAACTCGCGTTTTGGATATTCACGTTCAAAAAAGGTTTCCAAAAGTTGCTCCGACGCGATGGAACTACAATGGACGTTCAGTGCAAACAGTGTTCAATACCGTAATTCTTTGTTACAATTTTTTCAAGATATTTGGGATAAAAAACATTGGATGCTAAAACCGTTACTGCTGCTAAAGGGTATTTGCATTTTACAGACAAAGTGAAATGACATTGGCTTTTGCATTAAACAAATTGATGGTTTTAAAACTAAAATAAATAAAAAACGAGATCAGTTTGAATACTTTACGAATAAGACTCAAAACATTGGCTTAGAACCTGAAAGAAAGAGAATTAGAATTGATAATGTTGGCGAGAAAGAGACCTCCTACCGTCGATTATACGCCGAAATTTTTGAGAATATTTTACAACAAATGAACTCTCGATTTCAAAACTTTAACGAATTAAAATTTGTTGAATTGTGTAATTTTAATATTAGTAACTACGATTCATCAAAATTTCCATCAGAAGCTTTTAATTCACTAAAATTAAATTATGGAATTATTTTCGATATTCCAGCGTTAAAGTCCCAGACAAGTGTTGTTTAAGAAACAACTGAAATTAGTGATAAAAAGACCCCCAATAATGTGTTAAATTTTCTTATAACAACTGGTTTAAATAAGTCCCTTTGTGAAGTCGTCAAGTTGTGTGAATTAGTACTAACTATCCCAGCCACAAGTGCGTCAGTTGAGGCGAAGTTTTTCAGCATTAAAAGTTTTATACGAAATTCAACACGTGAAGACAGACTCTCTAATTTAGCCCTAATATCCTTTGAAAAACAGCTTGTTAAACAGCTATCAAAAAATCCAAAATTTTACGACGATGTTATAGACAAATTTGCAGCCATTGAGGATAAGCGAATAGATCCTAAGTATAAATAAATGTCAACTGCTGTATCAACTGTGCGAAAACTGTTGGAAAAATAAAAAAAACTTCAGTTAAATGTTTTTTTTTTACATTTAAATAAACCAAGGAAGCTTGTCAATGGTAAATATTTTTATAGCTTCTAGTACTAAACTAGGTAATAAAGTAATAGTAATATTAAAGCAATAATATATATGGTTGATTCTTTTTTTATTTGTTTTCTAAGATATAGTGAAAATAACTATTATAAACTTAAATAAAATTTAACATAAAATTACTTACTTCGACCAGCTTTTCTTTTATTTAATACCTTTAATTCTTTAAGAACACGAGTCTTCTTTACCTTAGAATAGCACCAAATAATAATAATAATAATAATAAAAATATATCGCTTGACTGCAATAATTACAGTACTTCAATATTATTTATTTATTAATATCATAAACAAATAATGTAAATTGTTGTAATTAATAAAAATCTTATTTTATTAAACAAACATTATTTTATTAACCAAATTTTATTTAATTTTATTAAAATTAACAGAATTCACAAAATTTGCTTTGTGAATTTCTTAAGAAATAAACCTAAAATTAATACTAACACTTTCAATTAATCCTTCCATTCCAATTATGTAAAATAATATAAATTTAAAATAGGTAATCTTCTTTTCTTTTTAAAATTCAAAATTACTAGTCTAGACTCCAATAGTTTAAGATGACATTCTGTTTCTTAAAGGAAACGACTGTGTTATTGATCTTTGATCTATGTTTTGTTATGGCTGTCAAATTGGAAAATAATTTTTAGGATTCTATAACTTAATTAATTAATTAATTATTTTCTAAGTGTTTTCCTGATAAATCCGAATATATTTGTTCGATTTTAAAAGGAATTTTGTTTGTTAATCACCTGGTGAACACCATTCTCCTGAACGTATCAGTTTTAAATTGGAAAATTGGTAAGGGATTTCTATCCCCTTCTGTCCTGTTAGAAACCACAGTGCTACACATCCACCTGAATTGCAGTTAAACCAAAGAAGTTTAGGGTTTCTCCCGCCCAAAATGGGAGATCAAAGGCCTCCTGAACCTCCAGATAATAATGCTGGTGAAATTATTAAAACAAGAATAAAAGAAAAAAGATTTTACTCTGCCTCAGATTCAGGCCCCTATGAAGTTTATGTACAAGGGAAACAAAAAAATGTAGGTAATCTTCACATTTTGAGTATTGCTAAATCAATATTCAACCTTAATATTAAACAAATTGTAAAGGTTAACCGTTAACATGGTGGTGAGATCCCAGAATATTATAATAAATTAAAACTTTAATTCTTTTATTATATTTCTAACATTTACCATCTCAAATCCTATTACGAATCGAATCGATTAGTTCAATGGTCCAGAAAGTTTATTTCCCTAGTCTTTTTACAGAAATTTTGTTCTCAAACTCGTCTATGTCATATTGTATTTCAAACACAGACCTCTTCTCAACACATTTATTTTCCATTTTTTGCTGAATAGAAATAATATTCCAATAGACATTCAGTAAACCCGATAGATACGGTGCAGTGATCTGCTAAACCGACCACGAAGAATCACCAAGAGATATCCTCCACATTCGGCTCGACTAGAGCCATTCTGATGCGGCTGTATTTTCAATTTTATTAGAATTCTCTCTGCTCGACCGTTTTTATTTAGTCCATTTATCTTGACCGCCGAATAGAGGCAGATGTTTATAATATTTTGTAACACGGACTATACGATCAAAAAACATAGGGTTCCAATAAGCAATAAGGCGAAAGAAAATGTTTGTATAGGGTTAAAGGACAAAACATTTTACGGAAACAAATTTGTTTAAGGATATTTTCCCTTTTTTTATGTGAAAAAAAAAACGTCTTTTGTATATTTTAGTAGTTTGTATCTTTGGAACGTTGGGTTTAAATATTAGGGTTGATACAGAATTCAAAGATGCCGGATATGCTAGCTGCGGTATGTGCATGTACTAGGATGGGTCGAAAAAATTAAAGTTAAAATTTTAATTTGCTACAGCATTTAAATGCTGCGTTTTATTATACAAACAAGGTATATTTCTTGTTATTATGCCCGATAATTGTAGTTCTTGCCAGCAACCGGTAAACAGTCAATCAAATCCAGCTACACACTGTCAAGGTCAATATAAAAAATACTTTCATCTGAAATACAGTGTTGCCGACGCAAAAATTAAAATGATCCGAATGTGAAACTCAAATTGTCCGAAATTATCCGAACTTGAAATAAGGCTGTGATTATGTTGTAACATAATAGTTTATTCATTGTTTAAAGGATACACTGTGATATTACGTTATTTTATAATATAACAGAACATCGATCAGCGAGCATTCTAATCTGTCGACCTCATCCATTCTAAAAAAGTCGAAAAGGCTAATAAATTGACACATGACATTGACAGATGACAAAATTTTATCAAATTAAAAATAATTACAAATAAAATACGAAAACTAAGTGTTTCATTCAAATAAAACAAGTAATTCTAAATATCTATATTAAAAAAGCATAAATAAAATATATCGCTCCATTAGTGCAACAACTAGATAACTCGAAATTTGTGCATTTTGAGTTATCCAGTTAATTCTGTCCTATTTTTCATGCTCCTTTCAATGCAACAACTAGATATCCTGTACGAGCAACCAAACTTATTTATTTTAGATCAAAATATAAAAATACTTCTTTGTGATACTATGGTTCTCAGTCATTTTAATTACTGCGATGTCGTCTACGGGCCTTGTATTGACTATGTGGATATTAATCGTATTCAAAGAGTACAAAATTCTTGTCTTCGCTACATATATGGTATAAAAAAATACGAAAGGATAAGTCACAAACTAATTGAAACTAACTGGTTAAATATGGAAAGTAGAAGGAATTTACACATGGTAACATTGTATCATGAGATCATTTCATTAAAGTCGCCTCATTATCTCTATAATAAAATTACATTTCGAAGTGATGTGCATAATGTGCATACAAGGTTTAGAGGGCATATATCTCCACCTCTCCATCGTACCTCCAAATTTCAAGGTTCATTCTCTTATATGATATTTAAACTATATAACCTGGTTCCTCCTAAACTCAAACATCTTTTGACAAATATGTTTAAGCAAAAGTATAAACATCTCTTGATGTCAGAAAATATCTAGTCAAAACAACCATTAGATATTATAATAAAATGTAATATTACATTTATAAAATGTGTATTTATATTTTTGTCTCGATTGTGCCACACTTTATTCGTTGTATTTTATTATTTTAATATTTTTCTTTTCTTTATTAGGGATAGCAATTAATATCAGCTATGCTGTCTGCTATTCCCTTTTTGTAGTATTATACTATTTTGTTCGATAAAATTTATGTATTTAATGCAAATTTACCTGTAATACTGCAAATAAATTATTATTATTATTATTATTATTATTATTATTATTATTATTATTATTATTATTATTATTATTATTATTATTATTATTATTATTATTATTATTATTATTATTATTATTATTATTATTATTATTATTATTATTATTATTATTTAAAGAGTGACTAAAAAGAAATCTCTCCCAATATATACATTTTATAACTAGACATCTTGAGATATCTGATTGTAGCACTGGCATTATTGAGTTACCCACCGGCGGCACCTTCTTGGTTGCTATGAGATATCTAGTTGTGTGCTTGAAACAACAGGTTTATTTCTTTGCTGCTAAATTGTTTTTTACGGTGTTTTTTTAAACAGTGTTAATGCAAAAATGACGTCAAGGGGAAAGAAATTTTTGGAAATTCTACGTAACCAGTTAGAAAATCATGCGGGTATGTCAAAATCTATTTTTTCTACTAGCGTGCGGAAAAGTCCACTTTTCCGCAATCATTTTAGTGTTAAAAGAGTCACTTTTCCGCACTAGTAATTTTGTTAAGTTTTTGGGGAGTATATTGACATTTGAATATTTAAAATATACATTTGTATGGTTGTAGTTAATAAACCTGTCAGTCGAAACACTATTTGTCAAAACCAATTTTACCGTCGCATCTTCTTCTAGAACAGTGGTCGCCAACCTGTCGATCACGAGCTACCGGTAGCTCGCGGAGGCAATTCTGGTAGCTCTCACAACGATTTTAATTTAAAAAATACAAACTGCAAAAATCAGAGAAGCTTCCGAAAATTCCACAAAAAAATCTAATTGTCATAATATTAAACATGAACAGCGACAACGTTGCGGTGAGCGATCTGCCGCTGACGCCAGCAAGCTAGAATCGGCTAGAACCGACCAGCCGGACCAGCGCGTTGTGTTCGAGAATTATCAGGATTGCTTTGAACGGGATAAATACGCACGGCACGGCGACATTGCGCTTAGTTTGAAACTGATCGCGTAACCAACGTCCAGCGGTTGGTTAGTAGAGAACAACAAAAAATTATATTATGGCAAGCAGTTGTAAGAAGGTAAAGACATAACACTTTCATTCGGAATGGGAAGAACAATACTTTTTTACAGAAGTTAAAGATAAAAATGTGTGTTTGTTATGTAATACTTCGATCTCCGTTGCTAAAAAAGGAAATATTGAGAGACATCATAAAACTGTACATTCTAATTTTGAAAAATCATTCCCACTACATTCTGCCGCCAGAAAGGACAAACTGAAACAGTTAAAAAAGCAGTTAATTGGACAACAATCAATATTTTTAAGAACAGTCGACAAAAATAAGGCTGCAACTGAAGCATCGTACCGTGTGTCCCAGATAATTGCACAAAAAATAAACCTTATGAAGACGGGGAAATGATAAAACAAGCGTTTTTAGAAGCTGCTGATTCGTTATTTGCCAACTTTAGAAATAAAGGCGAGATAGTTTCAGCTATAAAATCTATGCAACTTTCTGCTAATACAGTGATGAGACGTGTAGAAGTAATGAGCAATGATATTTTTTTACAGTTTAGAACTGACTTAGATAACTGTGTTTATTTTTCACTTCAACTGGATGAATCAACAGATGTCGTTGACACTGCCCAGATTGCCGTGTTCGTCAGGATGGTTTTTAGTGATTTTACGATTAAAGAAGATCTTTTGAAGTTTTTTCCACTGAAAGGATACACTACTGGGCAGGAGTTGGTTTCTCATTTAAAAAAATATTATTTCTTCCAAAAAAATTCCAATATCGAAAATGGTAGGCTTGACAACCGATGGCGCTCCAGCTATGGTGGGTTGTGATAAGGGTCTGGTGGCGTTATGTCGTAAAGATGAAACTTTTCCGCAATTTCTCTGTTACCACTGCATTATCCATCAGCAAGCATTATGTGGAAATTTCCTGAAACTAAACAACGTTATGAAACTGATGGTAAAAATTGTGAACAAGATTAGAGCTCAAGTGTTACAAAGAAGATTATTCAAAACCTTGGCTGATGAAGTTGACCGTCAATACGGGGACCTACTCCTTCACTCTGAAGTCCGATGGTTAAGTAGAGGACGGGTGCTGAAACGTTTTAATGATGTCCTATCTGGCATAGTTCATTTTTTCAAACAACGCGATGAACCGACTCCGGAACTAAAAGAGAGAGAGATTTTGGTTTTCTCGTGGACACAACAGAGAAATTAAACGAACTTAATTTGCAGCTTCAGGGGAGAGACAAAGAACTAGCGCAAATGATTTCTGATATAAAAGCATTTATCAAAAAGCTGGAGTTTTGGGAACAAAACCTAATTAACAGCGATGCCAAGCATTTTCCTATTCTTTCAGAAAAAATATCGCAAAATTCATTAGAACCCTATGACAGCAAATATCATGTAGAAATAGTTTCTACCCTGAAGAATAACTTCAAAAATCGTTTTAAGGATTTCAACAAAATGGCTTTAGTAGCCCAGTTTGTTGTTTCACCCTTTATGGAAATTGATATACAACAGTTTGCAACTTGTGTTATGTAGAACTTTAGCGAAGACATAGCTGCAACAGAAATGAAAGTAATTGAGTTTCAAAATGATATAGCCTTAAAATCGTTAGTCTCAAGTACTAAGTGTATCTGGCCTATTGTAAGTAAAGACAAATATTCGGTTCTATGCCGTGTTGCCTTGAAAGTTAAAGCATTATTCAGTTCAACCTATTTGTGTTAATCTTGTTTTTCCAATATGAGGTTTATTAAGAACAAATATCGCAATCGACTTACAGATGAACATTTGGATAATTGTATTCGAATGGCTGTATTATATATAATTCCCTAGGGAGGAAAAGTACTTTTACTCCCTAGGGAGGAAAAGTAAAAGTGACGTCATGGTATGTCATAAATGAAATAGCTTATACGGCATTGACGACCTAAACTATATTCTATTATATAAGTATGAATTTTACCGTTTATTTATAGAACACCCTGTATTTTGCAAAATAGTAAAAATCAGTAAATTGTTATTTTAATTTAACGATTTTTACATTAATAATTTGACTTCAATTCATAGATTCATCCGATTTTCGAATTTAGGACAGAAATATTATAGCATGCTATGGTCGATTGACAGATCAGTTTTAAAGAGTGTTACGCTATAATATATCTACAAAATATAAAATAATATTTAAAAAATGAGTGAATCAAGCGAATGTAAAGATATAAATAATACACCACCGGATATTTTGGAACAGGTTAATGCAACAGTTCAATCTCTATTACCCCAAAAATCTAAAGAAAAATACGAAAAACAGTATTTACATTTCAAGCAATGGGCCGAAGAAAAGCATATTCGTACTCTACCACAAATTAAAAATATGTAGGATGCAAGAATGAAAATAACATGCCTATAATTTATACTATACCTACTTCATAATTTTAGTTCTTTAATAAATTTTGTTTATTAGTTTCATAAATAAATTATTTAAAAATAACTTGTTATTTGAGGGAGGCGTCGGGCAGTAAACTTCAACCTGCGGGAGGAAAAGTGGCACTTTCCTCCCTAGTAATACAAATAGCTATTTATGTAGGCTGTTAAAAAAAGTATCCCTTTAATCCCTGATTTTAAGCATAAAAGTTGCACTTTTAATTCCTAGAAATTTGAGGAATTTTAGTATTTTAATACTTGTGTTAACTTGCCCCCAACACGTAATATTAAAATATTAATGTTTTTTCTCTTTAAATGGTTTTTAATTTATGTTTTCCTTAAGGATGCTGTTTCTTTCCTAAAAATGCCAAAATCAGTAGAAAATTAGAAAAATTATGTTCCAGGCATTTTTTTTTCAAATGCATGGTGGGTTTATTTTAAGATTAACTATTAGTGCTCTCTATACGATATTTCATTATTTCAGATGCCAACAAGCCCGGTTCCAGCGTTCCACGTTCACCATTATTAGAAAAATTGGATTCAGATATTGAACCATTTTCACCCGATCATTCAGAATAAGTTCTTTAAGTGAAACATCTGAAAAACAAGTAGGTACTGAAGGAGACATTCAGCTTAAGGATATGGAAAAAAATCCTATTAGAACAAAAAAAAACAAGAAAAAGGAATCTTGATAACTGGAGAAGAAATATTGCGATAAAATAAAACAGCATAGAGAAGCTAACGTTTCTATTAGAGGAAAATACTTCCCAGGGGTTTCGATGAAGGATCCGTGCAGTGCAACATGTAGGAAAAAATGCAACGGCAAATTAACCAATCATGCAGGACTCAATATTTTTCAAACAAACTATCGGTTTAATTCATATGAACGTAAAAGGGACTTTATACACAGTAACACGGAAAAAAATCCAAAAAAATGGCCAACCAAGGAGAATTTCAAACGTCAATACACGATTATTTTTTTTTGCCTATCTATCATGGAAAAACTCAAGTTTGTAAGACTATGTTCATAAATACTTTGGGTATACGAAAAGGAGTGATGAATATTGCAATGCAGAATCGAACGAAAGAAAACATCAGTGCAGCTGATCAAAGAGGCAAAGGTGCGAAGAAAGCCATACCTCCAGAAACTTTACAGGGTGTTAGGAGCCATATTGAAAGGTTTCCCATCATGGCTTCGTATCAATGTCGCGAAAAAACTCAAAGGAAGTATTTGGCATCCGAGCTTAATATAAATATAATGTACACAATGTATAAAGACGATTTTACAGAAAAAACTTACCGTTAGTAAGTTCGTCAATGTACAGAAAAATATTTGGTGAAGAATATAACTTGGGTTTTTACCGTCCGAGAAAGGAACAGTGCCGTACATGTATGAGTTACAATATACCCAATATCATTAAAACAAAAATTATAGAAGCTAATTATCAGGCACACCTTGCTGCCAAAGATAGGGCCCGGGAGGAAAAAAAATTGACAAAAAATTTGCTGAAACCTCTAACAAAATTATTTTATTTTCCAATTTCGATATTGTGGAGTTTCCTGGGACGATTCAATCTTTAGATCGTAGACCAAGAAACGGAGTAAAATAACTGGGTTCAAAACTGCTGGGTAGAAAATATATTTGCTCAAAGGTACAAATTCAAAACGAATTGTCTAATTGACATGTTACAAAATATAACAACTAAAACAAGTTAAGTAACTATAGTTTTAATACAGGATCGGCTCTACACTGAACATGCCGCCCCCCTTGAAGTGAACAGAACTTCAACAATTTATAGGTAAGGTGCAGATTTCGGTTACAGCTCGTCTAATTGTGCCCATGGAAGTTTTTATTGATACCACTCTGACTACGTCATCGTGCCCTGGATAATTTTTGGTATTCTTCCCATTCGCCAATTCATGGGTGAAGTTTTAGGATCGTTGAACCATTTAGATCTTACTTGAAAGTCATGAAGGTATTCCTTGGACCACCTAGACCAAAAATGCTGGAACATAATTTGTATGTGTTTGTACCGAGACGATAAAGTAGCTGTGCTCGGTTTGAGAGGAGCTTCATTGATAGTATTAAAAGGTTCGCCAATAATAAAATGTCCTGGGGTTAAAGGTTGGAGATCATTCGGATCTTCTGTGAGTGGAGTGAGAGACCTTGAATTCAAAATTGACTCTATCTGTGTGAGTAAACTATCAAAATTTTCATATGAAAGGTAAATGTTTTCTCATGATATTTCATCGAACGGACAGCACTTTCCCACAGACCGCCAAAATATGGTGAACGAGGTGGTATAAAGTGCCACTGAATTTTAGCATCTATTAAAAATGATTGCAATTGATTTCCCTCTGATCGAATTACCAATTAAATATTTTTTAGAGATAATTTAAGACGCTCGTATAATTGCACTAGCAATAATGCGCTACAAAGTGTGGTAGTGTTATAGTTTTTAATGAACCTCGCAACTTTTTTAGCAACTTTAATAAACAAAAATATCGCCGTTAGCGTTAATAGATAATATATGCAATCTCTATAAGCCTTAATGGATGCATCACAAAAACCATGCAATTCAACGGATTTGTAGTAACATAAAAGAAAATGTCAAGGAATTTTTAATGAATGTAATTCTGGGAAGCGAGAGAAAAATGTTTGCCAACAAGTAAAAATCTCATCAGGAACTATATCATCCCAATCAGACTTAAGTTGCCAAAGTCCTTGTAACATTATTTTGGCTGTAACTATAATTGGACCTACCAAACCAAATGGATCAGAAAGTTGAGAAATTGTTGACAGCAAAATTCGTTTTGTTATCCTCCTTTTAAGGTCAAGAGTAAGGTTAGGAGTGAACTGAAAAATGTCTTGTTTAGGATTCCATTGTAAGCCTAATATTTTAGAGTCCGTGTCATTTTTAACAAAATATTCAATATCATTTGTATTGTCAAAATTCAAATCTCTGAAGATATTTGGTCTATTCGTTACCCACTGTCTAAGAACGAATCCAGCAGAATTTAAAATAGAAAAAACTTCTTTTATTCTAAGAACAGCCGACATTTCATCAGTTTCACCAGAAATGTAATCATCCATGTAAAAATCATGAGCAATTGATGAGCTAGATATAGGAAAAGTTTTATTTTCGATTGCTGTTTGAGACATCGCGTTGCTAAAAATGATGCTGGGCCTGTGCCATGAGTAATAGTATTTAATTCGTAAGTGCGAAGCTCTTCAGTTGAGTTAAAGCGCCAAAAAATACATTGTAACTTCCTTAGATCGGGATGTACCAAAACCTGACGGTACATCTTTGCAATGTCTGCAGTAAAGGCAACGGCATGAGATCTAAAACGCAATAATATGGAAAAAATGTCTTCCTGGATGGAAGGACCGACCTTAAGTACATCATTCAATGAAAGTCCACTATCAGATTTTACAGATGCATCAAATACGACACGTAATTTTGTCGTTAATGATGTTTCCTTTTTAACACAATGATGAGGCAAATAAAATATTGGTTTGATTTTAGGATTTTCTACTAAAGTCATATGCTTCAAATCGATGTATTCCTTAATAAAGGCAGAGTATTTTGCTTTCAACTCATGATCATTTAGAAGTTTTCTTTCAAGATTGTGAAATCGTTTTAAAGATATTGCTCTAGAACAACCCAGATTAGAAAAGTTATCCCTGATAGGCAATTTTACTATGAATCGTCCAGTTTCATCTCGAAAGGCATTTTGTATAAAATCCTCTTCACATTCAGCTTCCGCTTTGCTGTATGTGATTTGTTTTTATTAGAAATATCTTCTAACAACCAAAATGCTTCTAATTGCCTTTGAATATCATCATTTTGAGAGACATAAGAAAGAATCGTTTTATTATTGAATGAGCCAATAGAGCCCGACACTATCCATCCGAGCCTAGAATTTTGCAATATGGGTCCATTTATATTTAATTTTATTTGATTGGGTAAGAGTAAATCATAGAAAATATTGGCACCTAATAATAAATCGATTTGAGAAGGCTTAAAAAATGTAGGATCTGCTAATGTCAAACCTTGTGGAATATTTATGGCGGAAATATCAATTTTAAATTGTGGGACCATTCCCGTTATTTTATCTAATACCAAGAAGGGTATAGTAATTTCAAAATTAGAAATTAGTGATTTTATTTTAGCCTGAGTGACTTTGTTTACTTGGGCACCTCTACTTTCGTGTATGCCAACAATAGATAAATTAATTTTATTATGTTTTAAATTTAATTTATGAAATAATTCAGTTGTCATAAATGAGGACTGACTTCCAGAATCTAAAATTGCCCTGCATTTGATTGGAATATTATTACAATCAAGGATATAAACTAAAGCTGTAGATAAAATAACTACTTCGTTTGAATTTTTAGCATAGGCACCTAAAGTATTAGGTGATATCACGGAGGGTAATTCCGATTCTGAAATAAATGTATTTTGACTTGTGTTTTGATTTTCTACCATCTGTGAAGTTTCAATATTATTGTTATTGTTATTGGTATCTTTATTTAAGTGTAAAAGTGTGTGATGTTTTTTATGACATAACTTACAGAGCGTTATAGTGCAGTCGAAAGAGAAATTACCCTTTTTTAAGCAATTAGTACACGCCCTCAGTTTTCTAATTTCATGTAATCTAGAAGTGCTTGGCAATTTTAAAAACGGTTGGCATTGATTTACATAATGATTACCCTTGCAAAATATGCAAGATATAGAAGAAGGGCTGGTGGATATGTGAGTTTGTTTTGTAATATTAGATTTATTTTTAAAAAAATCAGTTTTGTTGTTAGTAGGACGTTTATTTAAAGTTTTATAACGTTCATTTAAAAATTCAATCAGGTCATCAAAAGTCTGTGAATCATCCCCTGATGCCTTTGATTCCCAATCTCTGCTAGTGTTAGGATCTAGCTTGGATTCTAGTAAAAGCAATACAAATGAATCCCAGTGTCCATTTGAATTTTCCAAATTATTCATGGCTCTAGTATTTTTATAAAACGAATCCAATAACTGCCTTAAAGAGTTTGGAGAATCCTTTACTAAATTTGGCAAATCTAAAATATTTTGTGAGTATTGATTCGTTTTCTTTTATTTTCATACCACTTTACTAGCAAATCCCAAGCAACGTAATAGTTATCATCAGTTAGTTCTAATTCAGCAATAATTTCAGCTGCTTCCCCCTTTAAAGATGATTGCAAATAATACAGTTTTTGAACATCGGCTAAAGAATTATTGTCATGAATGAGACTTTTAAATAGATCATGAAAAGAAGACTATTTGTCATAATTACCAAAAAATTCAGGCAAAGAAATTGTGGGTAATTTTATACTAGTATGTGCATTAACTTTTTGGTTCATGTTTGACAAAATATCACTTGAACCGCAAGTTTTATGATCAATTTCATATAATATTTCAGATGGAGTCTGAACTGGCTGAACAATTTTTTTTAAAAGACCTACTATGCGAAAATAAGCATTTTCGAAATTTTCTCGTTCATCCTCTTGTTTTTCTACATTTTGAGTATCTAAGCTCAATGCTTCAATTTGAATTTGATATGTGTCAAATTCGGTATAAGCAGATTCAAGCTTTTCTAATCTATGTACAATTTCCTCTTTTGTAATACTAGTTATATCTACTGCGTTATACCAATTAGTGTTACGTGTTATAATCGCCTTTACTCTTCCTCTTTTAGCAATTAAATCCCCCATGGCTTCCATGTTGGTCAAAACTCGAAATAAAGAATAAAATGCAAAATGAACTAGATTTTACTATTTTAACAAGACAAATGCTTAAAGCAAAACAAAGTTTTGAAAGAAATAAGGTAGTGCCCTTTTCCAATTCAATAGGAAAAATACTTTGAACACAGAAGAGTATTATGCGCAAAATTTACAGATAGAGATCAATGCAAATTGTACAAATATGTATTAAATTATCTAATTTACAGATAAAAATCAATGTAAATAGAAAAAATATAAATAGCGACTCCGCAGATAGAAATCAATGCAAATTGCCGTATGTTCGGTGAAATACCTTTGAAACGATTGATGAGACAACTCAAAAAAAAAAAATTATAAGAACTTTGCTCACAACAGATATTATCAAATTGAAAAGACTCACAACTATCTCCAACTTGACGATCTAGTGTTAATCTTCTACGTCTAGAGCAGCAGTTTTAAACATCCGGGCATCGAAAGGACCATGTGGAGTTTCCTGGGACGATTCAATCTTTAGATCGTAGACCAAGAAAAAGAGTAAAATAACTGGGTTCAAAACTGCTGGGTAGAAAATATATTTGCTCAAAGGTACAAATTCAAAACGAATTGTCTAATTGACATGTTACAAAAAATAACAACTAAAACAAGTTAAGTAACTATAGTTTTAATACAGGATCGGCTCTAGACTGAACAGATATCTAACAAGTTCTCATGATTCCTAATGACCCGTCCAACAATGCCTTACAGTGATAGATGTGGAGGACACAATCTCAACAAATATGTGGCAGCTATGTGTTTAACTGCAGTTCAGGAAACCCTATTTGGTTCACGATGTTAGACAACCAAATTCTTGACTTAAAAAATTATGCAGACTAGAAATTAATATTTATAAAAGAGGATGAAAGCCGTAACTTGGTTAGCTGACAGAAAATATCTAAATAAACTTTTTAAAATCGACGTCATTTAGTATTAATTTTAAGAAGATTTTAATGGGTAGTTTAGACGTAAAACAATAATAACCAACAGCCTCTGTATCAAAGTTAACCCTTAACTGGTATGGTGGGATCTCTCGTGACCCCAGACGCGGTATATTGGATGTAATTTCGCAATATTCGGCAACACCGCAGCAAGCATCTCAGTAGCCGTATGACTTACGTTGGTTTAGTTGTCGATGAGAACGTATGTGAGCAACATTGATTCGTTTTCGAATTATTTACGTTTGGGGCAACCAGAGACCCCAGTATACCAGTTAAGTTTGTTTTTTATGTTGTGATGGCGCGTAAAGTTTTAACAGATAAACAGCTGGAAGAAGTAGCTGCGAACCTAAGTGATCCTGATGAGTGCGAAGAGGGTCTAAGTGACTTTGATGAATCTTGTGATGATCTTTCAGACAAGGAAAGTGAACATAGTTTACATGACTCAGAGTCGGAAATAGACATTTCAGAGTATGAGGTGGAGGAGGAGGAAATCGTGGAAGAGGAAAATGCTAGCGATCCTGATGAGGCAAACCAAGTAAGAGCAAACTATTATTATGGTAAAAATAGGTATAAATGGGCAAAAACAGCTCCTAAAAAGGACGTACGAATACCCGCGCATAATTTAGTAATGCACTTACCAGGACTCAAAGGGCCTGCTCGAATAAAAAGCCCGTCTACGCCTTATGAGCTTGGCAACTACTTTTCACAGAGGATATTCTAAATATTATATTGAAACATACTAATGCTAAGATAACTGAACTATCATCCAATTACCAAGGAAGCCACGTGTCTTTTGTTGACCATTTGGGACTAACCGAGCTGAAGGCCTTTCTGGGACTACTCTACTTAGCAGGAATTTTTAAATCTGGGCGAGAGGATACAGCTTCTTTATTTTCAACCGATGGTACCGGAAGACCAATTTTTCGGGCAACTATGTCTCAGAAGCGATTTTTATTTCTTCTGAGTGCAATAAGATTCAATTACGTTGCAAGTAGAAGACGAGGGCGATAAATTAGCAGCGGTATTACAAATTTTTAACATATTGGTAAATAATTGTCAAGATAATTACACATGTTCTAAATATTCTACAGTTGATGAGATGTTGGTTGCATTCAGAGGTAGGTGTAGCTTTAGAATGTATATGAAAAGTAAACCAGCAAAATATGGACTGAAAATTATGTGCTTATGTGACGCCAAGAGCCATTACCTCCTGAATGCTTTTGTATATACTGGAAAGAGTAATGAAAGGCAAACAAGAAAGTTGAGCGTTCCTACACTAGATGTCCTAAATTTAGTGAAACCCATTGAAAATACTAATAGGAACGTAACAGGAGACAATTGGTTCACATCGATAGAACTAAGAAATGAGCTGAAATCTAGGCGATTGACTTATGTAGGAACAGTAAAAAAAAACAAAAGAGAAGTACCACCACAGTTTCTACCCCACAAGCAACGGGAAGCAAACAATTCAATTTTTGGGTTTACGAGGAACCATACAATGGTATCTTACGTTCCAAAAAAATATAAAGCTGTACTTCTACTATCTTCAATGCATCATTCTGGCGAGATAGACCCTGAATCACAAAAACCAGGAATAATTGAATTCTATAACGCAACAAAGATGGGTGTAGACAGTCTGGATCAGAAATGTGCAAGTTATTCGTGTGGCCGCCGAACTAGAAGATGGCCACTAGCTATCTTTTATGCTATGATGAACATTGCAAGAGTGAACTCATACGTATTATTCAAAGCAGCGAATGCTGGTATCAAAACGACTAGAAGAGAACATGGCATATCTCTCGGAAAAGCACTTATCAATGATCATATGATGGACAGAATGCAAAATAACAAGCTGCCAAACAACATTGCTGAAATTCTAAAAATTCAGGTCCCATTGCCAGAAGAAAGAGCGAGACCCCAGCTAAAAAGACAGAGATGTTTTTACTGTGAAAGATCAAAAGTATTCAACCAGATGTTTAAAGTGCTCCAAAACTGTGTGCAAACAGCACTCAACCCAGCTAATTCGGTGCAGCTCATGCAATGATGAT
Source organism: Psylliodes chrysocephalus (assembly GCA_927349885.1). NCBI lineage: Eukaryota > Metazoa > Arthropoda > Insecta > Coleoptera > Chrysomelidae > Psylliodes > Psylliodes chrysocephalus. Next base: position 4,472,301 of record OV651831.1, read on the forward strand.
CAAAATCTGTAAGTCAAAAACCTGGTTGTCAGTTTTTATGTAGTTTCCTAAAATGTTGTTTTTTTTGTTTCAGGGGAACAGTCGATGAGTAAACAAAACTCCCGCGGAACTGCAACCAGAAATTATTTTATTTATATTTTTTATTTTGGTTTTTTGTTCAAACATGTCTAAGAATGCATTATATCTTGTTTATTTTTTCTGATTAAATACTTTTTAAGTATGTGATGATTTTTTTCACAGAACTAGTCAATTATGGTCTAAATAATGAAAAAATATAGAAAAAATAATTATTCTATAGGTTTTTTAGAAAATATGACTGGGGTCTCACAAGACCCCAGTATACCAGTTATGTTCCAAAAAACTTGCGTACCAGTTAAGGGTTAACTAACACTTAAAAAAGAAAAATATGACGACCTTATGTCTTTGTTCAAAATAAATCCTCCGGCCTCTCTAGCGAGTATGAAGCATTTTTTGAAAGTCTTTCATTCCAACATCCTCATAACATGGAAGATTCCAAAACCGATATCAGTGATATTGACACTTAAGTTGTGTTAAGTGTAAAATCTTTTGGGTTTTGTTCAAACTAATCTTGTTCATTTTTTATTTAAAATAAAGTTGTATTTAGTAGGTGATTTGCGTTTATTTGCTAGTGGTTTTAAATAGATAACTTCACTCTTTTTTCAGCAACAACTAGATATATTAAGTTTTAAATTAAATTCTGCAAAGATATAAAACCTAATTGTCTACAAAATTAACAAATCATAACTTGATATGCAACATATCTGTCTAGATACTAAATATTTTTGATTACTTAACAGGTGTGTTTTTTTTGCGTTTTGAATCTTTAAAGTGGATTTTCTCAAAACTAAAAATTTCAATTAATCTATTTTTTGCACTAAGAGGACGATATAATAGCTCGTAAGAACCCATTTACGGACGTGTATTGCAGATAAATGTGTAGGGACAGGATTGCAATTGCAGAGGATTACTGGACTACTGAAAATGGCACGTATACTATTGCAGTCTCAATCTCCACAAGAAATACATAAAAGGTAGGTCAAAGGGTCCTTATATATAGAGTTTGTTATCAGAGAAGTGTCCCACGAAGGCATTTAATTTGAATTTAAATTAGGTGATGATCTGGTAGATTACAAATGAACCGAGTGTCAGCGAATGTGTTAATAAAAAACGAACCTAACAAGTAACAGACATAAAATGGGACAGTTCAGAATTTATTTTATTCCATATGTTACAATTAATCATGTTGCTCATGTTGCTTTCTGGTTCAAATTTAATACAACCTCCATTTTTTGCAATACCTTGTTTTGGAGCTAATATTGTGTTTAAAGTAGAGGTATTTAATAAATCTCTCTTATCTGATTTAATATTAAAAACATCACTAAATCTTCTTTTGACAAATAGACCGTAAATAACTAAGTTAGTTAGTTTGAGTTTCCTTTCTGTTAACTTTATGTTGCTTTTCAATTTGTTGTTTTCTTTTTGAAGGAAACTAATGCTTTGCTTAACAGATTCTACTTCTTGATGTATTACCTCCTCTATCGTTTTGACTTCTTGTTGCACTTCCTCTATTTTACTGGTTACATTATCATTTATTGTTTGTGGATATTTGTTTCGGATGTTGACATAATTAGTATTATTATTATAAGTGCCCTTATATGTGAATCTCAACTTTCGTTGATATTATATTTATAACAACGTTTTATTTTTTGTTGTACCAGTTTATTAAAATTATGCAGCTACCTATAGTTATTATTTTATGATTTATTGTCCATTTGATTCACTATATTTTTATCTACACTTTGGTGTAAATCACTAATATTAATTACCAGTTTTTACCACGATTTTAGTAGGTTTTGTGAGACCATTTTTTATTTCAATATATCGCATTCAAGTAGAACTGATATTAATATGAGTTACTAACTCCTAAAGTTACAATTTAGAAATTTTAACGTAAGTTATGTATCTTGTGTTCAAAATATACTCTTTTAAAGTCTAAATCACCAAACTTTGCTTCGTTTAATATGGAGAAAACTCGAAGTTCTAGTAATGTTCTGTTAGTTTTAGTGAATGTATTTTCGAGAAACTATAAAAAAAAGAAACAATGCTCTTCTGTAAAAACAACCCGACATGCTTTCTCAATTTCAATTTCTACAAAGCTATCGCACTGATTAGTTGATTGTTTGTTTGAGTTCAATATCTGAATCTCATTTGTTTGTGCTCCAATTTTGTCATTAGTCCCAGAAGTAAATAACTGAGGCTCTGTTTCAATATAGTTAACTAGTTGGCAAATAGTTTGAAATCGCATCTACATTTCGTATATATACCTAACATCGTAGTAATTTTGCGAAAACAAACTGTAGGTGGGAACATCATCAAAATATCATGATAATAAAACGTATAGTTATCGCAATAGCGCATTGTTTAATTAATTTTCAAATTTATTGCTTTTTTAAAGCACATTGTAGGAATTTTATTCGTGAACTCAATCATCGCTTAATTTTTATATAAAAGAGTAGGTTACGTTTAAAATAAAAAAGCACAATAAAGGTTCTATAATTTACCCAACATACTCGGGTATAATTAAATTTGGTCTCTGTGAAATCTCTTCTAATGACATTGGCTACGTTCAGCAGAAAAAATCTGATCAGGATCTGTTTCAGATCAATTTGCAACAGTTGCATAGTCTGCTACACAGTATTTTTTGCATTTTGAGCAAGAAACTGTCGTGACATTTGACATTTATTAAAAGGTGCGTTTTAATCATCCGCTTCTGCTTCGGAATTGTCAGTTTTCTTGTTTTAATCTGACAGGTTAAAACGACTAAACCAACAATTCCGGAAGCAGAAGCGGATGATTAAAACGCACCTAAAGTCATGTAACTAACCTTCAAACTTCAAATTTAGCAGCTGTGGCAGTAACGACTAAATTTAAACCATCGTCTAGGGAATTTTTACAAAAAATATATATAAAATAAAAATGTTAGGGCAGAACTAGCCAAAGTGCCGGCAAGTAAAAAGCTGAGCGTCGTACGTCTTTCGTCGTCTGTCGTCTTATACATACGTCTTTACGGTTCGTCGTTTATATGAGTAGTGAGCCAATGTTGCCAGGTCAAAAATATAAAAATCACCATACACTTAAATGCTTAAAAAGTTGCCACATTTTGCAAAAAATTAGCAGATTTTATATTTTGCCCATATTTACACGAAATATATACAATAATTAAAAATAAAGACACCAAATTAAAAAAAACTAATTAAAATACTCTAAAGCATAGTTTATTATGGTCTAATAACTAAAACAAAGTTCTTTACATTGAAAAAAATTACAATTAAATTTTAGTTATACATCTGTCTATTAATAATGTCATTAGTAACAGAAAAATTGAAACAGCTTTTATTATTTAGCGAAATTAATCTTTTACTGTAGATAAAAGAACTAATGAATAAGAAGAGAAAGGCAAGAAAAAAATGGCAAATCACCAGATTCCCTGAAGATAAAAATACTGATTACTCTCTGTGAAAAGCGACTAGGAAACTTAAACGTCCAATAGTCCATATGCCGCCAATAAAAGAAGACAACGGAAACTGGGAAAGATCAAATAAACAAAAAGTTGACATCTTTGCAGATCATCTCGAAAAACAATTTTCAACCGAATGAAGAACGAGGACTCGATTTATTAAAACAATAGAACACAAACATAATAAAAATTCCTAGGGTAACGCCTAAAGAGGCAGCTAAGGAAATCAAAGAAAATATCAATTCTAAGAAAGCACCCGGGTATGATCTGATTACAGGTGAAATACTAAAACAATTGCCAAGAAAAGCTGTGGTTAAACTTACTAACATAATAAACGCTGTATTTGGACTAGAGCATGTACCTAGCATTTGGAAAGTTGCTGAAATTATAATGGTACCTGTGATATCGCGAGAAACTATGCCTTAAGTCAAGATGAAAGTTGGCATTTTTGAGATGTCAATGTCAGGTGGCAGTATTTTTGTCTGTTAAAAGGAAAATAAAGTTAATCGTTCAATTTCTAAAAGCATCCATTTACAAATTATTTCAATCGACCTGGTTATTACAATACCCAAACCTGGAAAACCACCAAATGAAGTGTCTTATATACCTATATCCCTGTTACCAGTTTTATCTAAACTTTTCGAAAAACTTTTACTAAAAAGATTGAAACCACTGATAGACAGTAAAAATATAATACCTGACCACCAATTTGGATTTAGGAACAATCATTCCACTATTGACCAAGTCCACAGAATAATGAATAAAATAGAGAAAACACTAGAAGAAAAGAAGATCTGCACCTCACTCCTTCTAGATGTAACTCAAGCTTTCGATAAAGTATGGTTAGAGGGCCTTGAATATAAAATAAATAAACTACTACCTAGACAATATTGTGACATCTTAAATTCTTAATTGACTGATAGAATCTTCCGAGTTAAACAAGAAGAAGAATATTCCAAGCTTAAAGAAACTAAAGCAGGGGTACCTCAAGGAAGCGTTCTGGGACCAGTTTTCTACCTGTTGTTTACCTCCGACATACCACAAACGCAAAATGTGAAAGTAGCCACATTTGCCGACGACACGGCCATACTTGCCATCGGTAAAACTTTAGAAGAATCGACCAGAAAACTTCAACATGCAACTAATAAAATCTATGAGAGAACAAAAAGATGGTGCATTAAGCTCAACGAAACTACAACAGTTCAAGTTAACTTCACTAATAAAAGATCAGTAGAATACCTACCAGTGACATTAAATAATGCTATCTAGAATACCATATTCTAATTCGACGAAATACTTGAGAATCAACCTAGAAATTAAATTAAAGTGAAAAGAGCACATAAAGAAAAAACGTGAAGAGTTGGGTATTAAATATAGAAAATTATACTGATTGATGAATAGAAAATCAAAACTTTCAATCGAAAATAAACTTTTAATACATAAATAAGTACTGAAGTAAGTATGAACTTACGGCATACAGCTCTGGGGGTGTGCCAGTAAACTAACATAAATTTAATACAACGTTTTCAGAACAAAATATTAAGGGTAATAGTAAACGCCCCTTGGTATGTTAGAAACTTAGACCTACATAGAGATCTGAGAAAGCCTACCGTTTGGATAAACACTTATTATTGGCAAAAATGAACTTTTATCCTTTTTAACTTTTATTGACAACTTATATCAAATTATATCTGACAACATTATTTTTAACCGACTTCAAAAAAGGAGGAGGTTATCAATTCGTCGCGATATTTTTTTTTTTTTATGTATGTTCAGCGATTATTCTTTAACACGGTGTCCGATTTCAATGATTCTTTTTTTGTTGGAAAGGGGGTATTTCAGGGGTGGTCCCATATAAATTTAGTCAAAATCTAATAATTAGGTCCATGAGAAAATCCTCAAACTCTTCATTTTTTATGTATGTTCAGCGATAATTTTTTAACACGGTGTCCGATTTCAATAATTCTTTTTTTGTTAGAAAGGGGCTACTTTAGGGGTGGTCCCATATAAATTTGGTTAAAATCTAATGATTGAATCCATGAGAAAATCCTCAAACTCTTCATTTTTTATGTATGTTTAGCGATAATGCTTTACCACCTTGTCCAATTTATACGATTCTTTTTTTGTTAGTAAGGGGGTACCTCGGGGGTGGTCCCATATAAATTTGGTTAAGATGTGGTGATGGCATCTGCACGTTTTTGAAGTCGGTTTTTTTAAATTTTTAATTTGTAATACTTGTTACATACTATGATAAACAAAAGGAAGGTTATATTAAGTACTAAGCGCCCAAACATTTTTAACTACAACATCCTCCCGGCCTCATAAAAACTAACATGGAAGCTAACTTGACGACAGTAAAATAATCTTGGTGACGGGTCTCCGATACACCCCTGTTGCTGTCTTTACGTCGATCACTCTGACGTTTCCGTCTCGACCTGGATATGTTTTTATTATTTTTCCTCTTGGCCATGAATTTCTGGGAAAGTTTTCGTCAGCCAATATAACCACATCTCCTTCTAAAACCTTACTGGTTGCATTTTCCCATTTGCTCCGTTTTATGAGAGTTGGCACATATTCCTTAAGCCATCTCTTCCAAAATTGGTCGGCAAATCTTTGAGCAATACGCCACTGCTTTCTTAGGTAAAGATCTGTGTCACAAAAAGTTCCTGGAGGACTGACTTCATGGAATCTACCAATTAGAAAATGGTTTGGTGTTAGGGCTTCGTAGTCGTTGTGGTCTGATGAAACGTATGTAAGTGGATGGCTATTTACGGTATACTCTACTTCCACAAGTAAAGTCAGTAGCATCTCTTCTTTAGGATATTATTCAGTCAAAATTGTTTTGAGAGCATCTTTTACAGATCTTATCATGCGTTCCCATACTCCTCCCATATGGCTAGCTGCTGGGGCATTTCGGAACCATTTTATATGCCTATTACAACAGAAATTTTGAACTTGATTCGAATTTACTATGTCTTGAAGAGCGTTTTTCATTTCTTTTTCGGCTCCACAAAGATTAGTCCCATTATCTGAGTACATTTCAGAAGGGCCACCTCTTCGGCAAATGAACCTCCGAATTGCCATTATTGCTGAGTCGGTTGTAAGAGAGAAAGCGAGCTCTAAATGGATTGCCCTGGTAGACATACACGTAAAAATAACACCATATCGTTTTTCTCTCCTTCTACCAATGGATACGGATATAGGACCAAAATAATCCATTCCAGTTATTATGAATGCTCTGACTTGAGGAGTTATACGACAATTAGGTATTGGTCCCATTTGCTGTGACTTAGTCTTACGATTTTTTCTCCTACATATCATACAGGATGTTTGACATTTTTTGATGGCAGCTCTTCCCTTGATAATCCAAAATTTTTCTCGAAGATGATTTAAGATCTGTTCCCTTCCTTGATGGTGGTTTAATTTGTGATAATAATCTATTATCAGCTTTGTCATAGGATGTTGTGTGTCTAGGATTATTGGCTGTCTTACAGGCATTTCTAGATGGTAAGCATAATTCAGTCGGCCACTTAATCTTAATATACCGTGTTCGTCAAGTATAGGGTTTAACTTAAAAATACGGCTTGATTTCTTGAGTGTTTGATTTTTGGATAACTTAGTGATTTCCTCGCCAAAACTTTCTTTCTGTGCTTGTCTGAAAAGTTCTAACTCGGCGGATTCAAATTCTTCTACCGTGATCTCTCTAGAAAGCTTCTCAGTATTATTTAATAGTTGTCGATTCTTGCAGATGTAGATAAACTTCAAGACCCAGAAAAATCAAAAATTTTTGTGTCCTTAGTCAGCACAAAAAGAACAGTTTTATTTTTCTTCTCGACATCAGTATCTATTTTATTTCTTGTTTCATCTTTAGGCCAGTGGTTCTCTTCCAATGCTAGAAATTCAGGACCACGAAGCCATATTTCGAAATTGTTAATATCAAATAATCCTCTAGTAGCAACATCGGCTATATTTAATTTTGTAGGAAGCCAGCGCCAATCTTCGGGGTTAGTTAAGTCCAAAATTTCACTAATTCTGTTTGCTACAAAGGTTTTATAATTTTTTGGATTTGACTGTATCCAACTTAGTACAATCTTTGAATCAGACCAAAAATACATTCTGCTAATTTTAAATCTATGTCCAGATTTGATGGTTTTTGCTAATCTTGACCCGAGAAGTGCTGACTGAAGCTCGATTTTTGTGATGGTCATAGTTCTAAGGCTGCTTACTCTAGATTTGGCCATTACAAAACATGTGGAAATTCTACCATCTGAAGCTACTATACGAAAGTATGAAACAGAAGCATACCCTTTCTCACTTCCGTCATTGAAAGTGTGTAACTGGATATCGCTTACAGTAGGGCTGCTTACACCATACCATCGAGGAACTTAAATTTTTGACTTTATGAAGCGCCATTACCCAGGACTTCCATTTTTCATATAATTGAAGACTAAGTTTTTGATCCCAGTCAATTTTTTCTGACCAAACTTCTTGCATCAATATTCTAGCTTGAATTGTAAAGGCAGCGAGGAAACCAAGTGGGCCATAGATGGACATTACGACTTGTCGTTTCGTAGGTATAGTGGTATCTGATAACAAGTCTTTGTTTTTGATTAAAAATCTATCAGAAAAACTAAATGAATCCTCTTTTGGATTCCAGTTTAAACCTAGCGTCTTCTCCAATGTTGGCCATTTTTCCAAGTCTAAATCGACAATACTCTTAGATCGTAGTTCAGCAGGAATGTGCTTTATAACTATGGGAGAATTACTAAGCCAGATTCTCATTTTAAACCCTCCACGGTTATGAATATTAATGACTTCATTAACTGTTTTTATGGCATGTTCCTCTGTTTCAAAACTATCCAAGTAATCATCCATATAGTGGAATTTTTCAATTGCTTCTACTGCTTGAGGATATTCTTTTGCATATTTTTTGGCATTTTTGTTAATAATGTAAATTGCGCAGCTTGGAGAACAAATTGCACCGAAAATCATAACTTGCATTTGGTAAGTAAGCACAGGACCTTTTCTATCTCTTCCCCTCCACAGAAATCGTTGAGCAAATTGATCTTCTGGTATTATTTGTACTTGGAGAAACATTTCCTCGATATCACCCAACACAGCTACTGGATTTTGGCGAAAATTGAATAAAATATCTATTAAAGAATTTAACAAATCAGGACCTCTGAACAAATTTTGATTTAAATTGGTTTCCTCTACTTTGGCTCTGGCGTCAAAAACAAAGCGAAATTTTTCGGGCTTGCTGGGATGCTTAACTGCAAAATGTGGTAAATACCAAGTTTTGTTCGTGGCAACCGCAGCTTCTTCGGCAGTAAGGATTCTGGCATAACCTTTTCTTATAAATGCATCTATTTGTTGGCAGTATTTTTTTGCAAATAAGTCGTCTTTGTCCATTTGTCTTTTGATAGTATACAATCTTTTTAAAGCAAAACTTCGGTTTTCTGGCAGCTGGGGATTTTCTTTTTTCCATAGTAAACCAATTTCCCAATGGCCATTTTCTAACTGTTTGCAGGTTTTTTCCATAATCAAAAAACCTTTTCATCTGGCTTACAATACTTTTTTGTCTTCATTGCTAATGCCTAAATTATCAATAATTAGACTTTGTCGTATTAGATCTTCTAGTTCTTTGATTTCGTTATCGTTTTTATTATAACAGTGCATAGAAAATTCAGGCTGGATTCTGTGTTTGATGTAGGATAGGTTACCATGAATTACCCACCCTAATTTGGTTCTGAAGACAACTGGGGCATTTGCTGGACCTAGCAATGGTTAGATCGATATGATCTTGCCCGATTAGTAATAATGCTTTGGCTTGCAGCATATCAGCAATGGGAACTTGTGAAAGATGAGGCCATTTTGTTGATAGTTTTTGAACGTTTACAGACTGAGTGGGCAGATTTAAATTCGATATAGTACGAACATTAGAAAGTTCATAAATGCTGTTATTAAGTTTTCCCTGAATTTTTACATTTATTCTTCTTGAAAGGTTGTCTGTAAATGATGTTGAATTTGTCCAAAACATCTTCAAAGGATCGATGTTACCTTCTACTCCCACTTCTTCAGCAAGACTACTATCCATGAGCGTGATCGTGCTGCCTTCATCAAAAAGAGCGAAAGTTTTAATGGATGTTTTATTTCCTATCACGGTAACAGGCAAAATTCGAAGGAGGACAGTTTTTGCTACAGACTGTATTTGAAGAGAATGTTCATTCATAATGACTGATAAATGGTCGGGTTTATTTTCATTATTTAAATTTATCTGTTCTGGCTGAACATCTTGGTGCAGGAAATTATGTAATTGATTCGGTAATATATCCTGATTTCTGGAAGAACTGGTATGTAATAAACGATTGTGGTACTTTTTGCAATCTGATATCCCGCACTTTCTCTTTTTAGTGCAATCATATAAAATATGAGAAGCGGCAAGACAGGAAAAGCAGATTTTTTGTTCCTTTACCCACTCCCATCTTTTGTCTGTATTCAGAGCTAGGAAGCTTTTACATTTATAAATTTTATGACTAGGCTTTATACAATATATACACTGCTGTTTATTTGAATCTTCTGATCCAACAAAAACTGTATTTCTGATTTTTCGTTCTTGATATTTTTCTTGCATGAAGTTTGAAGATGAAGGTTTGCATAATAAACTAGCTGCCGACGATTCTTCATAGAGCCATTCAGAAAATTCGATTAGTGTTGGCATATTAATTTGCTGGCCCTTTACAACTCTTGCCCACTGAAATTGTAGGTGCTCTGGCAATTTTGAAATGAGGGCACTAATAAGTTGAGGGTTGTTGATATAGGGTTCCATTTTTAACGCCTGAGCCGTAATAGAAAGATTTTGAATAGCATTTGAAAATTTAATGAACGATAGTGGATAGCGACTATTTACTGGAGGTAATTGTTTGACTTTATTCATCATCGATTCTATTATGTATTCAGGACGACCAAATCTCATCTCTAGAGTGTTAAGGATACATTTTAAGTTATCTGGAGAAACAAATAATGACTTTACTGCTTCGAAGGCTTCATGTTTTAGTGCTTTTTGCAAACGAATCATATTTTCTTCATCGGTAAACCCACAAGTTTCTGTTGACCTTTTGAATAGCGAAATAAACATGGGCCATTCCTCGACGTTGCCCCCAAAGTAAGGAAGTTCTTTCCCAAGAACATTTCTTAAAGATAGTTTAGATATATTTCCCAGTTGATTATTTTCAGATAGACCTCTAAACGCATTTGTCATGGCCTGAGTTGCAGTCGTAAACTCCTTCACCAGGCGCTCAGATGTTGAATCGACAGGATTAGTAAGATTAGCAGTATTTTTAGGTTCATGTTGAATAATTTTTGGACTTTTTTCAATAAAATATAGAGATTCTTTATGTGACAATTCATCGGCTTCTAACCAAGTTCTAACTTTTTCATGGGCACATGGTATTTCAGTATATATTAGTCTTTCATTTGATTTAATGGAAACTTTAGAGCTATTACTTTTAACACCAGTGCTATTTATACTATTTTCTATTATCTTTTCGGCTTCTATTGATGCTTTCGCTTCTTTAATACTTAACTTTCTTTCATATTCTCTTCGTTCAAACTTTCTCCGTATCTCCTGTTCTTGTTTTTGAAATTTTATCTCTTTTAAATCTTCTTCTCGCTGCAGCTGGTTTATGGCTTCTAACTTTTTTAATTCTATTTCTTTTAATTTCTCACTGGTCATTGAATATATGGACCTTCTGGACTTCGTCGACGCTTTTGCACTTTGTTCGTATGGACTGTCTGGATATCTCAATGGCGGTATTCCTGCAGTAACCCTGCTGGATTTTCTGACGGCACCCTCTTTGTGAGACATTTTAGTTTTGCACTTTTCTCTCGGCCAAAATGAGAGCTACGGGGACTAAAATGACTCTACAAGCGCTCGAAAGGACCAAAATGTTTGGATAAACACTTATTATTGGCAAAAATGAACTTTTATCCTTTTTAACTTTTATTGACAAGTTATATCAAATTATATCTGACAACATTATTTTTACATACTATGCATAAACAAAAGGAAGGTTATATTAAGTACTAAGCGCCCAAACACTTTTGACTACAAACCTACAGTAGAAGAAGAGAGAAAAACCATCGCAAAAAAACATGAACAAAGACTGCAACATCGAAGTTCTACAGTTCCTGAACAACCAATATCTAATGCGAAGGCTCAGAAGGACTAAACCATTTGAATTAGTGTTGTGAAAGTGTGTTAAAGCAGAGCATAATGCGTGTGTGCAGTGTATAGTTATCAGAACAGAAAGGAGAGTATATCATTGGGTGAACTCTTAGTTTTAAGCCTCTTAACTTTACTTAAGTTTATATTGTTGACAAATTGCTGGTTGGCTGAAATATAGCTAGGTGCAATGCAAACTAACAAAAAAAAACTGTAGATAATTCCACTGATTGTTTTGGAGCCTAATCTATTTCGTAATTTTGTTTTATTTAGATTGATTTCAAAAAACACAGCCTTTCTACAATTGAACATATTCACAAAATTTTAAAGTTCTGGAAAGACAATAGTATTGTCGTCTTTTTGGGCATTACATACTTCTTTCCAAAACTCAATTTCATTTAGAGAAAAATCAAAGTATTTTAGTTCCCTAAACTTTTTATTGATCTCGTTAACCATATTTGGAAACATTAAGCCGAGAGGGCCGATTCTTTTAGTTTTTTGAATATTAAAAGGACTTAATACGGTAATTAACTGCAGAATTTTAATTTCACAGGACTTAAAAGGAGAACTTGTATTTGTCTAATTGCTTTAATGTAAAATTCCAGGCATTTTGTTTAAACGTCATTTTTTACGATTTCTGTTAGGCGGTGCTTAGTCAATTCTGCAACTACTTTAGTACCTAAATAAATGTCATCAATCGAAAGAAAATATTACAGATTACGGTACTCAATATTTTCTAAATCGGTTTTTCTTAGGTAGTCTAGTTTTAGGAAACAACTTAATAGAAATTTACAGGGCCTCAAAATTCAGGGGTAGATATTGTACATTATTGGATTTTCAGATTAAAATTCTAAATTCAGGTTGATTAAATGTATTCAAGAAAGAGAAGATATATTTTATTCAATGGATTGTTTAGTATATTATTAATTTCACCTGCTCCTGATGCTCGATCAAAAGCCTCGATTCTAAAATAATGCAAAAGAGCATCATATTATTTAACGATTTTAGAAATAGCCGAAATCAAAGACAGCCATCTAGTCTGTGAAGCATGCAACAGCTTACGTGGTCCAAGCTTCCTAGAGCCCGACAAGGACAAATGATTACAAGCAATGTCAGAGGAATATAACTCTTTGATTGCTAAAGAAGTTTTTACATTGGAAGATAAGACTAAAAATGTAAATATAGCATTTAACTGGGTATTTAAACACAAAAGGAATTCTGAAGGCAAAACTTTAAGGTACAAGGCAAGGTTAGTTGCTAAAGGATTTGTACAAAGATATGGCATAGACTATGAGGAAACTTTTGCACCCGTAGTAAGCCATGAAGTACTAAGAATGCTTATAGATCTTGCAGCAAACTTAAATCTGAATATAGACCATATGGATATGTACAAACAGCTTTTCTAAATGGCGAACTTATTGAAACCGTTTATATGCAACAGCTTGAAGCTTTTATACAATCTAATTCAGAAAATAAAGTGTTTTTTTAAAGAAAGCTATATATGGTTTAAAATCAGGCTTCCAGAATATGGAATATTAAAGCACATAATATATTACTGGAGTTAGGTTTAAAACAAAGTAATTACGAGCCTAGCATTTACTACAAAATTTCTGAAAAATTATATTTTGTCTCGCGCTGTATGTGGATGATTTCTTTTTAATTTGCAATAACGAGAAAGAAAAACTAACTATTAAGTCAAAGCTAATGTCACTTTTACAAATGAAAGATCTTGGTAGAGCTGAATACTGTTTAGGTATCAGAATTACCTTGAATGGTTCAGATTCAGATAAAAGTATAAAACTTGACCAAACTCATTATGTCCATGAACTTTTGAAAAAAGTTCGAACTCAAATGAAATCAAACTTAAAATTGGTAAAATTTGATGGGGAATTACCTAATGTCTCTTATCAATGTCTCATTGGAAGTCTTATGTACTTATTAATTTGCACTAGACCAGACATTTCATTCGCTGTAAATTATTTAAACAGGTTTAATAACAATTTCAGTATAGAGCATTGGAATCATGCAAAAAGAATCCTGCGCTATCTGAAAGGTTCAGCGAACCAAGGATTAGTTTACACATCTAGTGGTTGTGATCTTACAGGCTTCACAGATGCAGATTGGGGGTCTGACATCGAAGATAGGAAATCTTTAACTGGTTACGTGTTCATGTTTGCTGATACCTCGGTATCTTGGGGAAGCAAAAAGCAGTCTTCTGTTGCTACATCTAGTACTCAAGCAAAATATGTTGCGTTATCAGATGGATTAAAAGAAACCTTATTCCTTCGATGAGTTCTAACAGAATTATATAAAGTAAAGTAAATTGATAAATAACCCTGTATATCACTCACGGGCTAAACATATTCATATTAGACATGATAATGTCAGAGAAGTTGTTTCTGAAGAAGAAGTTCAAATACAGCATATGCCTACAGATAAAATGGTTGCTGATATTTTAACAAAGTCCGAAAGCAGAATCAAGTTCAAAAATTGCAAGAGAAGACTTGGTTTTATAATGGGACAGCCGTTCTCTTTGTGTATCCAAATTTTTCACTGTCCTAATTGTGATATTTAATTCAATTTTTCAGTCAGTTCAAATTGAAGTCTTTTCCAGATTATCCAGGGTTTTACCAGATTTTGCGTTACTTCATGGTATAAGAATATTAGTTAATTATTTTATTAATAGTATATAAAAAAATATTTCACATATCATTTACATTGTTAAACGGTTTTAAAATAACATCTAAATTGATTTTGACATCGTTGTAGACAGTAGTAGTAGTAGATAATCAAACTTAAAATTGGTAAAATTTGATGGGGAATTACCTAATGTCCCTTATCAATGTCTCATTGGAAGTCTTATGTACTTATTAATTTGCACTAGACCAGACATTTCATTCGCTGTAAATTATTTAAGCAGGTTTAATAACAATTTCAGTATAGAGCATTCGAATCATGCAAAAAGAATCCTGCGCTATCTGAAAGGTTCAGCGAACCAAGGATTAGTTTACACATCTAGTGGTTGTGATCTTACAGGCTTCACAGATGCAGATTGGGGGTCTGACATCGAAGATAGGAAATCTTTAACTGGTTACGTGTTCATGTTTGCTGATACCTCGGTATCTTGGGGAAGCAAAAGGCAGTCTTCTGTTGCTACATCTAGTACTCAAGCAAAATATGTTGCGTTATCAAATGGATTAAAAGAAACCTTATTCCTTCGATGAGTTCTAACAGAATTATATAAAGTAAAGTAAATTGATAAATAACCCTGTATATCACTCACGGGCTAAACATATTCATATTAGACATCATAATGTCAGAGAAGTTGTTTCTGAAGAAGTTCAAATACAGCATATGCCTACGGATAAAATGGTTGCTGATATTTTAACAAAGTCCAAAAGCAGAATCAAGTTCAAAAATTGCAAGAGAAGACTTGGTTTTATAATGGGACAGCCGTTCTCTTTGTGTATCCAAATTTTTCACTGTCCTAATTGTGATATTTAATTCAATTTTTCAGTCAGTTCAAATTGAAGTCTTTTCCAGTGTATCCAGGGTTTTAACAGATTTTGCGTTACTTCATGGTATAAGAATATTAGTTAATTATTTTATTAATAGTATATAAAAAAATATTTCACATATCATTTACATTGTTAAACGGTTTTAAAATAACATCTAAATTTATTTTGACATCGTTGTAGACAGTATTAGTAGATATAATCTGACAAATTAATTGAAAAAAATGTGTGATTTGTGATTTATTAATTGTGGTCATATAAAAGTATAGTGTGTTACTTGTGCAGAAAAACAATTCCATTCTCGTTATCCGATATACTATATTATTTTTTCTTCATGGTATGTTTCCCCATTTTCTGGTGCACAGTGACAAGTAAATTTTTTAGTGACTTTACAAAAAAAAATTCATTAACAAACTACTTTTTTTTATTGAACATAGTAGAAGTGAAATGAAAATACCAAAATCTGACTTATTAAAAGTAGTATGGAAATAAAATGGAATTTATTTAACCAAAAGGGTAAAAATACTGAAAAAGTATTGAAAAACAATTAAGATTTGTTGCATTTAAAAGTTACATAATATATCCTAAATTGTAAAAAAATATAATGATGTTTGTAAGTTTGTAGAAATATAAACGACTTTCAGTAGTAGTTTTAGGTTTAGCCCAGAACTGTGTTTGTGTGTGTAATTAGATTTAGGTTTAGGTTTTCCATTGGCCAGCCGAATATTTTGCTCAATGATGAACATCATTTGTATTATATATATTTTATAATAATATCTTTTTTTTCCATATCGGGCCCAATCTACTATATTACACCGTTTATTCTTACTTTTAATTACAAATATATATTTTTTTCTTTTTTTTTTTAATATTTATTCCAGACCTTAAAACTATAACTACTTAAAATTTAAACCTAATCTTAGTTAATTTTTAATTTGATAAACCGCTTCGTTTGATTACTAGGAAGAATATCCCTTCTTGAATTAATGTTATGGTAACGGAATTTAAATTGGTCTGAAATCACCGCGTTTCCTATTCCTGAAAGTGTCCTTGACTCCCAGCACTTGTGATTTCATTTCACGAATACTTCAGATTTTAGATTTATTTGACATAAATTTTGTTGGATATGACGAAGCGTTCACCTACCGCATGAATTATTGTGAAATTGAATTTTTACTTTTGATAAATGAAATTTCCATAGAAATAAGTTTTAATTTAGTTAAAACAATTTTAAGAAATAAAATGTATATTGATTTGGTCATAATTTGGTAGATTCTTCTGTTATTAGATGGCTGTAGATTGTATCTGGATATAATTTAAATGAAAGTCATGAATTTTTGGTTTCGGCACTGATCAGTGCCTTCTTCAGTAATATTTCTTTACTTGATTTTTTTAATAAACATTGTTTTCTTGTTAGTATATTTTTGACTATAAAATAAACTCTTATTTCGGGCCTTTTTAAGGGCCCGCAAACAAATAAAGGCGGTGGCCTATCCCAGAACAAACCACGAAACAAAATTAAAAAAAAAGTTACAGGTAATAATAAAAAAATTCAAAAAAAGACACTTATCGTTGGGGCTACAGTTGTTTTTAGCTGTCTAATTTCTTTGAATTCTGCTCTGTTGCATGGTTTTCTAGAAAGATAATCGGCATTTCTGTAGCTTATTCCCTCTCGCTGTTTGATCTTAAAGTCGTAATCTTAGTCATTTAATTGACAAAGTCGCGCTATTTATACAAATATGTGAGATACTAGAGATACTAGAGATACTAGAGATACTAGAGATACTAGAGATACTAGAGATACTAGAGATACTAGAGATACTAGAGATACTAGAGATACTAGAGATACTAGAGATACTAGAGATACTAGAGATACTACAGATACTAGAGATACTAGAGATACTAGAGATACTAGAGATACTAGAGATACTAGAGATACTAGAGATACTAGAGATACTAGAGATACTAGAGATACCAGAGATACTAGAGATACTAGATATACTAGAGATACTAGAGATACTAGAGATACTAGAGATACTAGAGATACTAGAGATACTAGAGATACTAGAGATACTAGAGATACTAGAGATACTAGAGATACTAGAGATACTAGAGATACTAGAGATACTAGAGATACTAGAGATACTAGATATACTAGAGATACTAGAGATACTAGAGATACTAGAGATACTAGAGATACTAGAGATACTAGAGATACTAGAGATACTAAAGATACTAGAGATACTAGAGATACTAGAGATACTAGAGATACTAGAGACACTAGAGATACTAGAGATACTAGAGATACTAGAGATACTAGAGATACTAGAGATACTAGAGATACTAGAGATACTAGAGATACTAGAGATACTAGAGATACTAGAGATACTAGAGATACTAGAGATACTAGAGATACTAGAGATACTAGAGATACTAGAGATACTAGAGATACTATAGATACTAGATATCTTAGAAACAGAGTACATACAGAGGATCAACTTCATGTGGAAGGGGAAAGCACGCGCTGCTACTTTGGCGTACTGATACGCCTTCGCAAGGAGAAAACAGGATCGTATTTAAAAATTGTGGTTACTACTGATAAGATCCGAAATTAAAATAATTAAAATGAATTAAATAAGTAAATAAATTAGGTTTTTTATTTTATAAATACCGCTCTCAATCACAAATTGAAAAAGGAAAATAAAACAAAAATACGAAGATGAAAAAAATATTTTTAAGAATTTTTCCAAATTAATAATTTGTCTTTATTATCATTTATTTTTTATTTTTATTAATGTATTTAAATGTGTACTCAACATTGAAGGCGCTCAATTACAAATCAAAAAAGAAAAATAAAACAAAAATACGAAGATTAAAAAATTATTTTTAAGAATTTTTCCAAAATAATAATTTATCTTTTTTATCCCTGTGCAAATTTTGCATTAATTTATTAAGTTGTATTTTAGATTTTACTTTTCCCATATCTCCAAAGATAAAAAAAATTAATTTTCTTTTTTATTTTCCCTGTATATTAAGCTAAGGACACGAAACTTGGTAAATATAATATGTCAATAAAACCTCACTTTTTGAAATTTTTTCAACCCTGAGGAATGCTTAGAAGGGGTTGAAATAGTCAACTCCCTAAGATATTTTGTCTTAAAACTTTTTTGTAGCTAACATTTTTTCTTGTATAGAAAAATAAAATAATAGATTTTATTTAATTATTGAATTTACTATTTTATGAAAGATAAATATAAAAATCATCCTGCTAAAAATGCATCCTTTGCTTTTTAATATAACAAAGCGCGCAGTTATATTTCGTGTAGAGCTTTAGTTAAAGCCTCAAGAAACTGCTAAAGCAATATTTCTTGTTTTGTGAGCGCAATTTAACTACATTTCTAGCAAACCTAATAATGTTATTCTTCGAGACTGATTTTATCTTCCAGTGTTATATATGAGTACGTCGGGGTTTAGTAGAAGGGAAAAAGGAAGGCTAATTTTATTTTAGAAACTAAATGAGAACTTGGCAAGGCTCTATACTCTACACTATTGTGAAAATTAAACACATTTAGAGAAGTAGAGGGTGATACTATATTGAATCCACTTGAGGCTGTTTAGGTAAAAGGAATATATGTTTAAAAGCAAATTTGATAAGCCAATTTTCATTTTTGTTTATATTAAAAATAGTTACTAATAGTTGTTAATCTAAAATAATTATAAGAAATGAATCGAGAGAGTATTTAAAGTGTGTAAAATTGAGTTTTAATTAATAAAACTCTATAAAAAGTTTGTCTGAGCGCTTTCGGCCTATTAAGCCATCATCAAAGACTCTATAAAAAAAAACGGAGCTGTTACAATATAATCAACTCTACCATTACTAAAAACTGAATAAAAACAAAAACTTGTACACTTACTCGTCAAAAACTTTAGAAGAAACATGAAAAGTAACTTAATTTTAAGGGACAGCAACAGTTAAATTTTAACAAATGAAGTGGATGTTCATCCGACCACGTAGAACAAAATACTCCGGACAATTCAAAGAAAAAGAAACTGCTAGTATTCCACATGAAGGCAGCAAGATTTTGCCAATTGCTACCGTGAGGCGAAGGCAAGTTGGGATACAAAAAATAGGCACACGGTTTTTTTTTAAAAACGTGACCATCTTGACAGTTTACCAAAACAGAATGAATGACATTTGACAATGAAGTTGTCAAGAAAATTGCCAACTTGAGAAATTAAAATGAATTTAGTGAAAAATTGTCAAAAGTTAATATTGAAAATGATAAAAGTGGGTTGGTACCCTGAGCAAGCAAGATCAAGTTATGACATGACTTTTAAATTTTAAACAGCAAAATATTACAATGATTAAATAGAATTATACAATATACAGTAAATGAAGGTAAAAAACATATTTTTTTATAAAAATTATTAAAAATTAAAAAGGTGAAAACAACAGAATTGAGCATGTCGACCCCAGCGAAACCGAAGTCGCAGGCAGACCAGCTTTTCCAGCTATAAGAGGAGGACAAACCGTCCTGGCCACGAAATCAGCAATCCCCGGAGAAGACAAGATCAATTCCGCTGCAAAAAGATTCAAGGCGAAGCTGGCTAGGTAACTTCAGACCAATTATTGCCAATACTCTTAAAGAGAGGAGGCACACATGTGACATTTGTTTTATTAAACTCTCTGTGTATCTCAACGTCTTCGAGCACTTGGTTTAAAGTTGCAATTAAAAATATTATGAAGAACAGTGACATTCTCAGAAGGAGTGAATGTTGAATTTAATATGATGTTCGAAAGTAGACTTATCTGGATATATGATGTGTTCACCAGCTCGAATGTCGAGTCTCCTCTCAGTTTTTCCTATATAAGACGTATTACAGTCGTTACAGCTTAATCTATAGATACCACTTTTGTGTAGCAACTCGATTTCATCCTTAGTATGTGATAGTCGGCTTTTAATCGAACTAACATTTTTAAAAGAAATTTTAATATTGTTGCAATCCTTAAAAACTGCAGCGACATCATTGGAAATTTTCCCGAGATAAGGTAGTGAAAAGTATTTGAAATTAGCAGGAGGTTCGCTAGTAGGGTTAAAAGCAAGTTATGACCTTTTCTTGAGTTTGACTTTATTGATAACCACGTTAATGATGGAAGGATTGTAGTTGTTATTAAAGGCTAATTGTTTTAAAACGTTGATTTCTTTATTAAAATTATGATTAGATGAAGGTATATTGAGAAGACGATAAACATAACAATATATGGCTGATAACTTGTGTTGATAAGAGTGATTAGAGTGGAAATTAATTAGATGGTCAGTTTGAGTAGGTTTCCTGTAGATATCAAATTCAAGTTTATCCCGACGACTGATAGAAAGGTCTAAGAAATTAAGTGATTAAGAAGTCATCAATCTCAGTAAAATTGAAATTAATAATAGCAAAAATGTCATCAAAGTATCTGTACCAGTGTGAAATTCGATTGTTAGGGAAATTAATAAAAATTTTTTTGGTTTCTAAGTGATCTAGAAATAAGTCTGCTAACAAAGGACTTAGAGGATTACCCATTACTATACTCTGTTTTTAAACTAGGAGGAGTGAATTTAAACGACGCATTTACACAGGGAAAAGTAACTAGATTCGTTACTAAGAGTGTGTTCCGAAATATAGTAGTGTTCACACTCTATGAATTAGTTGTCAATATCGGCCCTAGTCGGCGAACGGCCAATGAGGGGTTAAGAACGAATAAATGTCTTAGGAGTCGATTTTTTATTGGTCACAAACAACGGTAGTAAATTTCACATTACTGTGATCTGAAACGTGTATCTAAAACGAACTCTTACTTGAAATTCAATATGTCCGTTGATTTGTTGACGTTATAAAAATGCTTTGAAATCCACTTTTTGAAAGTAACTATGATCATTTTAAAATGGAAATTGAATATTTAAGAAAATTTTTAACATAATATCCAGATGCAGGTATTAATATTGGCTTGGACCCCTTTACCATAATACTTTTTACTCTCAGTAAATGCCAAAACAGTAACTGGAATTTCTCCTATGAGTAATACATCTATTTTAGTTTATTTAGTGTAACGCAGAGTTGATACGCTAAAGAGCAAATGGCATTCAAAAGCTTACGTCAGGATTTATTTTGAAAACTGGAACCAACATTTTCATAACACTACATGTCAACATTATATCAAAAACTGTTTAATAATATTGTAGTTCCTTTTAACTCTAGTTGTAATGTTTATATTTTTTAATTTAAAGTTATACTTACCCTCTTACTTACCCTATGTATTAATTTTAAGTAGATATTTTTTATTTGTTGTAGACATATTGTTAGCTCATTATGCTAAATTAATATTCTCTAATGTAGTAGTACATGGTTTTTAAATGGCAAATCACAATTTTGTAAATGATTTATTTTCTAATAAATAAAGTTTACTTGAATATTTAATTACATTTTAAATATTTTGGTAAGAAATTCATCAATTTTTTGTTTTAAAAAATAAGTATGTTGGTTTTTTTCTAAAATACTAGGTCTCTTTATGGTAATCTTTGCCTTTTAAAAATCAATGATGCATCTACAAAACCTTAAGAACCAGCATGTAAAATAAGGCATCCTTCCTTTCTTGTTGGGCTTTTCAGAAACTGCTACCGGTGTAGAAGGACCCATAATCGTATAAATTTAAACAAATTTCTTACTGAAGTTCTGAAAAGAACTGTTATTAACAAAACAAGAGTAAAAAAACTAAGTAATAATGATGAGATATCAAAGGGGTGAAAGATAACAAAACTAAAGTTTTAAAATGTTAGAACTGTCAATAATTGTCAGTAATTGAATTAGCAGCGATGTTAATGCTAAAAAGTAATGTGTGAAACTGACTGCAATCTGACCAATCAGAAGTCTACAAATTGCCAACTTAAATTCAAATCGCTCCTCTTAGTTTAAAAACAGAGTATAGACCATTGGGTTGTCTGTAGAATGTTTTATTAAAAATAGAGAAATCTGGGTCAAGACAGATTTTGAGTAAATCCAAGATAATATTGATAGAATGAAGGTTAAAGTTATTTTTAGTAAGAAGGTCCTTGATAATAGGAAAGGTTTCCTCTCTGGGAACATTAGTGAATAAATTGCTGACATCAAAAGAAATTAACTTAGCTTCAGAACTTAGATTTATGTTTTTAATTTTGTTAACTAGATCAATTGAATTTAAAACAGTATATTTGGGTTTATAATTAAGAGAAGAGTTAAGGAAGTTATTGAAACATTTTGCAAAGGAAGATACAGGAGAGTTGAAGAACGTGACTACAGGTCTCAATGGAATCTCTAATTTATGTATTTTAGGAAGGCCATACAAACGAGGTAAATAAGGGTTTTTTAAAAGGAATTTTTAACAAACAGAATGTCTCTTTCAGTGACAAAGTCTGTATATTTGGTGAGAGTAGATTTAAACAAGTTAATGAACTTCTGCGGAGGGTTGGAGTTCAAAGTTATAAAATCATTATTGTTAAAAAAAAATTCAACTTTAAGTATATAGTTTTCTTTGTTCATGATAACCAAGCAATTTCCTTTATCAGCCTTAGAGATAATGAGATTATGGTTAAGTAATTTGTCTTTAATGGATTTAAAAAATTAATATGTTGTTTAATAAGTGTGTTTTTATGGGCTTCAATAGTGTTAAGGGATAAGTATCTATTGAAAATGGAGAAGCAGTGTGATTTCAAAAGATTCGTAAGATCAGTGTCATTAGAAAAGTGGTTAATAATAAAATCTACATCAATAGACAGTTCTTCAATCTCCGTTTTGTGAATCTTAGGTTTAACTGCAAATTTTAAACCCAAGGAGAGAAACTCAATTTCATTATCAATAAAACTAATGTTAGACAAGTTTTTAACTCTGTCATGAAAATTAAAGAAGAAGAATTAATGTTGAAAGTTAGAAGAATAATGGTATTTTTTATGTATTAAGTTGTTAAGTTTATGCTTTAATCTATTGAATTTAATGTGTTTAAAAAAACCGACATCATCATGAATGTCGTGAGGATTAACTTGCAACAGTTGATAAGGAGTTACCTGAACCAGTTGGTCATATAGAATTTTAAGATCAATGTTAATGGAGTTGATTTTAGAGTAGTGTTTACAAATTTCAGAGTAAACGATCTTCTTCTCAATGTTGTAGGAGAGCTTCTTAGAAACGTTCTTAGGTAGTTTTGCTTTAGCAAATGAAGGAGTGACTCGTTGCTTTTGAAATTGATGAAGGAACCAAATATCTAGATGAATATTTGATGTTTTCACCGCTAATCTTCTATAAGTAGGCACCAATCTATCCATATCGATAATTTCTTGAAGAGGTTGAGTAGTGTGTACACTTTATTTAATAAAACTCTATAAAAAATTTGTCTGAGCGCTTTCGGCCTCTTAAGCCATCATCGGAGACTCTACAAAAGAGAAAAACGGAGCTGTTACAATATAATCAACTCTAACATTACTAAAAATTAAATAAAAACAAAAACTTGTACACTTACTCGTCAAAAACTATAGAAGAAACATGAAAGTGTGCTTATTTTTTGTACCCCAACTTGCCTTCGCCTCACGGTAGCAATTGGAAAAATCTTGCTGCCTTCATGTGGAATACTAGCAGTTTCTATTTCTCTCAATTGTCCGGAGTGTTTTGTTCTACGTGGTCGCATGAACCTCCACTTCATTTGTTAAAATTTAGCCACATTTTACACTGGGTTAGTTACGGAATTTCGGTGTGGTTTCTCTATTTTCAATTATCTAAGCTGCAAGCTATGGTGGATACTTGGGACTGGTCTGTTGCTGTCCCTTATTAATTTAGTTCACTTTTCATGTTTCTTCTAAAGTTTTTGACGAGTGTGATATAGGGCACTTTCCTAAGTGGTCGTAGGAAAAATAAATTTTATTTTTAACAGCCTGTATCTCACTAGTAGCTAAGATTTAACTTAGTGTTATTTAGCAAAATATTAATATTTTGTGGTCCTGAATATATGGTTAAAATATATTCCATTCCATATAATAATATTCTACGAAGGCGAGAAGGGCCACATATTAAAAAAAAAAATATTTCGACTTTAAATTCGAAATTCCAACTTCAAACTCGAAATTTCGACTTTAATCTCGAAATTTCGACTTTATTCTCGAAATTTCGACTTCAATCTCGAAATTTTGACTTTAATCTCGAAATTTCGACTTTAAACTCGAAATTTCGACTTTAATCTCGAAATTTCGACTTTAATCTCAAAATTTCGACTTTATTCTCGAAATTTCGACTTTAATCTCGAAATTTCGACTTTAAACTCGAAATTTCGACTTTATTCTCGAAATTTTGACTTTATTCTCGAAATTTCGACTTTATTCTCGAAATTTCGACTTTATTCTCGAAATTTCGACTTTAATCTCTAAGGGTAAGTTCGGTTTGGAACTCGACGGATCGGACAGAGCGCGCACGGAGTGCGTGACGTCATCGACAGAGTTCGCTCTTTTTACAATCTCAAGACGAACACAACGGGAATGACAAATGACACTCTAGTGATAGTTTGCACTTGAATACACTTTTGTGTGTGGAATGGACTGTAAAAAATTAATTTTAGTCAAATAGGAAATAGTTATAACAAAAACAAACAAGTAATAATACGTATAAACTGATTAAATCATAGATTAGAATATTGACGTTTGACATTTTTGACACATTCCTACAGATACCCGTTGATCTCCACCGGCCAACTCTGGGAAGAGTGAGCGCGCTCTGAGTACGTGAACTGTGGCAAGCCGAACACAAAAGAGAACGCTCTGAGTGCCAAAACGACCACAATTGAGGCATACCGAGTGCACTCCGAGTACAGCGAACGCCAAACCGAACTCAGCCTAAATTTCGACTTATTTAGAGATTGAAGTCGAAATTTCGAGATTAAAGTCGAAATTTCGAGAAAAAAGTCGAAATTTCGGGAATAAAGTCGAAATTTCGAGTTTGAAGTCGAAATTTCGAGAAAAAAGTCGAAATTTCGAGAATAAAGTCGAAATTTCGAGTTTAAAGTAGAAATTTCGAGATTAAAGTAGAAATTTCGAGATTAAAGTCGAAATTTGGAAAATAAAGTCGAAATTTGGAGATTAAAGTCGAAATTTCGAGATTAAAGTCGAAATTTCGAGATTAAAGTTAAAATTTCGAGTTTGAAGTCGGAATTTTGACTTTAAAGTCGAAATTTTTTTTTTACTATGTGGCCCTTCTACGCCTTCGTAATATTCTAAATATTTTTAAAAAAGAAAACCTGCATATATGAATAATTTAATTAATGTAAGATGGATCATCTTCTTCAACTGTATATCATTTTAAATTAGGGTGCTCATAAACAATAAGGGTTAAAGTATTCAAGTGATTATTGGTTTCAAATTGGTGTAATAATACAG
>OV651831.1:4498507-4517507 GCA_927349885.1 Psylliodes chrysocephalus
GAGTACTAGATGTAGCAACAGAAGACTGCTTTTTGCTTCCCCAAGATACCGAGGTATCAGCAAACATGAACACGTAACCAGTTAAAGATTTCCTATCTTCGATGTCAGACCCCCAATCTGCATCTGTGAAGCCTGTAAGATCACAACCACTAGATGTGTAAACTAATCCTTGGTTCGCTGAACCTTTCAGATAGCGCAGGATTCTTTTTGCATGATTCCAATGCTCTATACTGAAATTGTTATTAAACCTGCTTAAATAATTTACAGCGAATGAAATGTCTGGTCTAGTGCAAATTAATAAGTACATAAGACTTCCAATGAGACATTGATAAGGGACATTAGGTAATTCCCATCAAATTTTACCAATTTTAAGTTTTATTTCATTCGAGTTCGAACTTTTTTCAAAAGTTCATGGATATAATGAGTTTGGTCAAGTTTTATACTTTTATCTGAATCTTAACCATTCAAGGTAATTCTGATACCTAAACAGTATTCAGCTCTACCAAGATCTTTCATTTGTAAAAGTGACATTAGCTTTGACTTAATAGTTAGTTTTTCTTTCTCGTTATTGCAAATTAAAAAGAAATCATCCACATACAGCTCGAGACAAAATATAATTTTTCAGAAATTTTGTAGTAAATGCTAGGCTCGTAATTACTTTGTTTTAAACCTAACTCCAGTAATATATTATATGCTTTAATATTCCATATTCTGGAAGCCTGATTTTAAACCATATATAGCTTTCTTTAAAAAAACATACTTTATTTTCTGAATTAGGTTGTATAAAAGCTTCAGGCTGTTGCATATAAACGGTTTCAATAAGTTCGCCATTTAGAAAAGCCGTTTGTACATATCCATATGGTCTATATTCAGATTTAACTTTGCTGCAAGATCTATAAGCATTCTTAGTACTTCACGGCTTACTACGGGTGCAAAAGTTTCCTCATAGTCTATGCCATATCTTTGTACAAATCCTTTAGCAACTAACCTTGCCTTGTAACTTAAAGTTTTGCCTTCAGAATTCCTTTTGTGTTTAAATACCCAGTTAAATGCTATATTTACATTTTTAGTCTTATCTTCCAATGTAAAAACTTCTTTAGCAATCAAAGAGTTATATTCCTCTGACATTGCTTGTAATCATTTGTCCTTGTCGGGCTCTAGGAAGCTTGGACCACGTAAGCTGTTGCATGCTTCACAGACTAGATGGCTGTCTTTGATTTCGGCTATTTCTAAAATCGTTAAATAATATGATGCTCTTTTGCATTATTTTAGAATCGAGGCTTTTGATCGAGCATCAGGAGCAGGTGAAATTAATAATATACTAAACAATCCATTGAATAAAATATATCTTCTCTTTCTTGAATACATTTAATCAACCTGAATTTAGAATTTTAATCTGAAAATCCAATATTGTACAATCTCTACCCCTGAATTTTGAGGCCCTGTAAATTTCTATTAAGTTGTTTCCTAAAACTAGACTACCTAAGAAAAACCGATTTAGAAAATATCGAGTACCGTAATATTTTCTTTCGATTGATGACATTTATTTAGGTACTAAAGTAGTTGCAGAATTGACTAAGCACCGCCTAACAGAAATCGTAAAAAATGACGTTTAAACAAAATGCCTGGAATTTTACATTAAAGCAATTAGACAAATACAAGTTCTCCTTTTAAGTCCTGTGAAATTAAAATTCTGCAGTTAATTACCGTTTGTGGTATGTCTGAGGTAAACAACAGGTAGAGAACTGGTCCCAGAACGCTTCCTTGAGGTACCCCTGCTTTAGTTTCTTTAAGCTTGGAATATTCTTCTTCTTGTTTAACTCGGAAGATTCTATCAGTCAAGTAAGATTTTAAGATGTCACAATATTGTCTAGGTAGTAGTTTATTTATTTTATATTCAAGGCCCTCTAACCATACTTTATCGAAAGCTTGAGTTACATCTAGAAGGAGTGAGGTGCAGATCTTCTTTTCTTCTAGTGTTTTCTCTATTTTATTCATTATTCTGTGGACTTGGTCAATAGTGGAATGATTGTTCCTAAATCCAAATTGGTGGTCAGGTATTATATTTTTACTGTCTATCAGTGGTTTCAATCTTTTTAGTAAAAGTTTTTCGAAAAGTTTAGATAAAACTGGTAACAGGGATATAGGTATATAAGACACTTCATTTGGTGGTTTTCCAGGTTTGGGTATTGTAATAACCAGGTCAATTGAAATAATTTGTAAATGGATGCTTTTAGAAATTAAACGATTAACTTTATTTTCCTTTTAACAGACAAAAATATTGGAGTGCGTTTAGAAACCCCGCACGGCGCGTCTGGGCCCTATTTTAATGCATGTGGTCACACGCGCCGTGCGGGGTTTCTAAACGCACTCCTGCCACCTGACTTTTCAAAAATGACAACTTTCATCTTGACTTAAGGCATAGTCCATTTCTCGCAATATCACAGGTATCATTATAATTTCAGCGACTTTCCAAATGCTAGGTACATGCTCTAGTCCAAATACAGCGTTTATTATGTTAGTAAGTTTAACCACAGCTTTTCTTGGCAATTGTTTTAGTATTTCACCTGTAATCAGATCATACCCGGGTCCTTTCTTAGAATTGATATTTTCTTTGATTTCCTTAGCTGCCTCTTTAGGCGTTACCCTAGGAAATTTTATTATGTTTGTGTTCTATTGTTTTAATAAATCGAGTCCTCGTTCTTCATTCGGTTGAAAATTTTTTTTCGAGATGATCTGCAAAGATGTCAGCTTTTTGTTTATTTGATCTTTCCCAGTTTCCGTTGTCTTCTTTTATTGGCGGCATATGGACTATTGGACGTTTAAGTTTCCTAGTCGTATTCCACAGAGAGTAATCAGTATTTTTATCTTCAGGGAATCTGGTGATTTGCCATTTTTTTCTTGAGTAAAAGATTAATTTCGCTAAATAATAAAAGCTGTTTCAATTTTTCTGTTACTAATGATATTATTAATAGACAGATGTATAACTAAAATTTAATTGTAATTTTTTTGAATGTAAAGAACTTTGTTTTAGTTATTAGACCATAATAAACTATGCTTTAGAGTATTTTAATTAGTTTTTTTTAATTTGGTGTCTTTATTTTTAATTATTGTATATATTTCGTGTAAATATGGGCAAAATATAAAATCTGCTAATTTTTTGCAAAATATGGCAACTTTTTAAGCATTTAAGTGTATGGTGATTTTTATATTTTTGACCTGGCAACATTGGCTCACTACTCATATAAACGACGAACCGTAAAGACGTATGTATAAAACGACAGACGAAGAAAGATGTACGACTCTCAGCTTTTTACTTGCCGGTACTTTGGCTAGTTCTGCCCTTACATTTTTATTTTATATATATTTTTTGTAAAAATTCCCTAGACGATGGTATAAATTTAGTCGTTACTGCCACAGCTGCTAAATATGAAGTTTGAAGGTTAGTTACATGATTTTAATAAATGTCAAATGTCACGACAGTTTCTTGCTTAAAATGCAAAAAATACTGTGTAGCAGACTATACAACTGTTGCAAATTGATCTGAAACAGATCCTGATCAGATTTTTTCTGCTGAACGTAGCCAATGTCATTAGAAGAGATTTCACAGAGACCAAATTTAATTATACCCTAGTATGTTGGGTAAATTATAGAACCTTTATTGTGCTTGTTTTATTTTAAACGTAACCTACTCTTTTATAGAAAAATTAAGCGATGATTGAGTTCACGAATAAAATTCCTACAATGTGCTTTAAAAAAGCAATAAATTTGAAAATTAATTACACAATGCGCTATTGCGATAACTATACGTTTTATTATCATGATATTTTGATGATGTTCCCACCTACAGTTTGTTTTCGCAAAATTACTACGATGTTAGGTATATATACGAAATGTAGATGCGATTTCAAACTATTTGCCAACTAGTTAACTATATTGAAACAGAGCCTCAGTTATTTACTTCTGGGACTAATGACAAAATTGGAGCACAAACAAATGAGATTCAGATATTGAACTCAAACAAACAATCAACTAATCAGTGCGATAGCTTTGTAGAAATTGAAATTGAGAAAGCATGTCGGGTTGTTTTTACAGAAGAGCATTGTTTCTTTTTTAATAGTTTCTCGAAAATACACCCACTAAAACTAACAGAACATTACTAGAACTTGTTTTATCATTTCCCCGTCTTCATAAGGTTTCTTTTTTGTGCAATTATCTGGGACACACGGTACGATGCTTCAGTTGCAGCCTTATTTTCGTCGACTGTTCTTAAAAATATTGATTGTTGTCCAATTAACTGCTTTTTTAACTGTTTCAGTTTCTCCTTTCTGGCGGCAGAATGTAGTGGGAATGATTTTTCAAAATTAGAATGTACAGTTTTATGATGTCTTTCAATATTTCCTTTTTTAACAACGGAGACCGAAGTATTACATAACAAACACACATTTTTATCTTTAACTTCTGTAAAGAAGTATTGTTCTTCCCATTCCGACGTTGCCGCTGTTTTTGTTTAATATTATGACAATTAGATTTTTTTGTGGAATTTTCGGAAGCTTCTCTGATTTTTGCAGTTTGTATTTTTTAAATTAAAATCGTTGTGAGAGCTACCAGAATTGCCTCCGCGAGCTACCGGTAGCTCGCGATCGACAGGTTGGCTACCACTGTTCTAGAAGAAGATGCGACTATAAAATTGGTTTTGACAAGGTAGTGTTTTGACTGACAGGTTTATTAACTACAACCATACAAATGTATATTTTAAATATTCAAATGTCACTATACTCCCCAAAAACTTAACAAAATTACTAGTGCGGAAAAGTGACTCTTTTAACACTAAAATGATTGCGGAAAAGTGGACTTTTCCGCACGCTAGTAGAAAAAATTGATTTTGACATACCCGCATCATTTTCTAACTAGTTACGTAGAATTTCCAAAATTTTCTTTCCCCTTGACGTCATTTTTGCATTAACACTGTTTAAAAAAACACCGTAAAAAACAATTTAGCAGCAAAGAAATAAACCTGTTGTTTCAAGCACACAACTAGATATCTCATAGCAACCAAGAAGGTGCCGCCGGTGGGTAACTCAATAATGCCAGTGCTACAATCAGATATCTCAAGATGTCTAGTTATAAAATGTATATTGTAACGGACAATACCTTGGTCAAAAATATTTTAGAATTGTGAAATGTACATAAGTTAAAATAATAACAAATTAAAATTACTTATTAAGGTTTCTGTTAAATTATTTATAGAAAAATAAATAAATAATGTAACAATGTTGATTTAATTTCAAGCTATGAAAGCATAATAGGTTTCTAACAGTGTAAAATAAATTATAAATGAATATGAACTAATAATACTTACAAATTTTGAGCATCAACATGTAAAATTTGACTTCACATGTAATTTAATATCACAAATAAAACTCTTTTGACAATAATTTTACTGGAAACTTGTAGAATGGAGTTTTGGGATTAGTTACTGACACAATCCACACTTTGGGAAGTCCAATCCTAATAGCTGGGTACAAATTAAGATGTCAGTGTAGACTCTATCTCTGATCCTAAAAAAATATTTAATATCAAAACATGTAGATGAGAATTAATGCTTACATAATGTTAATTATGGTTTGTAGAACAATTTTCAAATATTTAGAATCTCAAAATAACTAAATACCATTAAAAAAATAATAAAATAAAGTAACTTTTTAGGTCAATAATTTCAAGAAATGTTTTACAAAAAAGTGTATGCAAAAGCTTTAATTTAAGAATAAGTTAGAAAATCTTTGTAAATATTGTAAAATAAAATTGTTATAACTAAAAACTATCTAGTGAAAGTGTTTAAAATAGAGTGAGAAAAAGTTTATAAAAAAATAATAAATCATCCTCATATATGGATTTTGAAGGAAAATTTAGAAAAACTTACATCTTAGTAGGCTGTGACATCAAACTTTATTAAAAGCAATTTCCACCAAAAATGGAGTGAGTTCCTTTTTATTTTCTGCCCAGTAAACACCTAGGATTTTTGTCGAACTGTCGATAAGGAAGATTCCTGTATTACCGGTTTTTTGACACTTTTTGACATTGGAGCTGTAAAGACAGGAGATTTGCTGTCGAATTTTTGAAAATTGCCGCTGAAACTTCAATTACTGGATTGCCTACATATTATTCCCACAATAATATAAGTGAAAACTGGAGCATTACCTCGTTTGGAACATCACAATTCATCCAATAGGATTTTATAAGGTACTTCTGCACAAATTTGGAAAACCTATAAAAAAAAATGCTACGATAAATCTTGACAACTAGGAACTATTTCTATAAGACAAAAATATAAAAAAGTTAAATAAACATACCTAATCTAATCGAACTTTATTCAAACAGAATTCTAATTAAATTTATGCGAAAGTGACCCATATTAACATTGACATTTATTTTGTAATTAGGCTAAGATATTACCTATTCATTTCTATTTATATCTAATTTAGAATAATCATGCATGTTATTGATCTACAGACTTAAAACCAAACAAGTTTTTAGAACAATAATACTTTACTTTCTATCTACTAACTCTTTTGGCTTTGATGCAATCAATTTGGTAAAAAAAAAAAAACATTTCTTGAATTAAGTACTTACGTGATTCACTTCATATTTATGCAGTACACTGTTAGAAAAACAGTTAATCACACAATTCTTAAATAAATTTCTTTTTAAAACTGAACAAATACATTTATTTATTTATTTAAATCTTCGCTACAAATATCAACATAACCTCTCCGATCTCCATTTCCAACTTAGATTAAAGAGACGGAAGATGTAACATTGCACACTGCGCATGCTGTCTATTTTAAGCCAAAGTAACCCACCAATTGAAAATCATTGTTGCACGACGCCACCCGAATTGCTCCGATTTCCATTTAGCGATCACACCTCCACCTGAGTTTAATCACCATTGACAGCTGTTTTTTGATTTATTTGTTGGTATTTTAGCAATTTAAAGTGTTTTAGTTATTCAATTTCAAGTTCAAAATGTCACGATGTATCTTGAAAAATTGTATGTACTTATAATACAAGTACTACTGTTATGAATATATTCGTTTTGAGCGGTAAATATTTATTAACGTATTGACATAAAGCGCCATGATTCTCTGGGCTGAATACTTCAGATCCGCATTAAGGGGTTTCAATAAATATTAAGCATCACAAACTCAGATTTCATATTACTTACATAAATTTACAAAAGGGTAAAATTTTGAACAATTAATTTAAATAAATAGTAAATAGGCATTATTGCTAACGAAATTTTGTATTTAAAAAGTAGTTTTATAAGAATGTTTTCTAAAGGTAGTTTTTAGCCCTTTTTGGTAGATAAATAAGAGGTAAAGAATCATAGTTGCTAGCTAAATTTTATTTTTATAAGGTATTTTTATAAGAATATTAGATGAAATACAGGATGACCTACTTAAAATTTCAAGGTTCATCTTATTTGCGGTCAAATCAAAAGTGACATTGAATTTTCAGTCTTAAAACAAAGTAATCTAGTATAAGCAAAAAAAAATACTAAAGTTACAGGAGTTAGGTCCGATTCCACCGTTGTGTTAAACGGAGATTAAAATGACAGTGTTAATGTAAAAATGTCATTTTAAACTTCGTTTAACACAACGGTGGAATCGACCCTTAGTCACGTTAATAAAATGTTACATTACAAACCCCTAAACAACTCGAACATAATTTTCGTTTACTAAAAAAATCCAAAATTTAGCAATATTTATTTATTATACAAGCGAATGCGATTTCAAAGATAACTGGATCAAAAAATCCGAATCTCTAAATTTTGGAGCTAAATGCTCAGATAAAAGCAAGCGACCGATAGGGGTTACAAAAATAATCGATTTATCGATAATTATGTTATTTTTTAATGAAAATCGATTTATCAGCTGTTTTTAATAAATTATTTTTGTTTTTTTTTTAAATAATGTATTAATCGATTTTAAAGGAAATACAGAAAAAGTAGATTTATTCAAAATTATCGATTTATCGTTTAGTCGGTTTTTTAATTATTTGATTATTTTCTATTTTTCAAAGATATTATATGAAAATAATCGATTGAATATAATCGGTTATTTTACATAATCGATATTTTGGTTATTTTTTTAAAATTATCGATTTATTGGATAATCAGCTTTTTAATAATCAATTATTTTCGATAATCGAATAATCAATTTCAAAGGAAATATGAAAAAAGGATTATTAGAAAATAATAGATAATTCGTTTTATTTTTTGGAAAATCGATTTATCATAGAATCGGCTTCTTAATTAATTGGTTATTTTCAATTAGGCGATTATTTTGGAATTATTGATTATTTTTGGTATTTCAAAGATAACCGAATTATCGATTTTAAAGGAAATACAATAAAAATAGATTATTGATAATAATCGATTGATCGAAAATAATCGATTATTTAAAATAATCGATCATTCTGTTTTTTTTTGAAAATCGATTTGTCAGTTAATCGACTTTTTAATTAATCGAATATTTTTGAAATACAATAAAATAGATTATTGGTAATAATCGATTTATCATAGAATCGGCTTCTTAATTAATTGATTATTTTCGATTAGGCGATTATTTTGGAATTATCGATTATTTTCGGTATTTCAAAGATAATCGAATTAACGATTTTAAAGGAAATACAATAAAAATAGATTATTGATAATAATCGATTGATCGAAAATAATCAATTATTTAAAATAATCGATCATTCTGTTTTTTTTTTTTTAAATCGATTTATCAGTTAATCGACTTTTTAATTAATGGATTATTTTTGATTAATCGATTATTTTCGATTTTTCAAAGATTATCGAATAATCTGTTTCCATGGACGAAAAAAAAATGGTTTATTTGAAAATAATCGATTATTTAAAATAAACGATAATTCTATTTATATTATATTTTGTAAACACTGATTTATCGGTTAATTGGCTTTTTAATTAATCGATTATTTTTGATTTTTCAAAGATAATCAAGTAGTCGATTTTAAAGGAAATGACAAAAAATATATTGTTTGAAAATAATCTATTGATCGAAAATAATCGATTATTTTCAATTATCGATAATTTATTTCGATAATCACTCATCCCTAGCGACCAAATGACTTTTAATAGATTTAAATTTTAAAATGTTATCTGGTTTCAGACATATGCATTTCTAGAGTTTTATGTGACTCATCCTTTATAATAATTAATATTCTTAAAGAAAGAAGCCTTAATATACTTTTTCTGAGGTTACAATACAAAACAGCATTTTCTCATTTTGACTAATTTTTAATAATATGTAATAGCCGTAGAAAAAATATAATGTTCAACTCATAAGGGTAGATTTGCAGTATTAGCCTGCGCACATGCTATTTTTATAATACTCGTAGACAATGAGTAACATTTTTTGCTCTATTAACAATATATTCTATTTCAACATTTTACTGTAATCTCTTGCAGAAAAGTCCGTAGTAAATAAACGCTAACGAAATATTCTATAAAAGGTCTTCTTTTTACATAAAATGTCGTGGCATCTGTTTGATATTAAAAAATCACGATAATTTGATTTCATAATACAAAATTCGATTAAATACCTTTTAAATAAACCTAATAGTTCATTAAGTTGCTAATAAACAAAGTCCGGTCCCTGTCACAGAGTTCGGGTTGCCGCGTGTCGCCGCCCAGTTCCCCCACTCCGTTAACCCTTCTTTAGAAATTGGCAACATTTGCGCAAGTTTAAAACCGGTGTATGTTATATCTCTGGTCTCTTTTATCTAAGATTTCCAACCATATTTAATATTTATGACATGCTGCAACTTCACGCTCAAGGAACCCACCTGTGGATTAAGACTACTCGGCTCACAACCAGATCTAAGAGGATCGTTATTTTAAATTATTAATATTATTTTTAATAGCTAGCTTGGAGCAATAAAGTTATTAGGTGTATGGTGCGTACTGAGACTGAATAGGTGTTGCAAGGTACGAGCTTTTGCTGGCGCCCAGGGTACATTATTTTAACAATATTTTTTTTTTAATAAAATTACCTTTTGTTTTATTTTCTTCTGTTTAATACTTTATCCAATGACATAATTTTTTTTTACTTTGATCATGAATGTTGCAAGAGTCAATCCTACACACTGGTAAGTTTCAGTAAATCTTAAAAATAATAATTATAAAAAAATAATAACAACAATAAATAAATTACACGCACGCGCACCATAATAATATATTGGGAGAGATTTCTTTTTAGTCACTCTTTAAATAAGTTTGGTTGCTCGTACAGGATATCTAGTTGTTGCATTGAAAGGAGCATGAAAAATAGGACAGAATTAACTGGATAACTCAAAATGCACAAATTTCGAGTTATCTAGTTGTTGCACTAATGGGGCGATATATTTTATTTAGGCTTTTATAATACAGATATTTAGAATTTTACTTGTTTTATTTGAATGAAACACTTAGTTTTCGTATTTTATTTGTAATTATTTTTAATTTGATAAAATTTTGTCATCTGTCAATGTCATGTGTCAATTTATTAGCCTTTTTGACTTTTTTAGAATGGATGAGGTCGACAGATTAGAGTGCTCGCTGATCGATGTTCTGTTATATTGTAAAATAACGTAATACCACAGTGTATCCTTTAAACAACGAATAAACTATTATGTTACAACATAATCACAGCCTTATTTCAAGTTCGGATAATTTCGGACAATTTGAGTTTCACATTCGGATCATTTTAATTTTTGTGTCGGCAACACTGCATTTCAGATGAAAGTATTTTTTATATTGACCTTGACAGTGTGTACCTGGATTTGATTGACTGTTTACCGGTTGCTGGCAAGAACTACAATTATCGGGCATAATAACAAGAAATATACCTTGTTTGTATAATAAAACGCAGCATTTAAATGCTGTAGCAAATTAAAATTTTAACTTTAATTTTTTCGACCCATCCTAGTACATGCACATACCGCAGCTAGCATATCCGGCATCCTTGAATTCTGTATCAACCCTAATATTTAAACCCAACATTCCAAAGATACAAACTACTAAAATATACAAAAGACGTTTTTTTTTCACATAAAAAAAGGGAAAATATCCTTAAACAAATTTGTTTCCGTAAAATGTTTTGTCCTTTAACCCTATACAAACATTTTCTTTCGCCTTATTGCTTATTGGAACCCTTTGTTTTTTGATCGTACAGTTCGTGTTACAAAATATTATAAACATCTGCCTCTATTCGGCGGTCAAGATAAATGGACTAAATAAAAACGGTCGAGCAGAGAGAATTCTAATAAAATTGAAAATACAGCCGCATCAGAATGGCTCTAGTCGAGCCGAATGTGGAGGATATCTCTTGGTGATTCTTCGTGGTCGGTTTAGCAGATCACTGCACCGTATCTATCGGGTTTACTGAATGTCTATTGCAATATTATTTCTATTCAGCAAAAAATGGAAAATAAATGTGTTGAGAAGAGGTCTGTGTTTGAAATACAATATGACATAGACGAGTTTGAGAACAAAATTTCTGTAAAAAGACTAGGGAAATAAACTTTCTGGACCATTGAACTAATCGATTCGATTCGTAATAGGATTTGAGATGGTAAATGTTAGAAATATAATAAAAGAATTAAAGTTTTAATTTATTATTTAAACTTTTTAGAATTTGTGCAGAATTCGATATTACATATAAAAACACTGGTCTGGCGATGATTTTAAATAATCAAGTTATTTATTATTTATTTAAAACGGACCAGGCGAATCAATTAAAAGTAGGTATGTACTTAAATGCTCGTATATATACACCGTGTCCCACGTAAGGCGGGCATTACAACTTTATGGAGAATAAATTAATTTGTATTTTCGCCATTTTCTGAGTATACATAATCGAATATGCTCTTTTGAATTAAAATAAAATGAACTCTGTGCAACTTCCGGTTATACCGGAAGTGACCACTAACTTCGTTATTTTAAAGGGAATACCCCATATTTTTTTTTAATTTTAGATTCAGCATGAAATTCTGTAAACAACGATACCCCATTTGCCTATTCTAGTTATAGCGGATTTGGCGTTATTCATTTTTAGTCGCCGTTAGAAATTTTCTTAAAGTCGTCTATCTCAGGTACTATATCTATCAGATACTTAAAATTTTAACCAGAGGTAGTAGATTGGATGTACTTCTTGAGAATATTTAGTTGTTCATTATTTGTTGTACGGGGTGTTTGCAAATTATTTTTAAAAATGAAATTTTTTAAACATAAAAAACTTTTATTTTAAAGGGAACACCCTATATATTTTTTAAATTTAGGATTCAGCATGAAATTCTGTAAACAATGATACCATATTTGCCCATTCTAATTATAGCGGATTTGGCGTTATTCATTTTTTTTTTAATTTTTAGTCGTCGCGCCGGTAGGCATTTTCTTAAAGGTACTTTCTGTCTCAGGTACTATTTCTGTTGGATACTTGAAATTTTAGCCAGAAGTAGTAGGTTGGATGTACTTTTAAAAACATTTACAGTTTTCTGCAACAAAATATGTCGTTTAAAAAGTTTAAATTTTTTTAATGATAAGGTACATACTAACTAAAAACAATTTTTATTAAAAGCACATGGTTTAAAAAAATCATTTTATCAAATGTTCAAAATGCCCCCCGTTAGCTTCTAAACATTTTAACAATCTTTTTTCAACATGATTAGTTGTTTACGAATCATTTCACCATCTAACTCGTTAAAGGCATTCCGAACTCTTTGCTCTAATTCTTCTTTAGTATTAATTTGGGTAGAGTACACTAAATTTTTAATATGACCCCATAAAAAAAATCAACACGAGTTAGATCTGGCGATCTTGCAGGCCAAAGCCAAGGACCATTTGGACCTATCCAACGGTCTTCAAAGAGTGCTGTAATTTCTTGATTTACATAGTATGTTGAATGTGCTGGGGCACCATCCAACTGGTACCAAAAATTATTATTTGGTAGCTGGTTTAAAATGTCGGCAACTACTTCTCTAAGAATTCTAATGTATCTTTCTGAGGTCAGTCTTTCATTATAAATGTAATAAAAAGCTCTTCCAAAACCGATCACTGCAAACACATTAAAACTAAATTCGTACTGAAATTGTGCTTCACGATAAAAATGTGGATTTTCGTTTGCCCAGAAATGACATTGCTTGCGATTGATGATCCCTTTACGTGTAAATTTCGACTCTTCTGACCACAAAATTTTGTTTAAAATCTCGGGATCTTCTTGAATTCGTACCAATAACCATTCGCATTATTCAGTTCGTCTTATTTGATCACCATCTCGCAACTCATGAACTTTTCTTTGTGCATAGGGATGCCATTTATTTAGTGCTAAAATTCGTTGTATTGACCCTCGACTAATATTTAAATTATCTTGAGCCATTAACTTCTTCATCTCGTACATAATGTTGACGGTTTCTTACCGGGTTTTGTTTAAAATTATTCAAAAAGTTAGCTTCGATTCTATCAAATTTCTGTCTGTTCATTGGTGGTAAATGAGGGTATCGTTCATTAAACATGCGGCAGGTTCTACTTTTGATTCGATTACATTCTCCATGAATGTAAAATAAATTAAGAATATCTTGGTTGGTATATTCTTCAATATTTTCCATATTTTCCATATTTTGAACGCAAAAAATACACAACTTAAATACATAGAAATATGACAATTCAGTTTGTTGACAGATTGTTGTTTAACATATTTCCACGGTATACTAAGATAAAAAATTAAAATGTAAAACTATACTATATTATGTAGGTGCATGCGTAAAATTTAAATTTAAATTTTCTTAAAATTGGCGAGAGATAATTATAGGGAATTAATAGTGCAAATGAAGATCAATGAAGAATAATTTTCTGAATAAAATGAAATAAAAATATACAGGATTTTCCGTTTAAAATAAAAAAAATTTTCATGTTTAAAATATTTATTTTTTAAAATAATTTCCAAACACACAGTCGAACAAACGATGTACAAGTAAATTTAAAAAAGCAAATGTCTGCCGGCATATAAAAGTTTATAAAAAACTGAATAACGCCAAATACACTATGATTAGAATAGGCGAATGGGGTATCATTGTTTACAGAATTTCATGCTGAATCTAAAATTTAAAAAATATATAGGGTGTTCCCAAACACCCCGTACAACAAATAATGAATAACTAAATATTCTCAAGAAGAAGATCTTCATTTGTACTATTAATTCCCTATAATTATCTCTCGCCAATTTTAAGAAAATTTAAATTTAAATTTTACGCATGCACCTACATAATATAGTATAGTTTTACATTTTAATTTTTTATCTTAGTATGCCGTGGAAATATGCTAAACAACAATCTGTCAACAAACTGAATTGTCATATTTCTATGTGTTTAAGTTGTGTATTTTTTGCGTTCAAAATATGGAAAATATGGAAAATATTGAAGAATATACCAACCAAGATATTCTTAATTTATTTTACATTCATGGAGAATGTAATCGAATCAAATGTAGAACCTGCCGCATGTTTAATGAACGATACCCTCATTTACCACCAATGAACAGACAGAAATTTGATAGAATCGAAGCTAACTTTTTGAATAATTTTAAACAAAACCCGGGAAGAAACCGTCAACATTATGTCCGAGATGAAGAAGTTAATCTACTTAACGTATTAGGGTATTTTACTGCGTATCCTCACGCCTCCATTAGAATGGCTCAAGATAATTTAAATATTAGTCGAGGGCCAATACAACGAATTTTAGCACTAAATAAATGGCATCCCTATGCACAAAGAAAAGTTCATGAGTTGCGAGATGGTGATCAAATAAGACGAACTGAATTATGCGAATGATTATTGGTACGAATTCAAGAAGATCCCGAGATTTTAAACAAAATTTTGTGGTCAGACGAGTCGAAATTTACACGTAAAGGGATCATCAATCGCAAGCAATGTCATTTCTGGGCATACGAAAATCCACATTTTTATCGTGAAGCACAATTTCAGTACGAATTTAGTTTTAATGTGTTTGCAGTGATCGGTTTTGGAAGAGCTTTTTATTACATTTATAATGAAAGACTGACCTCAGAAAGATACATTAGAATTCTTAGAGAAGTAGTTGCCGACAATTTAAAATAGCTACCAAATAATAATTTTTGGTACCAGTTGGATGGTGCCCCAGCACATTCAACATACTATGTAAATCAAGAAATTACAGCACTCTTTGAAGACCGATGGATAGATCCAAATGGTCCTTGGCTTTGGCCTGCAAGATCGCCAGATCTAACTCCTGTTGATTTTTTTATGGGGTCATATTAAAAATTTAGTGTACTCTACCCAAATTAATACTAAAGAAGAATTAGAGCAAAGAGATCGGAATGCCTTTAACGAGTTAGATGGTGAAATGATTCGTAAAGCAACAACTAATTATGTTGAAAAAAGATTGTTAAAATGTTTAGAATCTAACGGGGGGCATTTTGAACATTTGATAAAATGATTTTTTTAAACCAAGTGCTTTTAATAAAAATTGTTTTTAGTTAGTATGTACCTTATCATTAAAAAAATTTAAACTTTTTAAACGACATATTTTGTTGCAGAAAACTGTAAATGTTTTTAAAAGTACATCCCATCTACTACTTCTGGCTAAAATTTCAAGTATCCAACAGAAATAGTACCTGAGACAGTCGACTTTAAGAAAATGCCTACCGGCGCGACGACTAAAAATTAAAAAAAAATGAATAACGCCAAATCCGCTATAATTAGAATAAGCAAATATGGTATCATTGTTTACTGAATTTCATGCTCAATCCTAAATTTAAAAAATATATAGGGTGTTCCCTTTAAAATAAAAAAGTTTTTTATGTTTAAAAAATTTCATTATTAAAAATAATTTGCAAACACCCCGTACAACAAATAATGAATAACTAAATATTCTCAAGAAGCACATCCCATCTACTACCTCTGGTTAAAATTTTAAGTATCTGATAGATATAGTACCTGAGATAGACGACTTTAAGAAAATGTCTACCGGCGACTAAAAATGTAGAAAAAAATTGAATAACGCCAAATCCGCTATAACTAGAATAGGCAAATGGGGTATCGTTGTTTACAGAATTTCATGCTGAATCTAAAATAAAAAAAAATATGGGGTATTCCCTTTAAAATAACGAAGTTAGTAGTCACTTGCGGTATAACCGGAAGTTGCACAGAGTTCATTTTATTTTAATTCAAAAGAGCATATTCGATTATGTATACTCAGAAAATGGCGAAAATACAAATTAATTTATTCTCCATAAAGTTGTAATGCCCGCCTTACGTGGGACACGGTGTATAGTAATGTTATCAATTTAATTAGAAAATCTCTAATTAAATATTTGAAAATAAAAGATTTACAAATAGATATGAATTTTATAATTAATTTGAGTTTTTAACATATCATCCTGTATATCAAAAATCAAATTTGATACAAATATTAAAATTAAGTTGACACTGGTAAGTGAATTGTGATTGGTTCTGTCATGATTATAAGCAAAAGATACAAGAAAATCGAACAGTCAGATTTCGAAGATAATATTATAATAACCATATTTTTTTTTTTTAATTCCCTCATAAAATATGTAATTTATTTCAATAAGTTGTTTCCAAATAAAGACTAACTGCTAATTTTCTAATAAGTTAAGAATTCTGAGTAACTATTGGTCAAATCTGATTACTGAGTTGCGGTTTCCAGGAGAAAGATAAATAAAGGTTTTTTTTTTTAGTTTTTCTCTTTTGAAATGAAAGCCAATTGTTGTTTCTTCCTAAAAATATAATTTATTTTGTAAAGTAATAAAGTAAGAGTTCTGGTAAAAACAATAAAGTTAACAAATATAGGAGAAAGGTTTTAAAAGTGTTTTTAATCTGCATCTTAGATTTTATTAATAATCAAGTCAAATAATTATTTAGTTACCAAATGATTTTATCGATAGAACACAATGCGTGAGAATCAACCACTGAACTATACAGGGTGTTATTGAAATACACGTACATATTAAAATGGGGAATAGTATGTAATGACCAAAAACGATTGGTACCAATTTTAACTTCAAATTCTAAAATTTAAATATTGGGGAAGAGTCCCCTTTTCCGACCTACTAGTTTCCATATTTAAAGAAGTAAAATAAATCGAAATTGAACTTACCCATAGAAATTGCACTGTTGCCGTAGCAAAACCAATTAATTCAAAATAAAGTTTATTACAGTAATTGTTCAAAATGCCGTCCATTATTATTTACACACACTTGCAATCGTCTTTCCAAAGAACTTTGAACATTAGAAATTAGTCTTGGATTTTGTCGTAGTTCCTCGGCTACCGCATTAACTTTATTGGTTAATTGTTCAACACTATTAATAGGTTCATTATAAACCAGTTGTTTCATGTGACCCCACAAAAAGAAATCGCATGGATTTAAGTCCGGAGATCTCGGAGGCCACTTAGTAGGTCCATTTCTGCCTATCCACTTTTGAGGAAATCTAATGTTCAAAAACTGCCGTACGTTTAAATCAAAGTGAAGAGGAGCGCCATCTAGTAGGTACCACATCCGTTGCCTTAATTGTAACGGTATCTCTTCTAGGAGTACTGGCAAAATATCTTCTAAAAAGTGGAGATATCCTGGCCCATTTAATCTGTTCGGGAGAACATAAGGCCCGATTAAATACTGATCTATTATGCCAGCCCAAACATTTATTGAAAATTTTCTTTGATGCCCAGTTTCCCTAATGGCGTGAGGATTTTCATCACTCCAAATATGCGTATTGTGCATATTGAACACGCCATCACGAGTGAATGAAGCCTCGTCAGTATACAATAATATTTTTAGAAAATCAGGAATATCAACACATTTTTGAATCATCCATTCACAAAACTCCACTCTCTTTTCTTCATCACCTGGATATAAGGCCTGGACTTT
Organism: Psylliodes chrysocephalus; assembly: GCA_927349885.1. Lineage (NCBI taxonomy): Eukaryota > Metazoa > Arthropoda > Insecta > Coleoptera > Chrysomelidae > Psylliodes > Psylliodes chrysocephalus. The sequence goes on from OV651831.1 coordinate 4,516,491, forward strand.
TTGGATGTGATAAGGATGTAAACCTTGTTCTTTAAGTGTCCGCCACACAACAAATGAGGACACTCCAATTTCAAGACTTAGTCTTCTACAACTTAATTGAGACCGGTTTTCAACAGCTTCCAATATTTCTTCTTCGGCCGCCAATGTCCTTTGTGTTCTTGTTCTCCCTCGATCTGCATTGACACTCTCAAATTTTCCATGGTCTCTTAGATGCTAAACAGTTGAAATAAACGTACGACAGTCCGGAATTCTCCGATTTGGAAACCGTTCGCGATACAGGATTTGTGCTTGCCGAGAATTTTCTCCAGCTGCCCCATAAACCAGCACTATATCCGTTAGTTCAATATTCGTAAATAGTGGCATCGTAAAAAAATATTTAAAAGTAATCGTAACAACACTTTTTACCAACTTGGAAATGACGCGCTCGTGTTAGCCAGATTCGTAAATCAACTAAAATTTTAATAATCTATAGTTTCAAAAATGTATAGTTTAAAAACAATCATTTATCAAATATTCTAGTTTTTTGATAACGAGGGTAGTAAAAACCAGTCTTCGGAAATAGAAATTAATTCGAAAATCTTGGCAGCATGGTTATTTCTTACAAGACTAGTTTTCTTATCATCTGACAAAAACTTGCATATTAATTACTGTTGATGTTTAAAATAGGTAAATAAACCTAATTTATATAGGTCATCCTCAACATATCAGTGAAGTACGTTTGTTTTAGAATTAATTTTCAAAAATTAATAACTCCCTTAATAAGGGGTATTTTTAAAAAATAATATTTTTCTACATTCAGTGGGGATCTGCGCAATACCCAGTTTTAATATGTACGTGTATTTCAATAACACCCTGTATAGTTATAATATATAATATATATAATATATAATAACAATAGATGCGCGTGGTATTTTTTGACCGCTTATGCTCTTGAAATTGATGGTAAATTATTTTGAACGGCATGTACTTTTATTGTAAAACGTATTATTGAGTCTGCGCACTTTAAGATTTGTTTCC
>OV651831.1:4518007-4633475 GCA_927349885.1 Psylliodes chrysocephalus
TGTAGAAACAAACCAACCCGTTACACCTTACTCCACCCAGTTATACCTAACGAATTGTGGCATAAGAATTTAAAGTACCCACGAAATAGTATTGTAACGATCAGTAGAATCAAATTTGGACATGCTTGTTACCCTTATCATTTACACAAAATTAAAGTTATAGACTCCAACCTTTGCGACAATTGTAGTGTGATTAGTGATTTGGATCATATATTTTCCAGTTGCAAAAAGTATAACATTCAAACACAGCAACTTTTTAGCCAGCTACTAGCAAATGGCATTTTAGCCCCATTTAACTTAATGTACCTTTTGTCTCTGAACGATTCAGCAGTATATAAAGCCCTATTGGGTTTTATCAAGGCTTGCGGCTTAAAACTATAGTATAGGTTAGTTTTGTACCCTTTGTTTTTGTCAACCTAAATATTGTACAACCTTTCTTAACCGAGGTCCTCTCAATCTGTGCGTCAGTCACCCTGATAGACCCCTGGGTGTGAAATGTGTTTACCCAATTCCATACTCCTTTGTGGGGGGTTTTGTTTTTCTGGAATAGATAGGGTTAATAGACAGGTACGATAAAACTTAATATTATTGATTCTGGCTAAATGGAAACCATATCCAACAGCCATAAAATAAAAAAAACATATCAAAAATTCAGACATTTTGACGATACTCCCGTTTGCATAAGAAAAGTGCGTAGTCCTAATTAAAATATATGTCCGAGTCCGACACATCCTGGTATTTTTCGAAAAAATATTGGCTTAACAGAGAAAGAGCAGCGGTATACCAGTAGTTGTGGGGTTCTTTGGGGAAGGCATATGTCCATCAGTGACGGGTGGGGGAGGAATTCTTCAGTTTTTGCCCCGCCTCAAAAAAAATTCAAGATCCGGCGCTGCGAAGATGGAAAAGTTTTCCGAAACATATGTAGAGTGCTAAACAATTGAAAATAAAAAGGTACCGAATAAACCAAGGAAATTTTTATTGATACAAAAAAATATAGGGTTTGTTTTGCTTCAAACAAAACCGCCAATTTCAGTTTTTAAATACAGTTGACGAATTCATTTTTCAAGAATACGACGCGATAATATTCAACCTATTGAGCTGAACGAGTTTGATTCACTAATTCTCAATTAATTCGAACTAAAATGTTTTAACTAAATATTGAGTGATATCCCATTTCTTAATAGTATATTGGTGATAGTGGTCTAACTTAGAGATTATTTAGAGATTTACCATTTGTTGCAGTGGTTTAAAATGTAATTATACAAAAATTTGTTTCTATTGTAGTTCCTATGATTTATATCGCCAAAATATTTATTCTCGCATATATTTTATCAACTTTTTAAAGAATTTTATACTTAAACATATTAACAGAAAAATACAAAGTACCTACCACTTGCAATTTCTATAATTGTAAGTTCATAAGATCTATTCTTCTTTAAATCAAGAATATAGTGACATAGTGTTACTTTATCCTAACTATCTTGCTTATTACTTATGATAAAATTATTATTTGAAAATTATTAGAATTCCTATGCTTTTGCCTAATAATAATTAAGAATAAATTTTTACGAATTTTTGCACAGTTTTCGTCTAATTTCAATTTATCTTCCATTAATTTAATAAAGTTTGTTTTTATAGTAGCACAAGGTTAATGTAAAACTTTAGCAGGAAATCAAATGTTTACAACCTCGTTACAGAGCGTGTAAACTCAATTCAATAGAAAAGAAGGGAGAAACTTTCCAATCTATAAGTTTTAAGGAACGAAAATCCTAAGGGCATAAAATTCCCGTTTAAAACCCTGATAACATGGCATCCCACCCGGAAGTTTTCTATCGATGTTAGATGGTGAAATATGAGGCCCGGAAATAAAAAATTTAAGGAGATATTGCCAATTTATTATTATCTAAAGACATTCACGTAATTGAACATCCTTAATATTTTACAAATTTTTATATACATGCGTCTTATAAAAATAGTTTTTTGTAATATTTTGATTTGCTGGTTTCATTTATTATTAGTTTCAAAAACTGTTTTGAGCAGGTAATGGGCCACTTGGGAGCCCCCCCTTCACCACTCCACTTTATACCAGGCATTTTTCGACGTTTTTTCGACATTTTTCGACGTTTTTTCGACATTTTTCGACGTTTTAAATATTTTTCAACGTTTCTCGACGATTTTCAACGGTTTTTAAAGTTTTTTTAACCTTTGCGCATGATCGGAGAAAGTTTTTCTTGGAATAAGATTTAAAATAAAATCAAAAGGGTTAAAAACTTTAAAAAACGTCGAAAAATGGTTGGTATAATGTGGAGTGTCCCAAGTGGCCTATTACCTACTTTCCTAAGACAATTTTTTTTTTAATTTGGTGTCATCGGCGTCGACTACTACGGCCATTAGCCTCGTATTCTGTGTAGGCTTTGTTACTGTTTCCCAGCGCCACTTTAGGAACAGCACTGTTAATTAGAGCCCAACAGTGAATGGTCGAGTGGGGAATCCTACCAAGGCATCAGAATTAATTTTAAATTATTAAATTAAATTAAAAAATCCCGGCCAACAATGGGATTCGATCCTGAGACCTTCCGATCTCAAAGTCATGACTCTTACCACTGAGCCAACCCACCCCCCACCCTAAGTCAATTTAATAATTTTTATGCAAAGGAGCACTGGATTTCCGCAAAAAGAGTACTTAGGTATTTAAAAGGTACCCTGGACTATTCCCTTTGTTTTTACAAAACAGGAAAACCCATAAAAAGGTTCATTGATACTGACTGGGGCAACTGTATTGAAAATCGGAGATCATATACATTTTTTGTGATTATTTTTGCCAATTCTGCAATCAGTTGGCAGTCTACGAAGCAAAGAAGTGTGGCGCTTAGTTCTTCTGAGGCAGAGTATGAGGGGACAAAAGAAATAGTTTATTTACAGGGATTGCTAAGCGAACTGAATATGGAACATGGCACAATTGACATTTTTAATGAAAACCAAAGTAAGTTAGCTTATAATCCAATATTTCACAAGCGTACAAAGCATATATCTATCAAGTATCACTACATCAGAGAACTCGTGGAGAAAAAGAAGGTTGAGATCAAATATTTGTCAACACAGGAAATGACAGCTGACATTATGACGAGGATTTAAGGAATTTATTTACTAATGTTATATTATTTATGATAATAAATATCAATTAAAAATACATTTTGTTTTATTTTGTAATGTTTTGATATCACAATTCTTATTAATTTCAAAGGCTTTTCCTATTTGGCTGAATACGATCCTGACAACTGTCAAAATTTTGTTGAGTCGCCATCAAATTTCATGTAGTAATCAAAGACATGCCGAAAACATGATATTACGTCATATTTGGTGACGTGCAACTGAAAGGTTATGCAATGCACTATACAGGGTCAACTTATTCGGCTGTCTCAATAAAAGTCATTATAAGAACGTTAATATTCCAAACAGTATTTAAGGAGGTCCTTTCGCCACCAATGTTAAATAAAAAATATTAGATTATGACTAAAATTAATTTTTTTCTAATAGTAGATGTCCTTATTTATCTAATAGTGAACTTTTAACTATACCTTACCGTGCAAATTTTTGAGAATTTTTTTTTTAAAAATGTGTGTGTTTTTACAGTGTCTTATGAGAAAGTAAGACTTCAACAACAATTTTCAAATTATAATTAATTTTACTATTATTTATTGATTAGATGGAGTAGAACTAAAAATAAGGTTTTTGAAATATTTAGGTTTTGTTTTTTACAATAAAATATATAGGTTACCGTGGAATTTATTGAGAAATTATTATTAAGAAATCACGAAAAATTTTCAACTAGGTTACTTGAAAATTTTTTGTGATTTTTTAATATTAATTTCTCAATAAGTTCCACGGTTTACTATATATATTTTATTGTATAAAACAAAATCTAAATATTTCAAAAACCTTATTTTTAGTTTTTTTCTACTCCATCTAATCAATAAATAATAGTATAATTCGAGAATTGTTGTTGAGGACTTACCAGAGATAACCAGGAGATGTAACTATTAACAAATATCGTGCGGCCGTGAATAAGACATATTCTAAGGGACACAGTAGGGTATAATCACAATATATTGTGGGTATAATATCCGCTGTTGTCATTGTTAGTAAAGTGTATGTATTAAAATATTCGCTCAAGAAAACGATTCACCTCCCACTCTTTTGTCACATAACTGAATTTTTCACAGATGAAAGGTCATGATAAGGTAACCCTTTTTCCGGAGTTAATACAAAATTAGATTGTGCAGAAGGACACTATCATCAAAAATCCAGATATTGATACCATCGAATAGAGAAAAAAATACTAATTTTTTGGTCAAATGCACAATAAAATCTTTGTAGGGAGTAATTGTTTATACTTATTTAAAAAAAAATCATTTGCATTAGCACTTACGGCCGAAAAAAAATATAAACGTAAATATCTTGGTTTTAGCCCTTCAAAAATTTAGTTAAAAAGTCGTCTTTTTTAAATATACCACTCATTTAACAAAAAACGAAGGCCTAAATGAAAAAAAAAAACATTCTTTATAAAATTTTTGCTTATGTGTTGAGAAGGTAACAAAGTAAATACTATATTTTTTGCTTTTGAATTAACAAAGATATAACAATAAACGATGAGAGATGTCATAGGTTTATGCTGTAATCAATTCTCACCGTCAAATTGATCGACTCTCAGTGTATCTTTCTCTTCACCTTCAAACGTAGCATAGCTCTGTTTCTCTCTACGTGCGGGCTGATGTATCACATTATTGATATGGTAGGATTTTTCATTTTTTTTATTATAAAACTGCTTGTTATGTTCCATAGGGCAATGTGTCATATTGTTATCTGTTTTTACTAAAGAATTAATAAGTGTATTTGTTATATATTAAATTACCTAATAAATTGGGAAAAAATATAGACATTTTTGCATCTTTATTATATCTACATTCATCCTGTTGCAGCTAAATATATTTGGGTAAGTTATAAGTTTTCGTTTAAAATTTTAATTACGGATTTGTTGCTGCAAGTAGCAGAGACAAAAATTATATCAAAATAGGAAAGCCCAAAAGTTGCATATCATTTAAAGAATATGCTCATATATTTGTAAACATTATTTTTAGAAATAAATTTAATGCTCAAATGATAGATGTGGTATTTGATCATTATAAAGGACATTCTATCAAAAATACAACACGTCAAAAGAGAGGATTTCAGAAATAAATTGATATAGAAATTGACCGACCCAATATTCCACTTCCGCAACAATAGAACTTGTTTATTCATTAGATATTTAACAAAAGACGCCAGAGCAACTTCTTCAAAACTCCATTCAGCAAAAGCATATTCAATTTTTAACTAGTGGTGGATTCGCGAAAATCAATAAATATGGAAAGAATTTTGAACCATCAAAAGACGATTTTTTTAAATTCAAATCACGAAGACGCTAATAATCGTATCTCATTGCACATATTGTCAGCCAAAAATTCGGTGCATTCACGCTGCGTTATTTATTGCAACGATACAGATGTCTTATTAATTTATTTTAAGAAGTTTTTGACTAAAGATATATGGTTCAGAACAAGGCGAGGAGACTCAAGACGATTTCTAGCAGTACATTATTTAAATTTGGATGAAAACCTTCTAAAAAATATGCCTGCTTTTCATTCTGACCGGTTGTGATACAACCATTTAATTGTCCGGCATTGGGAACAAAACCTGTTGGAAAACTTACCTTGAAAACCATTACTTTTTGGATGGATTTGGTACTGATCAGTACTCTGAAAACATATTCTCTAATCTTGAAAGAATTTTCCTAAAAATGTATTCAAAACTGCCAATGTTACTTTCATTAACATTTTGAGGGGATTATTGACCTCTTCAAAAACCATCGCTAAATTACCACCGACTGAAGACGCCCTAAGACTACATTGTTTAAGATGTTTTTACCAGCTAAATATTTGGCTAACCTCTTTAAACCCAGATGCAGCTTCCTAATGTTGAAGAGTATGGATGGAAAGTAGATCAAGATGGAACTCTGATACCCACTTTTAAGACTCTGTCCGGCCTGCCACCAGACATAACAGAACTTACATCATGCAAATGCAAAAAACATACTAAGCAATATTCTAACAATAATATTCTGTTCTAGACTGTGGAAGCAAAATTTGCAAATGCAGGAAAAAAAATATTTACTGTATCGGTTCCTGCACCTGTATGGCACAGAAAAACTGCAGAAATAGTTTGACCACAGCCGCTAATGTTTTGGAAAATGTTGATTCGTGTGGTGAATCTGATTCTGATTAGTTTAAAAGTCTTGTAATTATAAATTTTAATATTATTAATTTATGCTTTATATACTTCCTTCCAATTATTATTATAATTTATTTATATTGGGGATTTATTGTATTTTGCAAAGCAATAGCCTTACTGTTTATAATTGATACTTCAATAAATACCTTTAATAAATAGTTTATATTTTCTTATTTTCATTTTACATTAAAAATAAAAAAGAAATCTTGAAGTAATTATTAGTACACCCGATTAAACATGGTGTGTAATATAATATAAGAGGGGCCAAACTCATTGCATACATTTCAATACTGAGATAGATGCATAAAGAGTCGATAGGCTCTGCCTTTAATGTTTGCTTTCTAGTAAAACCATGACATCACTAATGGTTTATTGCTATATTTTTGTTAATTTAAAAGCAACAAATATGAGGAAAGTACTTTTACCTTGTCAATACATAGGCGAAACTTTTATAAAGAATAGTTTTTTTTCATTTAGGCCTTCGTTTTTCGTCAAATGAGAGGTATATTTCTAAAAGAAGATTTTTTATACAAATTTGTAGACGGTTGAAACTGAGACATTTAAATTTTTTTTCGATCATAAGGGTTAATGTAAATGATTTTTGTCAAATAATTATAAAAAAATACTTCCTACAAAGACTTAATTGAGCATAGAACAAAAAATAGGCATTTTTAACCAAATAAGATGTAATTTCATTAAATTAGATGTAATAATTTTCAACAAATTCCAAAACCTAGTGATGTTAGATTGGAAGTGGCAACAGGGCTTACACCGGCAAGAAAAGTTACGTTAAGTAGTAAAAGCTCGGGCAGTTATTCATTGATAAAACTATGTAAAATTCTTCACTGTATCCCTTCTTTTACTTCTCACCTTTCGTCGCCTCGCCCCGCGTCTAGAAATAGAATGTTTTGAGTGCGAACTGTTCTTGGCACCATGAATATTATATTTTATGAATGACTTCTTATATCTCTGTTATCTCTGGGACTTACTTTCTCGTGAGACACTGAACAAATACTGACATTTAAAAAAAAATTCTCAAAAATTTTCAAGGTAAGGTATAGTTAAAAGTTTAGTATTAGATAAATAAGGACTTCAACTATTAGAAAAAAATTAATTTTAGTCATAATCTAATAACTTGTTTTTTAACATTTGAGGCGAGAGATGTGGCGAAAGGACCTCCTTAACAATTTATATCATTTAAATATACCAGATGCCATTCTAGTATCCTACGTCTCAGAAATAAAGGTTAAAAGTGTCACTGATACCCAAAAGAGAAAAAAATATTTTAAACATAATTATTGTTTGACTTTTCCTTCGCCTCCGATTCATATTACCGACTGTGGGAGATGCCAACCTATAACTTCATTTTAAAAATTTTCATTGGAAACCTTTTATCAAAGATCGCAACTTAAACAAAAGTTACAGGAAACCTCTTCAAAGCTTAGCCATCCAGAAAGACAAAACTTCTGCAATACAGAATGAATGAAGAGAGTGCAAATGAAATAAAGTTTGAAAACACAGAAAGCCCTTTTATCTTTCGATAATATCTCTGATTCGAACTCAATCATTCCGCCGGCGGCCCAATCAGAATTAATTGAAAGACATTTCGACGAGGAGTATTTACATTTCAAAGGGAATTTCCGGCCTCGTCTGGTACGGAGATTCTTCCTCAAATAAAATTAATACCTACCTAACCGTTTTCTGTCCCAAATTTCAAAACTTGTTCGCATAACTGTGAACGGAAGAATTCATCCGATATTTGACATATATGAAAATAAAATATCTCGTATATTTAATCAAAAAGAAATTAGTGACCAAGGTAACAATTTGTTTATTTCGTAATTTCACAGCTACATAATATAAGACAAGTATTATAAATTAAAAATTTAAAAAAACCGACTTCAAAAACGTGCAGATGCCATCACCACATCTTAACCAAATTTATATAGAACTACTCCTGAGGTACCCCCTTACCAACAAAAAAAGAATCATATATATCGGACAAGGTGGTAAAGCATTATCGCTAAACATACATAAAAAATTAAGAGTTTGAGAATTTTCTCATGGACCCAATTATTAGACCAATTTTGACCAAACTTATATGGAACCAGCCCTTAAGTATCCCATTTTTAACAAAAAAAGAATCATTTAAATCGGACCATGTGTTAAAGAATTATCGCTGAATATACATAAAAAAAAATATTGCGACGAATTGAGAACTTCCTCCTTTTTTGAAGTCGGTTAAAAATAGAAAACTATTTTTTATGTTACAGTGAAACCTGAGTAAGCCGGAACCTGTGTAACACGGAATCCTGTGTATGACGGAAATTTTGGCGATTACCTACATATTGTAATGTAAAAATTGCTTATAAGCCAGAACCCTGTCCAACGCGAACACGGAATTTCCCTAATCTGTTAAGCCGGAACCTACTTATGTTATTGCTTTGCAGGTATAAAAGAATTTATAGATGTTTACATAATTAGTTTATGATTTCGGAAAGCCCCATAATAAGGGCGAACTATTATCAATACTTAGAACCATTATCACAGAAATTTAGGTACAAAAGCAGTAAATACACAAATAAACCAGTATTGTGTAGGTACGGCAGTTTGAGTTTATCCGTGAAAGTGCAAACATTTCAAAATGGCAAACCGAAAAACGAATACATTATCGCTAAAATCTAAAATGGACTTAATTAAATGTAGTGACCAAAAAAAACTTACTCCAAAGCAATTGGTTATTCAATTTAAGTGCGGAAAAACGCAAGTGTATGGAATTTTGAAAAACAAGGAAAAAATTAAAGAAGAGTGGATGCGTGGTGGTAATGGCGATATTAAGAGAAAGCCAAAGGAATCACATCACGACGACGTAAATTCAACAGTTTTGGAATGGTTTATGGATGCAAGGTCTCGCAATCTTCCTGTATCTGGAACAATAATTCAAGAAAAAGCAAGAGAAATTGCAAACCATTTTGGAAAAGTAGATTTTAAAGCTTCGAATGGATGGCTGGAAAGTTTTCGAACACGACATAACATAAGATTTAATCAGATCTGCGATGAAGCTAAGGACGCCGACATGGAATCTGTGACTGAATGGACATCGCACATTACAGATTTAATTAAAGGATATACCCTAAAAGACATTGCTAATTGTGACGAAACTGGCCTTTTTTATAAAGCGCTGCCGGACAAGACAATGTGCTTTAAAGGTGAAAAATGTCAAGGAGGCAAACAATCTAAAGAAAGGTTAACCGTTTTGTTTTGCGCCTTTGCTGACGGAAAAATAGAAAAACCTCTAGTTATTGGAAAATCCCTCAGACCGCGATGTTTTAACAATACCAATGTGCCTCAGCTACCAGTTTATTGGCGAGCAAATAAAAAAGCATGGATGATATCAGTTCTTATGGAACAGTGGCTAAAAATTTTAAATCAAAAAATGAAATTTGAAAATCGACACATCCTTCTATTTTTGGATAATGCAACGTGTCACCCCAAAATAATACTATCCAATATAAAATTGTGTTTTCTACCACCAAACACCACAAGTCAAACACAGCCTCTCGATCATGGAGTTATAGAAAACTTCAAAATGCATTACAGAAAACAAGTGCTGCGGTCAATTATTGCGAATATGAGATTCTCTCAATCAGCAGGAGATTTGGCTAAAAAATATCAGTTTTGGATGCTATCAGATGGATTGATTATTCAGTAAAAAATATTAAACCTGATTGTGTTAAAAAATGTTTTGCGGCATGTGGAATCAAGCAAGATGGAGACGTTGACCTAATCGAAAATGTTGACGAAATTGACAAAAGTACAAAAGAAGTCGAAGAGTTAATTACTGAAATTAATCCCGGTTGTAATGTTCATGATTACATCACATTAGATGAAGCCGTTACAACAAATGCTGGATTTCAGTCCATAGAAGAACTGGTGTTAGAAAAAACTGCCGTGGAAACTACTGTGGCAGACGATAATGATGGGATTGGAATTGGTAAGCGATTTTTCTAATTCTCTAAAAAAATAAACAACTTTTTATTTATTCTTTCCATCTTAATTGGGCATTTGGCCAAGTAGAAATAAAGTTAAAATACATAATAAAAATAAGATAGGAAGATTTCAGTTACCATCACAAAAATAACAGATAGAAAAAATTATTTTCCCATTAGCTTTTCAAAACGATCTGTTCTTAAATTATTATTTTTATCTACAGGAACAGAAGTTGAAGAATCCGATCGGATAAAAAATTTTTCTGAAGCTTTGAGGAGTGTTGCAGCGTTAGAGGATTTTTCCCAAAGAATAGAGAGCGAACCGATGAGAAAGAAGATTTTAGAATTAAGGACATTCATGGAATCATCTTACGTATTACAAAAGAATAAAAAACAACTTACATTGATAGAAATGTGGAATAAATAATAATTTATATTGTTTCTAATAATAAATAAAAATATGTAGGTACATAGTGATAATAACAACTATATATTAAATGTACGTATATTAGATTTTTTTTAATAAAATCATCACTTTTTTAAATCTACTATGTGCAATGTTTTATCTACCCTGTGTAACGCGGAATCCTGTATATGCCGGAAAATCGGTGCACGACCGCGCCATTCCGTTTTACACAGGTTTCACTGTATAAAACAAATTATTGATATATTAAATTATAATATGAAAAGTTACTTACGCGGAATATTATCATAACATGATTGATAGTCCGAAGAAATTGTTGACTTTAAATCCTGTAAGTCTTCAAATTTCCTAGTAGTTACAGCTATCTTGTTTGGATGCAAACTAGGTAATGTAGATAGTTCTTGTGGGTAGACGATGTTGTGGAATTAGCGACCACTCATCTGTAAATCGTAGTTTGTAATTGATGCTTCCATTAGGTAAGTATTGTAGTGCTCGAATATCTATCACATTAGCACAAGAATAAATAATAACCAGAAAGATATCTCCGATCACGTGATCTTCAAGGGCTCGTGACCTTCAAGCACACCTACCTCGATATTCTACACCGAAACTTTCAGTACTTTAGCGACCGGCAAGGGCGGTGGTATCGAAACCGTGAATTTATAATTATTATTATTTTGTTGTTTCTTTTGCTTAAATATTTTTATCGTTGACTATTTTGTTACGGGTTAATTGTAAAAAGTTAATTAATTTAAATTTGAATATCTTTTCTGGGCATAATTTAAAAGAAATAGTAAATTTACCTGTTTTCCAATAAGCTGACACAAAATAAATGAAGGCAAAGTAAAACTATTAACTTTATTCGGAATATCCTTCTAGTACAATGTATAACAATTTATTTCAAGTGTTCTACTCCCATCATAATTCTTCTTAGTTCACTAATAGGATCTTTTCTATCTTCTTATAGTGACTGTCCTGAAATATAGAAATAAATATTAAACCCTGAATAAATTAATAACAATAACATAACCTTTAGAATTTCAAAGGTTCAAAGTTCAATGATTCTTCTTTTCTTCTCATACATAAAAATTGTCAATTAGCAAACTAAAACTTCTCAGGTAAACCTACAACCAGATCTTTTCTATAGTCTTACCTCTAGACTAACAAGACCGGCTAAGGTCAATAACAAAAAAGGAACTTTTTTTGGAAAGCTTTCTTTTTAGAACGCACATTTTGGTTCGTGAAGAACGTGCTCGCATTATTGCGGATTTTTACATAAATTTAGAATATATTAGTAAATATTTCAATATTTACGAAAACTAGTAAATATCACATCACTGTGAATATAATTTTCATAATTATTCTTAGATTTAGAATTTAAAAACTTCGACTTTATCGAAGCCACTTGGAGGCCTCACGCCACGCCAAGGTGAGTCTTATAGAAATAACTTCTTCAAAATATTCTATTTAAAATTTACTCTGGTTGTTAAAATGTAAAATATTATTTTAGGTCTCTTTTCTTTTCTTAAGTTATCGGGTAATAACTTACCTTATCATATCACATCAGATTGTCTTGTTTTCCAATCGTTATTCACCCTCTTAATTCATCTTTGGACTCGAAGAAACCCTCACGAATATTCCTGAGTAGGTACAGGTTACCTACATCCAACAGAGGCTGACATCACTAGGCTAAGAAGCAGTGAATGCACTTTTGAGGAAATCCTGAGTCTCCGAAGTCTACTGGAACGCAGCTAAGTAGTAGCAATACAAGATATACCACTTTATTATTTATTTTCACATATTTTTCGTACTCATAACCATAGTCCATAATGCTTAGAGAAAACTAGGATTGTTCTTTTTATTAAATAGGAGGTAGTTTTCAATAACCTACAAAATATATAAAATCCTTATAAAACTTATAGATTTACTATCTAAATTAATAACTGGCTTTTTAAATATAATATAGGTTTACTTACTTTGTATGGCCCAAAAGATTAGTTGTGAATCTTCACGTATAGTATGCATACCACACAGAAGACCGGGGCTTGATTTTATTGTAAATAATATATTATTCTCTATTAATTGTAACATAACTTCATCCCATTGTAAATATCTTATAAACAACAAACTCCATCCATTTACTGCAGATAATAAAATACTGTAGAGAGACAACCCTCTTGTTTAATTAAAAATATAAATTTAAGTGCCCGAACCACTTCACAGAAAACCCTGGAATCGGGAGATAATTTAACCAAAAAGGTTAAAATCCCCCTTTTAAAGTAACAATTTTCTGATTTTGTTGAGCTTTAATGACAGTGCGAGTTATGGAAGAAACAAAAAAAGGCTGGATTTATTTGTGGTTATGAAGACTGCAAAAATAAATCTTATATCGGTGCACATTTATTTTACAGATTTCCTCAAGATGTTAAAAAGGAGTTCTATGATAGCCCATCACACGACATTTCATCACGCGACATCTCATCACGGACGATTCATCCCGGCGGCAGTTCATCACTTCGACATTTCGTCACAACCCAATTCATCACTGTACAAATTCATCACATACAATTTCATAACATTCATTTGAAAACAGTTTTATTTTTTTTATATTTTTTAATATGTAATACACAAAATGTAATACATTAAATAACTTATTTTTAACCTTTTATGTAATAATCTATATATCTAAAACTCAATTATATTTATTCAAAATCTGGTATTTTTTACTTTTTTTTTACTTTTTTTACTATTTTATTTTTTTATATAAAATACAGAAAATATAATACATTAAATAAATTAAAGAAAGTATGACACTGCTCTAAAGAAAGTTAGTTTATTTTTTGTAGTATCATAACTGTCAATCATATTTTGTAATCTAAGCTTTAATAATTTGTACTTATTTTTCATAGGAATGCGTTGTCCAGATATATGTTGAAGATGCTGCGAGTGTTTCTTTGGCCAGGCCCTTGAAAAAAGTCCAAATTGTAAGATGCGCACATTGAAATAGGGATTCCAGATTTAATTGAGAAACATAGCTTCTTTTTTTTCCTGTACGTAGCTTGCGACCACGAATAAGTGTAACCTCAAAATAGGTTACACTCTATATCCTGGCGGTCTTGTTAGAACATTCCTGTCACTTCAATAAATGCATCGTCTGGTATTAAATTCTTTTAAGCCCTAAGCAGCCTTGTGTATATTTCTTGTGTTTTTGCAGTTAATAATGCTAGAACGCAAGGCTATGAAGTACTATCTTCTTGGCCGCGGATTCTATACAGTTGAAAAAACAACTCTGAAACTTCTTTTAAAGTCCCATCAGCTATCCAGCAGGTTTTTCGTTCCGAAAGTCTTAACAACTCGTGTTTGCCATATACATTTATTCTCTTCCAGAATCAAAAAGAATATATAGTGTATATAATTTCAAATTTTATATCATGGGCACAGGCGTAGATGTTGCAGCTTTACTACTTCTTCTAGAGTTCGTATTAGAGTTGATTTCTTTGGCAAGCATACCTTGGTTCCATCTGAGAGATTCTCTATCACTTCAGCCATAGCTCGCTTTACTGTCACACCAGGATTGGCCATCAGTATTTTAATTTCTGCAATGGCTTTACCGGCTAAGGGTTGAAAAAGCGTAATATCATGTAATTTGCAAAAAATGTTTGTTCATGCATAAAGTCATGTTTTAGGGCATAATTTGACTGTTTTGTTTGCATATTTGCATGAAACTATTAGGGATTTTTACTTTCCTATCTGTATACAGATATAAGGAAAGTATAGGAATCATGATTTTTTTCGACCTCGAGTTTTCGACGGATTTTTACGTTTTGAGGTCCCCTGAATCCGTTTTGACTATTTTCGCGATGATGTCTGTGTGTGTGTGTGTCTGTGTGTGTGTCTGTATAACGCATAACTCATGAACCGATACACGGAAAAACACCAAATTTTAAACTTAAGCTTTATTCCAGCGTCTAATGAGCTGATTAGATTTTGGGCAGAGTCAAAACATCTGGGGGGGTACTTTATAGGTGGTCATTTTTATATTTTATGGAATATATCTGTTATTTAGGTTTGGGGAAGAAAATTTTTTAAATAAAAGTTACTTCTTATTTTATTATCTATAATTTTTGTTATATACAAAATTTTCCTAAAATGGTCCGTATTCGAGAAATTTGACAAAATGTAAAAAAATATTTTTTTTATAAAAATTGTTCAAACAAAAGTTGTTTGTAATTTAATTCTCTATAATTTTTGTCCCATAGATAATGTCTCTAAAATGGACCGTATTCGAGATATTTGAGAAAATGTGTAAATTTCTAAATTTGAAGAAAACTCAAAAACGGATAAAGAAAAAATCAATAAATTTTAAACTTAAGTTTTATTTCGGCCTGACGTGAAATGATTAGATTTTGGACAAAGTCGGAACATCTGGGGGGGTACTTTATGGGAGGCCGTTTTTATATTTTATGGAATATATCTGTTATTTATGCTTGGAGAAGAATATTGTTCAAATAAAAGTTACTTCTAATATTATTATCTATAATTTTTGTTTTATGTAAAAATTTCCTGAAATGGTCCGTATTCGAGAAATTTGACAAAATGTGCAATATTCTGATTTTTATGAAAATTGTTGAAATAAAAGTTGTTTGCGATATCGATCTCTATAATATTTGTTCATACATGATTTTTTTTAAATGGACCGTAATGGAAAAATTGTAGGAAAAGTGCTAAATTTTAATTTTTCAGTATTTTCATTTTCAATGAATATCTATAGAAAAATGTTTCGCGGTAGATGTATGTGGACAATCTATATATTTAGTTTATCCTCTAAACATTTATAGAGATGCTGCAATAGGTTGTACACAATAAACGGAAAAAGCCTGTAATAACTAGATAGGAAAGCCATGTGTTGGACACATCAGATTATTAGTGTATATTTTGCAAATGGATGTGATGAAATACCATGTGATGATTAAAGATGTGATGAAGTGTCGCAGTGACCAAATGTCGCAATGATGAACTGCCGCCGGGATGAATTGTCCATGATGATGAAATCTCGTGTGATGAGCTGTCGGTTTACCGTTGAAAGGTAATATAAATAAAGTATAATAAATAAGTCAAATGCAGGGTGTTTTAAATTAGCTGTTACTTCAGGATATTTTCTGTATCTTAAGGGTCGGTCTTTTCACTTTCAGATAAAGTGTCAGGTAATTTTTAACTCCCAAGTAACTTAAAAAATAGTCTTTTCACTTCTGGATAAATCCAACTTCCGAAAAATAACTTATCTTATTAATGGAATTCTTGATAAAATACTTCACTGATGGATAAACAGGTACCTACTACATAACCGTAAGATTATAAACTACTGGATACCTATCCTACATATTATTTAATTAAATAGACAGAAAATTAATTATCTGACAGATAGTAACTCTCAGATAATATATACGTTAATTCTGAGGGAGGGTGGGTTGCCCGACAGCATTTAGGGTATATCTTTATTATAGTATATTAGGCAACGATCATGTACTAGTAGCCATTACATAATAGTTGCATACCCTATTTTTTCTACGACCAAGAACCAATTCTTCAATCAATCATAGATTAATTTAAAAAATTAAAATAATAATAATAATAATATAATAATAATAGTTTATTATTTGCCAATAAAGGATGTACAAAAATACAAAATATAAAAAAAACAAAAATACACTAAATATACTAATTAGGCAAATAAAAGGTCGAGTGATAGGTCATAAGACCAATTCTACCTCACTCGCCTTGAAAAAAATAAATAAGTAAAATAAAGAGTAAAAATACATATACATATCTAGAATAATTTAAAAATACAGTTAAAAGAATAATTAACTAGTGAAAGGAACCTTAATCTATATTAATAAATATTAAAAATCACAAAAAAAAGACTTAAAATTTAAAATGTCTGTTCGCGTAAAAAAATTTGTTTGTATTTATTTTTAAAAGCTGTTAATGAAAGACTGAAATTTGGTATATCAAGAAGATGACTGTTCAATGCAATTTGGTAGCTAAATGATTTTTTGAATATTTGTTTATTATGAGATGGAATGGTAATGGCATTCTTTTTCCTTAAATTAATATGATGGACGTCGGTCCGAAAACTTATCTTTTGATGTAAGTATGAGGGAATTTTGGTCTTAACTATTTTATAAAATAAACAGAGAGAATGAAGTTTCCGACGATTAAACATGTTCAGCCAATTCGTCTCTTTTAATTTATAAGAAATCCTCTCCCTTCTCCTTATGCCTTAGATCATCCTTAAACAACTATTTTGTACTTTCTGAATTCGATTCTTATCAATTAATCGTAAAAAAGAACCATATACCGTGTCGCAATGATTAAAGTGCGATAAAACAAGAGAATCAGGTAAGCATTTGTTTAGTTGCAGTAGACAAATCTGTTCTATGTGGATAAATTAGTTTTAGGGAAGAGTAGGCTTTCCTAACCTTCTCGTTAATATGTTTATCAAACCTTAATTGCGAGTCAATAGTCAAACCAAGATTTTTACACGAGGAACTAATTTTTAAAATTTCATTCTCTAAGGTGATTTGTATTTGTGGCAAGATCAGCTGTCGGTTATTTTCACTGCAAAATACAATAACATAACATTTTGTTGAGTTGATATGCAATGAGTGTTTTTCAGATGCACTTACAAGAATAGAAAGATCGTCATTAATACGCCTGACCGACTCTTAATCCCTCAACACCTTAGATAATCTAATTTGTTATGACTACTTGTTAAGACAACTACATAATAAGTCTTTTTTTATTGCCCAAAAGTGTTTCAGATTTTTTTCCGCTACAGCCTGTGGATATTCTTTTTTTATATGATAGCAATTTTGAGTATTCTCTTACATATTTAATTTAATTTAATTTAATATTCAGTTGTGTTTTTAATGGAGTAACAAGTATTTCAATTTGGTTAAGAGTTGTTTAAAGCAACACATTTTTAGAAGAGGATGATACTTCCTTTGTTAGCTTTCAGTCTAAATGTTGACTATATATTTTATACCTTCAATTTTGAGTAGTGTACATGGAACATTATCGTTGCTGGACATCTTTTTTCAAATTTAAAATACCTAGATATTACAAAATCGAAGATCTAAGCTAACACAGAACATATCTCTTCCAGAAACTGTCAAAACCTATTTGGGGAAAAGAACTGGATGCTTACATGATTATTACAAAATATAGGTTTCTATTAATAAATTTTTTAGTTTCATAATAAAAAACCAGTGCTGTAATAATTATCATTATGAATTTGAACATTAACATTTAATTAATAAATGATAGTACATGAGTAGAAAATAATGTGTTTATACTGGTTAGCAAAAACAACGACGCAATTACAATATTAGCATTTTATCCCAAATCATTGTTACGCCGCTGCATAGAAGGATTATGGGTAATTCTAGAAATACAATATTGCCGGTCGACCATAATCCTTCGATGAGTCACCATCATTTAAAATTTGTAATAGTTTAAAATATAATACTTAAGTTTATTTTTTTATTGACAGTAATATAATAATAGCTCGACAATAAATCAAGACATTATTCCTACATTCCCACATTATTACTATTGTTTCGCTTACCTAATATTCATGTGCTTGCGTATGCCTCCAATCTGGAAATAAAATGTATATTAGTTTTTGATATTAAAAATCTTGATGATGAATAGTATTAGTAGTTTGTGCAACTGTAGTGGATATGATACGGATATGGATATGATACAAAGTTTGAGCACGACGCCATAGGCGAAGTGCTTAATCGTCTAAAAGCGATACGGACAATCCACTCGAGTTGTATAGTATATTTTTTCTACGACCCAATAACAAAAATATAAAAAAAAATTAAAATGATTTTAAACCCTTTATAGGATACTGGTCGATATTCCAATCACAAATACTTCTTACGTTTCCCAGTAGCATGCTGGTTTGGTATTCGGCCAGTTAGTTCATAGCCCACATCACAGACGCGCTCTGGTTTAATATTTGACCATTTATTTGTTCCAGCATATTAAGTTCACAACAGGTTAAAATATCGTCCAGTATCCGTTACAAACAAAGGGCAATAATACTTATTTTCGAAACGGTCCTGAAAAGTGTTTTTGTCGTTAATATTAAAAAAAAAGTGAGGGTAAGTAGTGATTTGTACAATAAATAGCTTAGATTTTAATAAACTAAAAAGAATGTTTGTATGTTTTATCGGCAAGATCATATTTCATGTTTTTCCGGCCTAACCTCAAAATTTAGAAATTTCTTAGTTCGATTTATCGCGCTGTAGGCACAAGAATAAATAATAACCAGAAGGATATCTCTCATTTAATTCCTTTGTAGTTGATGCCGACGAGCTATGACCTCGTCATTTAGTTATTACTTGCATTCCATAGGCGCACCGAAAAAAAAGGTTAGGAAGACAAAAAAAATATTGGGTTTGCTATTGATTTATTTTTTAAGTTCATATTGTAATGAGTAAGGATGTCACGTTTGGGTAACTATATTGTTATGGGTAATGATGTCGTGTTTTTTTTTATTTTAATTTTAATTTAATAATTTTAATTTATTTTAATTATACACAATTGTTTTTATTAAGGCACCACGTCTGGCACCATACTGTAATGAGCTCCACGTTTAGCAGCCATAAATTCTAATGGAATGAATATTTTAATATAGAGTAACATTACCCAAATGTTATTTTTTTAAAAGTAATTTAGATTACAAATCATCCTTATCCATCCAAATACCTAATGCCCCGGCTGAAATACTACCTGATGCAGTGCGCCATGATTGTGATAAAACGATATAACATGATTCTTTCAGATAATAGGTTTTAAAGTTTTCATCTATGCATTTAGCCACTTACCTCTGCACCTCGTATATCGTCAACTCTTGAATTATTAAAATAAAAGTAAATAAAATTTGAGACTCTGTATATAATTTGTAGTTTTATTTAAAAAATGTTAATATCAGGGTTTAGTGCGAGTTCAAAGATTCTTTATTTATTTATTTATTTATCCTAACAGGCCTATTGGCCTAATTACAAGGATAATTACTATTAAATAATTACAATATACGTGCTTACCACAATTTACATAATTTTGATACCAGAACACCATGAGATCAAATAACATTACTTGCTTAAATGGACATGTTTGTAATTTGTTTAATAATATTTTTTTTAAATGTATTATATTTCTCATACCAGTCTATATCTTCTAAATTATTTATACCATTGGCTAAGCGAAGAATGATCAGGAGGGGAGCTCTGGATGTAATCGTGGCAAAAGGAACAATAAACATATTTGAGTTACGCATGGGACGTGATGGAACACAAAATGGTATTAGGGCTAACATAGGGCTAATATAGGATAAAGAAACAGAAAATTATTACATGAATGTGAAAATAAACTTAAAACAAAAATATAATACGTCATTAAAGATCGATTCTTGGATCGAAAATGGCGCATTATACATCAAAAATATAGTTAGCGAACTTGGTTCAACGATCTACTCACAGCACGTCGCTTTTTTAATGTAAGTAGCGATCTTTAGGCCGACTAAATAGTAACTTCTCAAGTCAGACAAGAGATGGCTTACAACATTATTATCTTAAAATGTCTCTACAATATTGTGACAATTTTTTGGACGTAAATTGAGATTTATCGTCTTTTCGATTACTTAACTACTCAATTATGGTAAGTAGTTTTTTAAATCAGTCACTAATGATAGTTTTTAATTAAAATACCTGTGTTTCACTGTAAAACATGAGATGTCCAAGTGTTAAACATATTTCTTTTCAGTGTCCATGAACAGATACTACAAATACCTGTGGAGGACTTTAATCTAGTATGCCTGTGCATGCAACGGCGAGGATGTCTTCCTGGGGGACTGTCTTCGGGCAGTTTTACATGATTTTCCATGGGTAAGTTAAATTTTATATTACCTTTGACATTTACACACTAATTAAGTACTTATAAATAAACATTGAAGAATTAATTTTTCTGTCTCTTTATTTTTTTAGGAAAAAGAAATTTTGGAAAGGAATCAGAAGGAAAAATTTTACGTCCTTCCTCCTCCGTTACTTGCTATCCACTCTTTTGTTTCAACAACAAATTCTGATTTCAATTTCCCATCAAGTTTGATAAAAAAAGGAATTAGCCAATTAAAATTTTGACAGTTTAGTTACATTATTGAAAAATAGGTTATTTTGAAATCCATGTTCTAATTTTTTTATAAATTCACATTTTAAAATTTATAATTTTCGTGTGGTAACACTGTCTCACTATATTTAGTTACTTTTGATTTTGTCAAATTTGCCACTATACAGGGTGTAGTCTAAATACTCAGATTAAACTTTTTAATTTTATTTCTTTAAAGACTTTTAATCATTAATTTGATATTCTTGGGATTTCGTGTTTCATTATAATACATTACAAATATAGGTGGGGATAGAAATGCAAGAGGAAGGGGTTTATGTATCTATGTCAAAAATAAATATGTTTGTGAACTTATAATAAAAAATGAGGGCTATTTATGGGAACAAATGTGGATAAGGTTAACTCTAAATAAAAAGAATTTAGCTGTAGGGGTAGTTTATAAGCCTCATGCACAGAATTCATTTGACTTTTTAGAGGAGTTCGAGGATACTTTGGCGTCTATTTTTTTAACAGTTGATGAAGTAGTTTGTTTAGGAGATCTTAATATGAATTTTTTTAATAAAAATGCTTCGTTTCACAAATTTAATGAAATTCTAGAATCTTTCGACCTAGCGCAAGTTATTGATGTTCCAACAAGAGTAACTAAATCTTCTTCGACTTTACTTGACTATGCTATAGCTAGGAGGGAAAACTTGGTGGATAAGGGTATCATTCATCATACAATCTCGGATCACTCCTTAATTTTTTGTAAAATTAATGTTAAAGAACAAAAGGAACCTAAAATGTATACCTACAGATCTTTTAAAAATTTTGATGAAGATAAATTTCAAAATGATTTAACAAGTACATCATTTTTTCGCATTTTTGATCAAGATACTGTCGATGAAAAGGTGTCATATCTTGTAAATTGTCTAGTTTCTATACTTGATAGATATGCTCCCTTAGTTACCTCCAGATTTACAAAAAAGAAAGCTCCATGGCTAACTTTCACTATAAGGCAAATGATGAATGAAAGGGACAAGGCATTAAAAAAATATAAACGTACAAAATTGGAAGGTCACTTACAATTTTATAAAAACCTTAAAAATTACACAAATCAAGCTATAAAAAGAAAAAAAAGAGCTTACTTCTTACATCAATTTAGTAAGTGTACTAATAAAGAAATATGGCACACTTTCAAATCTAATAATTTTGTCAAAAATAAAAATCAAGATATTCCCGAAAATTTAAAAAATCCTAACCACATTAATAATTTTTTAGTGAACTCAATTTCAAATATTATTCCGCCCCAGAAGTTATTAAACTTTTATAATACTAATAAGGTTGTACCTTGTACATTTAAATTCAGAGAAGTTGACGAAACATTTATATATACCAGTATTTGCAAAATGAAATCAAATGCGATAGGCTGTGATCATTTGAACAGTAAGTTTGTTAAATTATGCTGTCCGCATATTGTTCCATACATTACGCATATTATCAATTTTTGCCTTTTAAACAAATGTTGTGCCTACTGTCTGGAAAAAAGTGATACCCAAAAAACAAAACCCAACTGAGTATAAAGACCTTAGGGGGATCAGCATTTTACCAATGCTATCCAAAATTTTAGAAAAAGCAGTGGAAAAGCAAATAACAGAACATTTATCAAATAACTCATTGTTGCCCCCTGTTCAATCAGATTTTCGCAGAGGGTATAGCTGTACAACAGCACTTCTGGAAATATTAGATGATATCATTACTGCAACTGACAAAGGGCATTGCACTATCTTAACTCTATTAGATTTTAGTAGAGCTTTCGATACGATAAATCATAATTTATTATTAAGCATCTTGCATTATATAGGTTTTGCTGACAACGCTATATTATTTATTAAAGATTTTTTGGAAAATCGCAAACAATGTGTTAAAATCGATGAACATAAATCAGAATTTTTAAATCTTCACTCGGGCGTACCCCAAGGTTCCATTTTAGGCCCTCTGCTTTTTCAATATACACTTCGAACCTTATTAATTCTTTAGAAAACTGTAAAATTCACCTATATGCCGATGACACTCAGATTTATTACAGTTTCCCTCCAGATCTATCACAAAATGCGTGTGAGATAATTAATCGTGATTTGAATTCTTTTGTTGGATCAGCAACTGAGCACTGTTTACTAATTAATGCTTCAAAATCTAATGTGATGTTGTTTGGATCAAGTCGTAATCGTGACAAAATTATTGAAGAATTAGGTATTGAAATTAATAATGATAGACTAACCATAGTAAATGAAGCTAAAAACTTAGGAGTTTTAATTGATTCTGAATTAAGGTTTGAAAAACATATCACTAAATTGATTCAGAGAGCTTATAGATCATTCAAATTGATATACGGTAATCGTAAGTTGTTGCCTAAAAGTATTAAAATATCACTATGTGAATCACTTGTACTATCAAATTTTAATTTTGCTGATTCTGTCTATGGTCCAAATTTAACAGTAACCTTCAAAAAAAATATACAAAAAATACAAAACAGTTGCTTAAGACTCATATACGGTATAAGAAAATATCAAAGGATATCACATAAACTCAAAGAAATCGGTTGGCTAAATATGGAAAACCGACGAATTCATCATGCAACTACGCTATACCACAAAATTGTCTTGTATAAAATCCCCATTTATCTTTACAAAAATATATCCTTTAGGACAGATGTTCACAACTTAAATTTAAGATTCAAAGGTCTACTATCACCACCTCAATTTAGATCCGAACTATTTAGACGTTCGTTTTCATATCAAATTTTTCAATTGTATAATTCTGTTCCTATTATATTTAAAAATCTTAACCCTCTTACTTTCAAATGTAAATACAAAACCTTGTTATTTAGCAAGCAATGCACTTAAATCGTAATTGTTCTACCTGTCCCCTCTAAAATATAAAAATATAAAGATATAGTTTTTTTGTTTTATTTTGATTTTTCAATATGTTTAGATTTAGTTCATATACCTACTCGTATTTACATATGTATATAAACACCATCATTGGGTTAAGTGGAAGAATATTTTCCAAGTGTTTTTTTTAAACTTTGGAAAGTGAACTTCGCCTTTTGTTTTCTTTAATAAACTATTAGTAATATTAATTTTGTAAAATGCTGTAATGAAAACAATAAAGACCTTTATTATTATTATTATTATTATTATTATTATGTTGGTGTCAAAATAACGAAAACGGTTCCGACCGTTACAATGTTTGGGTCTAAATAACGAAAACGGTTTCAACCGTTACAGACTTTGGCTTTTTTTGGTTTATAGCCATCATTTTTTCTCGTTAAGAATGCCTTTAATTTTAGGTACTTAGAAATATCAACATTGTGTTCAATAGACAGAGTAGTTTTCAACATTGAGTACTGTGTCCACAAAGTCGAACTTTGTACTTTTGATGATAATTCATTCATATACGCCAGTAGAATATTTTCAGAAAACGAACTCTTTGTTTCATTTGCCTCCATTTAATGAATTGATCATGAGCACATTGATACCTTACTCTGGATTTAGCAGGCAACAATTTGAGCGACGTGTTTTTAGCAGCTTCTGCTATTTCTGGAGGCGTACATTCGGAATCACTAGAATCTATTTTTTACATTTTACAGTAAAATAAAATTTTACAAAATGACTGCTTGTGTGTTTGACAATTAATACCACGGCCTACTTAATGTAATTTTTCAAATTTTTAAACTTTAAACTTACCTGTTGGGTTTAGTATAATCACAATAGTCATGAAGAATAAGTTTTCTCTCACTTTCTTTTAAATGCATTAACCAGTAATCTTTATTACACTTAATTTTAAAGTTTGAATTATCTTGTAGACACTAGTATGTATTTGAACATAAATAACAATAAACTTTAAATATTTTCAAACTAATAGACACCTACAGAAATGTGTATTGTAAACACTAACATAAACATAACCTCAAAAATTCACATTGTCGTATTTGAAACCCAAAATAACACTAGAGAAAAGAAGAAGAAAACTATTTTCTTTCCAGAAGTACATTTATAGAAAATTTTGTTTCAATATTCGATAAATAATAGTGAGTAAACATGTTTTATTATTAAAAACCTATATAGAAAGCTTTACGCTCATTTGATATTATATAAAAATTTGTAATGACAATTATAATGATAAATTTGACATACATGTCACAGGTCATAGGACGATATTTTTTTACTTTTCAATACATGTGTCTTTTGCTATTTTTCAATACGTGTGTGATATATATTTCAGTACGCGTGTGATATAAGCTACTTTCTTAAGAACAAATAAGTTTGCAAACTATCATTTTCGTATGTGGTCGTAGGAAAAAATTATTACGCCATCTGTTGTTCAAAAGAACTATTAAATATAGAATATTGCTCCATCTGTTGAACAAAATAATTCTTAATATATGACACATAAATGACATCCATCAAAATTAGTTCATGTTACGAATATTGGGGGTGGTACTGTGGCCTTAAAAAATCTGTAAAACATAATTTTTTTTTTTATCAAATTCTGACAGAAAAAGTTTCAAACTTTCTGGCTCAGTCGCCTCCTCCTTGAATTCCCTAACATTGTAAAACAGACTTTCGAACAAGCTGACTGTACGTCGTTGTTTCGTTCAAAACTTTAACGTAATGAGTTAACGAATTTACAGAAATTAGTTTTCTGAGTTGTCACAAAATTTTCTGGTAAATGTGTAGGTGAGAAATCTAGTTATACCTTTTGCGGAAAGTTTGATCCGAGCGGAAGTGAACTAAATTAACGCATGTCATGGGAAAGAAATGTGTAGGGAAGAAGAATTAGTAAACAATTTGTAAATATAGAGGGAAATTTAATGGAAAATCCACATTCGTAAATGACCAGTAGTGAGTGTCTGTCAGTGAACTATATATTTAAAATGGAACAACAATCCCTATTGACAAAAGTAACTTCTGGTGAGAAATATTACAATAGACAGATAATTTTGTTCATGTAGACATTTGTTTACAATGGATTATGATTCATTAAAAATAAAATAATAATAATAATAATAATAATAATAATATTAATATACCTACTAGTAATTATAAACAAACATTTAAAATTCAAAAATACCTCCACAGAATAGACAATATATACGAGATTGGTTTATTATTCTGATGCAGGCGAAACAATCAATCAGTGCCTAAAACTCTTAAG
This sequence comes from Psylliodes chrysocephalus, assembly GCA_927349885.1. NCBI lineage: Eukaryota > Metazoa > Arthropoda > Insecta > Coleoptera > Chrysomelidae > Psylliodes > Psylliodes chrysocephalus. The sequence goes on from OV651831.1 coordinate 4,544,138, forward strand.
ATGTTACAGTAATTAGAACAAATAAATATGTATCTTATAAAGTTTGTGCATTAAATCGAAAATTTCATATACAAAATTTAAAAAATTAAATAAAAGTTATACACGCAAGTGTTCCCTATACCATGAGCTATCAGAGTAAGTAAAAATTACTGGAACAGTCGATGTAATAAAGTTTAATTGTACTCAGGACTGTATTCGTGTCCTTAAAATTGACCTTCGGACCATGATAAACCTTCTTTGCACCTACTAAGAAGTTTACACGGCTGCCAGACTTTCAAATATTATGGAACAACTACAAGATGACTTTATCCAAATTGAAAACAGAATTAGAAATATCATTGAGGCTAGCAAAGTTAAAATTTTGATGAAACTAGAGTCAGTGAATGAAAAGATGAAAAAATTAGAGAAAGAAAATTTAGAACTTTAACAAAAAGTAGAGCTGTTAGAAAGAAACAGCAAAAAAAACAACGTCGTGATTTTTGGAATTAAACCAACATTGAAATAATTTTAAATCTACAATTATCTAAATAGTGTACTTGGCCTTCAAATAAAACGATCAGATATTAATCACTTCTATTAACTTGGAAAATTAGAAAGAAGTCCCATCAAAGTTGAATTTTTATCAACTTTTACAAAAATAGACGTACTAAGAAATATCAAGAAACTAAAGGGGACCAATATTACTATTTCTCTAGATACAAAAACTCAACAGGAAAGAAACAAAATTCTTAGAAACCACCTACGAGGAATAAGACAGACAACACAGGATCATTGCTACATAAAAGGAGAAAAAACTTTACAGAAATAATACAGCTCAATATTACAATTCAATCGTAATACAACAATCAAATAGCGCACTACAAACATCAGCAAGAGAAAATAATTTTTCCCCATTCAATCAAGATAATAATAGAGAAATAAGAGAATTGAACGATATTGAGGACAAAGGAGCAAAAACAGAAAAAAGAAGAAAAAGTAGCGAAACATAAGGAAGAACGAGAAGAGGATAAACAGAAAAGTCAACAAATGCCGCAAAAAATAAAGAAAAAGAAAAGGAAAGAAAAAAGTCTGTTACTACTAGAAGTACCAGTCAGAAAACTGGTAATTTAAATTTGTAAAAATTGCTATTAGAATTGAAAAAAAAATCTATTTAATTTCATTGTTTATAAAATTTGTCATTCTGTTCTTTTCGCTCCTAGTAAACTTTTCTTCAGTTCTGAATTATACCTACCATCTCAATAGTAAGTAAAGTATCTTAGATTATAAAAAAAGTTGTAATTTTCACTAATAGTAGGCGATTTATTTAGTATGTATCCTTTTATCAGAGACTATTACTACACTTCATTTCCCACTAAAGTATTAGACAATATGAATGACTACAATCAAGTAACACAAAACCGGATAATTTTTAAAAATTTTCACAATAACATTAGGAGTATTAATAAAAACGTAGATAACTTGAAAGTTGTTTTAAATCAATTCAACGAATATTTTGATTGTGTAATATTAACTGAAACAAGAAATGATTTTGATATAAACTTGTTTCAAAGAAAAGGGTATAATATGTTATTTAATTTTGCTGATATAAATAAATATGATGGTACGGTTGTGTATTTAAAAAAGTCGTATAATTATAATTATAAAGTAGTAGAAATATATGATTTCAAAGCTTTGGAAATAAAAGTAACTAAAGAAAATAAACTTATTAAAATAACATCACTGTACGGGGTACGAACCTTTCTCAATAAATGAAAGGGAATTCATAACTGAACTGCATCACTACTTAAGTGAATCTAAAAAGAATTGTGATATGTATATAATTGCGGGTGATATAAATATTAATATACTTCGGGACGATGAAGTTTATTCAAATGAGTATTTTGATGTTTTAAGTGAGTTTAGTTTTACTTCAACCATAAATGTTCCTATTAGGATACAAGGTTTATCGAAAGCTTGCATAGATCACATGTTTGTAAATATAAAAAATGGACAAGTCGAAGATTGTTGTTCTAGCTATGTTCTAGATACCCTTGTTACTGATCATAGAGCTACAATTTTAAACATAAATATATGTAATAATAAGGAACCTGTGAATAAAATTAAATTTATCAATAAATTAAACAAGAATAGTCTTAAAGCTGATTTAACTTCTTATAATTGGAATATTTTATATGGTATGACAGATATACAAGAAGCAACAATTTACGTTGTTAATACTTTTAACGCCCTTATTTATAAAAATACAACTGTACTTAAACAAAAAAGGTCATTAATTAAAAAGAAAGCGTGGATTACGATAGGTCTCATGAAATCAATAATCACAAGGGATAAATTATATAAAGCATATCAAAAAGACATAGACAACAAAGTCCAATTTATTAATTACAAAAATTCTTTAAACCGCCTTATTCAAATTACTAAACATAATTATCAGAAAGCACAGATAGAATCAAATAAAAATAACTCTCACACATTATGGAAAACAATAAAAAATATAACAAACTCTAATAATAATATAACTGATATAAAAGAAGTAATAACAGAAAACGGTAATGTTGTTGAGAATAAATTACAAATCGCAGAAGCATTCAATGAATTCTTCTTGGAAGTAGGACCTGACCTTGCTAGACTTATTACAAAACCACCAACACATCCTCCACCTCGGAAAGAAAATAACACCATATTCCTAAAACCCACAAATAAAAAAGAAATTATTGATATTTTACAAAATTTAAAAAATAATAAAAGTCCTGGTATAGACAATATGACTGCCGAAACATTAAAAGAAATTGGTACAGAATTTTTTTTGTCACTCTGCTTTATTATTAATCTAATTATACAAAATGGAATTTGTCCGATAGAATTCAAGTGTGCAGTTATAAAACCTCTTCATAAAAAGGGAAATAAACAAATTCTTACTAACTACAGACCTGTTTCTATAATAAACAATTTCTTAAAATTTTTTGAAAAAGTAATAAAATCATTTTTAAACAATAATAATATTATTTCTAAAACACAATTTGGGTTTCGTACAGGTATTTCTACAGAACATGCAATATTAGATTTAACAACAAAATTATAGGCTGTTGACTGCAGCTGTACAGCTATAGAGGTAATTCTTGATCTTGCAAAGGCGTTCGATACTGTGGACCACTCGCAGCTGTTGGATTTTTTGCAGGATGCAGAATACGAGGTGTTGCACAAAAACTGTTTGAATCTTATCTAATAAGAAGAAAACAATTGTTCAAATAGATAGTAGTATAAGCTCGGAAATGATTGTTCAATGTGGCGTTCTTCAAGGGACAGTTCTTAATCTCATTCTCTTTGCAATATACATTAATAATCTACTTACACTTACAGCTTCTGGAGATATAACAAGCTTTGCTAATGATACTGTCATCTTTTATACTGCAAACACTTGGAATGATCTGAAACAAAAAATTGAAAAAGTTATAAGTAATATTATAGATTGGGTTAATTACAAATTGCTTACAATAAACTTCGATAAAACTATGTTTCTATCTATAACAAGCTATAAAAATAGTCTTCCTAATTACAACAAGCTAGAAATCAACAATCACGGTAACTTAATAAATATTAAACAAACAGATAAAGTAAAGTATTTAGAAATAACTATTGACAACCATCTCCGTTGGGACTATACTATTATTAGTGTTACAAAAACTCTTAGGTATTTACTAGGTAAATTCAAATTTTTAACAAAAATTTTGGACTTACCTCTTCTTAAAACACTATATTATGCATTGGTTGATTCTCGCCTCTCTTATGGAATTGTAGGATGGGAAGGAGTAACATATACTCTCATCTAAAAAAGCTAGAAGTAGTCCAAAAATTATTTTTAAAAATAGTACTTCAGAAAAATAGAACCTAAAGAGGCAGAGATCCTAGACTTAAGGCAAACATTTTTCTTAAGGGGATTATGTTTAATAACTAAAGAAAAATATTCGTTGCATTTAAAATACATATGTCATTGTCATAAAACTAGAAGTAAGGATTCCGGAAAATTAATGATAGCAATTGCCAAAAAAACAATAGAGGTGATAAAAGTCTTATGTTTTTGGAACATAGATTTTTAAATTTTTTATCGAAGGAAATATGTTTCTCAACTTATTCGGTATTTTATTTTAGGAAAAAAATTAAATCCTTTTTAATAAATATACCAAGGAAAGATATTTATAAAGTTTTTGATTTGTGAAAACAAATTAAACAATGTGGAAATATAAAATGTTAGTAAGATGCACTTAAAAATGTAAAAATAAAATAAACCCAGCCCGCAGACAGCTTTGGCTTTGTGGGAATTGTTTGCTTTATTTGTGTTAATTTTGTATTTTTCGAAAAATTAAAATGTTAAATTTAAGTTTAATTGTAATATTTGATGCAAATAAAGATTTTTATTACTAGGTATAGCTTACATTTTATAGACTTTTTCTTTAGTTAAAGTTACTTTAGTATCCCATATTTAAAGTTCTTTATTTTCGTTCCATTCAAGTTTCAGTGGTGTCAGCTAGGGCGAAATTTCGCCACTTAACATTCACTGGAATAAAATTGGGTTGAATTGACAAATAAGACAACAATCAAATATTATTTAAGCAAGGATGGCTCCATGCACCCCCCTGAGATGAAAATTCTTACGACTTATGAGCCTATTATGCAAAACAAATATGCTAAAATGGAAGTCGTGTATTAGCCTATTCGCTCCGTGCGAAGTCATGGAAAGGGAAGCAAAAGCGATACTAGCGCTAGCTGCGGATAATTCGTGCATTTTAGGGGGATATTTTGTAATTTTGGCATATCAAATACACGTATACATTTTACTTTTTTTCAAAAAAGTAGGTAAAAACAGCACAATAAGCAACCGGAGTTGCTGTGTTGAAAATTGTACAAATACTAGCAAAAAAACAGTGAAACTTATATAACAAATTTCACTAACAAAGTGGAAATTAAATCAAAGAAATAAATGGATAGGTGTACAATAAGAAGAAAAATTACCTTTATTTTTGTGATAATAACAGTAATGCTGGAAATAGTAGACATCAGAAACTAGAAAGTTTTTAAATAAACAATAAATTATCATTTTACGATGTTCTTTAATATCCCTTTATTCTTAAATGTTCATTCAGCAAGGACTAGATTTCAAGATTTCTGCCGTTTATTATAATATTTGGCTGGTATGCAATTTTGTGACTTACTAATCGGAAACCAGTTTTAATCATTCATTCTATGTTTTCTTTAGAACAAAAATGAAAATATAAGTAGCGATCCTTTTTATACATTTTAACTTCACGCTATTATAAATGGTTTCTTCAATGACAACTTATTAGACTTAGGCAACTTATCATACATTTTCCAGTAAATACTGTTGCCTGCCTATATTTTATTATTGATTTTTAATGATTATACATAGTTTTCTTCAATTTAAGCGTGAAAAATATATAATAATAATAATAAATTAATGTTTTAATTGTTTTATAAATCCATATACTTTTATTAAAACTAACATATATACTTTTTATTTACGAATTCTATTAAAAATTGTATTTGTCAGTATAGGCAGAAATAGTCCTTTAATACCAAAACAATTTGGCGCTGCTGTCGCGCACGGAGCGAATACTACATCATCCAATTAAAATTTCAGCACTTTTTACTAATATAATCTATCACAGGGGCGGTTTCTCCATTGGTTCATTTGTGCAGTGAACACCCAGTTAAATTTCATAAAACACAGTATACTGTATACTGTATACTGTATACTGTATACTGTATACTGTATACTGTATACTGTATACTGTATACTGTATACTGTATACTGTATACTGTATACTGTATACTGTATACTGTATACTGTATACTGTATACTGTATACTGTATACTGTATACTGTATACTGTATACTGTATACTGTATACTGTATACTGTATACTGTATACTGTATACTGTATACTGTATACTGTATACTGTATACTGTATACTGTATACTGTATACTGTATACTGTATACTGTATACTGTATACTGTATACTGTATACTGTATACTGTATACTGTATACTGTATACTGTATACTGTATACTGTATACTGTATACTGTATACTGTATACTGTATACTGTATACTGTATACTGTATACTGTATACTGTATACTGTATACTGTATACTGTATACTGTATACTGTATACTGTATACTGTATACTGTATACTGTATACTGTATACTGTATACTGTATACTGTATACTGTATACTGTATACTGTATACTGTATACTGTATACTGTATACTGTATACTGTATACTGTATACTGTATACTGTATACTGTATACTGTATACTGTATACTGTATACTGTATACTGTATACTGTATACTGTATACTGTATACTGTATACTGTATACTGTATACTGTATACTGTATACTGTATACTGTATACTGTATACTGTATACTGTATACTGTATACTGTATACTGTATACTGTATACTGTATACTGTATACTGTATACTGTATACTGTATACTGTATACTGTATACTGTATACTGTATACTGTATACTGTATACTGTATACTGTATACTGTATACTGTATACTGTATACTGTATACTGTATACTGTATACTGTATACTGTATACTGTATACTGTATACTGTATACTGTATACTGTATACTGTATACTGTATACTGTATACTGTATACTGTATACTGTATACTGTATACTGTATACTGTATACTGTATACTGTATACTGTATACTGTATACTGTATACTGTATACTGTATACTGTATACTGTATACTGTATACTGTATACTGTATACTGTATACTGTATACTGTATACTGTATACTGTATACTGTATACTGTATACTGTATACTGTATACTGTATACTGTATACTGTATACTGTATACTGTATACTGTATACTGTATACTGTATACTGTATACTGTATACTGTATACTGTATACTGTATACTGTATACTGTATACTGTATACTGTATACTGTATACTGTATACTGTATACTGTATACTGTACACTGTATACTGTATACTGTATTCCTCTTTTTCTCCTTCAAAGCTTATTGCTTCTTCGTTTCGATTTTCCATCTCAAACCTCCTTCTCAAATAAAAGGTATTTAACAAAAATATTATTTTATTTGACATGTGTGACAAATTGTGAAAATTATTAAATTTACAATAAAAACTGAAAAAATATCGCGACGAATTGAGAACCTCCTCTTTTTTTGAAGTCGGTTAAAAATAGTAGGTAAAGTTTTATATAATAATATTTTTTTACACAAAAATAAATGTCAAGCTTTCTACATAACCAGATATATTTTTAAAAATAATCTCAAATTATGAAGAAAAGTCAGTTGATGGCTTTCAACGTATTAAAAACAAAACAAATATTACAATAACTAAAATATTTATTTATTAATAGTTGTAGTGTTTGAAAACAGTATGATGTTGATAATAACTATACTTAATACAAACTCAAATAAAAAAAAACAGCGATATTGGGTATTGTACAAAGTTTTGAACCGAACCTACAAATGATAAAATTATTAGAAAAAGTGAACACCCATTTGAAATTATCACGAGCCGCCACTTATATATCAAATACATTATTGAGATAAAATCATTTAGTCAACTATAACTTCTTCCATAAATATCACACTAATCCTGAAATTTCTACATTGATATTAATTTGTGATATTACAGTTTCTCCAGCTATCAATATCCATTGTGTTCATCGGAGCTTGTTTAATATGCGGATATCTCCTTTTATATCCGATATTTGCGACCGCGATAATAATTGAACAGATGTCCTGTCGCGTGCACTTCCTGACGTCACTTCCTGATACCAGAAAATGAATTACACGTCACACATATTGGTATAGTAAACACATATATCTGCATATACAGGCTACAGACCTGTATCGCTACGTACGTCCTGATTAAACCCATATGGAAGCACTGATTTGAACTAATGAGATTACGTGCGGAGACTTCAATCGCCGTCGGTCGGTCGAAAACATTGGCGGGACAGGGAGGGTAGAGGGTGACGCGTCATGAATAAAACATTAAATGAATCTCAATTGATGGAGTGTATCATGTAGGATGGATTTTTAGAGACACTTTGATGGTAAATCGAAGTATTTGGATATACGAAGATTGCGGAGTTTTGCTGGATATAAACGAAATTGGAATTAGCTGACAAAGTCTTAAAGAATTTACTCCGGTTCAAAGTTTGTAGATCGTAAATTTTAAACAGAATTATACAAAAAGTTGGGAAAATGTTGATATAAATGGATACGGATTTGAGAAAATTATTTTATTAAGAAGTAATTTTCGACATACAGAGAATTGAAGTCTGTATTAATTCTTATTATACATGTATGACTTAAATAAAAATAGAAAAGTAGTTTGCAACCTTTTATTTCGCACGAAAGTATTTTTTTTGTAAAAATATCAAAATAATTTTTTATTTTCTTCTAATTTTAGTAAACCAAAGTTTTGAAAATTGGTTGCAAATGTTAAGGTCGAAACTTTGAAAAATTAACAAAAATCAACAACTTGCACATACATTTAGTAGTGACCAAATTTTTTTAAAAGTATTGCAAATTTTACAGAGTATAAGTAAATGCAAATTTGCAACGCTCCAAGATTAAAGCTAATAATTGTAAATTGTCTGTGACGACCAATTTTGCAGTGTGAAATTAATTCAAAAGTGTCTACGGAAACAAAAATAAATTCATAAGCAATATGGAATTTGCAATCTTATACTTATCAAGCAAGATATTTAAATAATTTCTTGTTTTTGTTTTTTATCGAGTTTATAAGGAATATTTATATTTTCCCCATATTAAATAACTGGCCGACATGGTATAAATTTGTACATAGAAGAACAAACAATTAATATCGTAAATTAAGCAAAGGAAAAATAATTAAACCAATACCATTGCAAATCGGGGGGGATATCGCGCATAGTGTCATGGCGGCGCTGACGTCATGTGTAGAGTTAGTAGAGTTGACGCCAAGTAAATATCATATGACAAATGCACGTTGCAGTGATTTGAAAGTTATTAATAGTAATTTATAGCATTTTAAACGAATATCTGTATTATATTATATTGTAGTGTTCTTTGTGATTGATAAACATTAAAAAATGAGGTACGCAATTTACGGATGTAACAGTAACAATCAAAGCAAAGGAGTTGAAAAAGACGTTGATTTTCATATTCCTCGACAGTAACAGCTTAGTGAGAAATGGCCAAAGGGCTGCTCTAGTTGTAGGTCCCAGGGAGCCTTGTCTCTTTCTTAATTATCATTTATACATTTTATGAGGCTTCTATAAAAAAAATATACTAAGAAGGGAAATGTTATAGGCAATGCTACCCACTCCTCCTCGAAAATTTGACGAAGACGCACTTGCAGTAACCTTGTCATGTGCTCCAAGCACTTTTAACCTTTTAATTATAAGATGGATGTCAAAGCAAACCTTCGCGTTAGTTCATTCGTAACTCAGGACTTCTTTACTGGGGACTCTATCTATCATTTTGAAAGCTAAAAATTTCGCCATATATAGTAAAGGTGTAATTATTTATGTCGCAAAAAAATAAAATTTCGGCATGTTGTACTTGATGAAAGAATTAAAAAAGTATCAGTGACTAGGTCCAGGAGAAATGAGTGACATTTTATTTTAATTTTGTACATACACCCACCATGTAGCAGTTATTAGTATTTGGTACATTTATTTTTATGCTTTGCATATGTATGAAAAATATTTTATAAAAAACTGTATTTATTATCGTACTTATACATAAATTCCATCTTATTCATAAAATAAGTTGTTAAGTATATTCAATTGCAGATTAATGAGTCATCAGTTGCGAATTCTAAACAGGTAAATAGTCCCAAGATGCGAAATTTTAACACAGGGTCCCCAGTTGAAAAATTCCGAGTTGCGATGATATCTTCTCATTATCCTGATTATAGAAACTATTCTTTAGACGTCGAATGTTCTTCTAAATTAAAACCTGCATTATAATTTATCTAATAAAAATAAATCAATAAAAAGAAAAAGGAAAACACTGATACTTCAAATAAATATTTCTTTCATGTATGTATTTGTGTTTATTTTCCTTTATAGCTCTTTCCTTAACTATCCCATAATAATATCCTTTTTAAAATATTATCCTTTAATATTTATGAAATTTCTGTAAATAACAATTAGTTTTCTCATAATTCGACAGTACTTTTAAATTCCCGCCTATACAAACTCTACGCATGACGTCATGCGCGTGGTCGTCCTCTTTTTGACACGGTTGATATCCTACCTTCTTTTTTTTATACCATGATTGCAAATAGACCATTTAGTTTGGATAATAGAGAGTTATTGCAAGTTCACTTAAGGTCAATCACTATTAGTGCCGCTCTTATTTTGACATCTGAGCATGCGCAGATCACTAACTTTAATAAAGATTGTGCCTGTCCTTAATAGAGAGATATTGCAAATTTCTATAAAGCCAACCACTAAACTTTAAATTATAGTTCATCTTTTTTGTTGTCTATAATATTAAAGAAGCATTAGAAATTATAATTTTAGAAGGTTTAAATGACGATTATATTAAATATTTAATATTAAAAAACTTCTAATGGTGAGCCCTTCCGAAAACTATAAAGTCGCCACTACCTGCTGCCCTTAAACATCCACAATTAAGGACAGGCACAATCCTTAATAAAGTCAGTTTTAGAACGTAAACATCTGCGCATGTTCAGATGTCAAAATAAAAGCGGCACTAATAGTGACTGACCTTAAGTAAACTTACAATAACTCTCTTATTAAGGACAGACACAATCTTTATTAAAGTTAGTGATATACGCATGCTCAGATGTCAAAATAAGAGCGGCACTAATAGTGACTGACCTTAAGTGAACTTGCAATAACTCTCTAATACCTAAAAGCTTGTTTTATCAAACCGTCGCGTCGGTGTCGGTCGATTGCAGTTTTGAAATAGAGTTGACAAATTTATTTTTCAAGATAACGTCGCTGTTATAACTACCAATTGAACTGGAAAAGTGTAATTCACTGATTCGAAAAAAAAAAAAAAAACAAAAACAGTATTAGAAATTAAAAATTAAAAAAAACCGACTTCAAAAACGTGTAGATGCCATCACCACATCTTAACCAAATTTATATGGGACCACCCCTGAGGTACCCCCTTACTAACAAAAAAAGAATCATATAAATTGGACAAGGTGGTAAAGCATTATCGCTAAACATACATAAAAAATGAAGAGTTTGAGGATTTTCTCATGGACCCAATTATTAAATTTTGACCAAATATATATGGGACCATCCCTAAAGCACCCCGTTTCTAACAAAAAAAGAATCATTGAAATCGCACATCGTGTTGAAAAATTATCTCTGAACATACATAAAAAAAATATCGCGACGAATTGACAACCTCCTTTTTTTTTGAAGTCGGTTAAAAACGGAAAATCAAATTAGTTGTCAAATTAGTCAATATGACCAGTGCAATTGGTCCTACACGTTGTTTTGTGTGTGCGACACTATTAAAATCATAGTTATTTAAATCTCAGGGCAATATATTTTCTGAAAACCAGTAAGGTGAATCTATAAAACACTTATGTGTGTGAGGAAGTGGAGGTACGTCTTAGAATTAATTATTAATTGCAGTAACTGGAATATTCTTCTCCAATAACATCGATAAGGTTAACCTTAATATCTCGAATTCACAATTTACATTTTTAAACTTGGGCGCGTATAAATTTCACGCAATAAGCTGTAGTTTTTAATTCCAAAGCAATATGCCCGAATCTTGTGCCAAATGGAAATTAAAAAAAAAGAGACGAAAACTTGGTTGGTTGTAAGGGTCCCTGTAGTAATTGGTTCTATCTTGACTGCGTTTGGTTAAGTGATGCTGAATTTAAATTGCTACACAAATCCAAAAACCCGTATTATACAGGGTGTTACTAAATAATGTAAAACATTTAAGGGGGTGATTCCTCATCGAAAAAATGATCTTTCATATAAAGAAACTTCATTGGAGCATCCCTTGTTAAGATACAGCCCCTTAAAGGGGGTACATAAAATTTGTTTAACAATTTTTTTCACAAGCACTAAACAAGTTACAATATTAAAATTAACCTGTCATTTTCTAGTGCCAAAAAGACAGCCAGTAATTTATTTGGTTTACCCCATGGTTGTAAGGGGTGGAAAACGCAACGCAATTTCGTTCCAACGTAAATTTTTGTCTTATTATTTGTTTACCATTTAAAATTTTATATCCGATAGCCTGTTTCATTCTAAACAAAAAATGTCTCTTGAATTTTTTGCCCAAAATAAACCAGTTCGCAGCAAAAAATTATTTTACGAACAACTACAGAGATACATCGTCATAAATGCGAACTGGATTTATTGTTATTTTGTAGTTACTACCTGCATTAAATGATTAAAAAAGGGAATAATCAAAACTAATTTATTAATAACAAAACATACAACATGTAGAAATCATAGTAAATGTTCAATAGGTATGTCTACCTTCAGACATTACGCATGCGTCTAGACGTCGGCGCATTGAGCCACGTATTCGCTCAAATAATCCTGGAGTCTCTCTAATTACCCTGCACGCATCGATGATGCGGTTTCTTAAGTCCTCTACATCGAGAACAGGAGTACGATAAACCAAATGCTGCAAATGGCCCCAAGTAGAGAAATCGAGAGGATTGAGATCCGGGGATTGAGCGGGCCAATTCTGTGGTCCTCCTCGACTTATCCACTAATTTGCATAGGTTTCAGTTAAATGCTAACGTGCTACTTGACTAAAATGGGCGGGAGCCCCATCATGCATAAAAAACATATTCCTTCTGACGCCCAAAGGAACTTCCTCCAGCAGTACGGGATGCACTTCTCTTAAACATTAAACGTATGCCTCACCATTTAATCGAGGGGGTAAAAAATGAGGCCCAATTAAATAATCACCAATAACTCCGGCCCACACGTTAAGAGAAAAGTGTTCTTGATGGTGAGTTTCGACAATAGCGTGAGGGTTTTCATCAGCCCATATGTGGTAATTATGAAAAATAATAATCTTGTCCCGAGAAAAACTACATGCGTCTGTGAATTCGATCGTCTTCAGAAAGTCACGATTTCTTCTAATCATTTCCAGCATTCAATTGCAAAATTCAAGACGGTTCGGAAAGTCTCGCGGTAACAGTGCCTGTACTCGTTGCAGATGGTAAGGGTATAAGAGATGTTCCTCTAAAATTCGAAATACCGTCATATGATTAACATTTAGCTGGAAAGCAATCTTTCTTGTACTGGTAGTAGGTTGTTCTTTAATAAAATTAAGTAGTGCTTCATCGAGCTGTGGTGTTCTTACTTCTCGATGGCGACCACAATCGTGCGTTCTTTTGTTGAATGAACCATATTCTCGTAATCGTTGATGAAGTCGGGCAAATATTCTATGTGAAGGACGCTGCCGTTGAGGATACATTTCAGCATATCTTCTAGAAGCTTCTAACCCATTCCCCTGCGACAGACCGTAAACGTAATGCATATCAGGGCTGGTATATCTAAGGGGGTCGCGACATAGACCCAGTAAATGGATGAGGGGGTGACTGAGGCTAGGGGGGAAATAGTAGTCAGCTTAAGTTGGCAACACTTTTCTGACGTTCGTTTGAACGAGCATCGTGCATAATAATGTCAATATGGTACAAGTGGAATGAACCACTGTTTTCCAATGTCGAATTAAAACAAAACATTTTGTACTTTTTTATATACCAAATTATGTAATTTGTTTCCACTTTATTTTAATGTTACATGAATAGGTACATGCGTTTGTGCTTTGGTAAATAAGTGTTCATGTGAAAATTATCTCTTAAACTACATTGTGATTGCACACATCTCAAAACTGAATGCTGTAAATCCAGGATTTAAATCTTTCATAGTGTTGCTTGGGATAAATTGTAAAAAAGAAGTTGGACAAAACGTTTACAACCTAAAATTGCATGAAAAACATGATAGAAGAAGGAATTTTACCTTTGACATTCTCTTTCAACATTTTTAAGTGACTGTGGTTTGGTGAATGGACTGTTACCACAGTCAAAAGATTCAAAGTAAAAAAAGTGACCAAGTTCTAATAAGAATACATAAGTTGAATATGAAAATGTAATTACTTGATTTAAGAGTTAAATAGAAGTTTCATATAAACAAAGTGTTGTAAAATGTTAATAAATGCAAAACCATTATTAAAGAGAAATTAGTTATCATCAATAAGATATTTTGTAGCAGCTGGTCTCTATAAATAATAAAATTGAAAGACTGAATTAGTAGTCACTTTTACACTAGAAGTAAAAACAAAAAAAAATGTGTGGTTGAGACTAATTTGTGTATTTAATAAAAACATATTTAACATAAAAGCAGGTGTTATTTGAAATGTTTTTATTTAGTTTAATAATCTTTATAAATTGTGGGTACATTTGATTCAAATCTTGCAAATACTATAAAATGCATATGCTTCTATATGGTTAGTATTGGAGTAGAAGCACAAACGTTTTGAATAAAAATATATTCTTTAAATACAATATTCACTAGATATGCGAATTTTGGTAATTTTCTATTCGAAACCATACATGTTTTCTATTATAGTTTTCATACGTTTATAATTCTGGAGATACCGGAATATTTTGCTTGATTACTAAACTTTGGATGTTTTTGTTGTAGTCTGCTGTTAACACTATTGTCCTGAAATATTAAAAAAGCTAGACAAAGGTTTGTCCAACTCTTTTGTCAGCTTTGTTAATCTATGCTACTGTTATTCTGCATGCAGACATTTTTGCTGGAGATTTTCTCTAAGAACTGTATTCAGTTTCAAATTTCGGCCAGTTTTAGGAAAGTACCTCTGTTGTAAAGTTATTTCAAAGCCATCCTTTGTGAGATGTAGACAACAAATACATGCTAAAATGTATAGAAAACAAATCGCAAGATATTACACAAAATTATTTAAATTAACTAAAAACATACAAATGAAGTGAATAATACCTACCAACAATTTAAAAAGACTTAAAATAAATAGACTTAAGGGACTGGAGCTCTAAAAAAGGGAGCAATAATTTGTGATGCATCTATAAAAAAATTGTCTTCATCTCTTCAATTACGTTTTAAAATAACAAAACCAAAACAGCACAAAATTGAAAGTGATCTACTTTTCCCGACGTATTCTATGTACATCTGAGATTAATAATTTATTAAATTGAAATATTTTATCCTAAAAAATATGGGCATTTTATAATGGAAATGTTATTTAAAAAATGACATTGATTTTTTTTCTTATATTGGTAAACCTGCCGACTACAAGTTGCCACGTTGCCAGATCAATGACGACTACTATGTGACTACTATTTCGAAAAAAATGGCGTCCAAAATGGACTCCTATGTCGCGACCCCCTTAGATATACCAGCCCTGATGCATATCAGCCATTTCCTCATTTGTGTATGCCATTTTAATTACAAGTGAATTATTAAAGTAACAAATTATGAACAGAACAACAATACACAATTAGTATTACTTTAGTTTCAAAAATTTACAAACTGACAGCTTGATTTCAATGTAATTATTGTCAGTATCGCTAATAGCGGCCTACTAGATAAATTAGTTTCGAATTTTCGTTTTATGGCGATATCTATCTTGTTCGTAAAATAATTTTTTGCTGCGAACTGATTTATTTTGGGCAAAAAATTCAAGAGACATTTTTTGTTTAGAATGAAACAGGCTATCGGAAATTAAATTTTTAAATGGTAAACAAATAATAAGACAAAAAGTTACGTTGGAACGAAATTTTAGGGGTTGCGTTTTCCACCCCTTACAACCATGGGGTAAACCAAATAAATTACTGGCTAAGTGTCTTTTTGGTAGTAGAAAATGTCAGGTTAATTTAAATATTGTAACTTGTTTAGTGTTTGTGAAAAAAATTGTTAAACAAATTGTATGTACCCCCTTTAAGGGGCTGTATCTTAACAAGCGATGGTCCAATAAAATTTATTTATATGAAAGATCCCATCTTTTTTTCGATGAGGAATCACCTCCTTTAATGTTTTACACTTATTTAGTTACACCCTGTTTATGTAATTCCTGTAAAAATAAAATTGATATCGTCGATAAATCAATAAATGAGCAATTCAAAGAAAAAGTTGATGGCACCAACAACAATATTAATAAAATGATAGCTGATGTTGTTACATCTACAATTTTTGAAAACTTTCGAAAAGAGATTACCCAAAAATTAGAATCGTCTTTCCAGTTAATCGAAACTACCCTAAAAGAATTAATATCTGAGAAAATTATCAACAGTAATGAACCACTTTTGCTGATGTTGCTTCGAATTATAAATTTGTGCTTCATCCTAAAAATACAGTCCAACCAGTATCTACAACAAAATCTGAACTTCTGCGAAGTGTTGACCCATAAAGGCCAATATTAATGTCTTTAATGTCACTAAAACTCGTCAAGGTGGGTTAGTCATTAGTTGTGGAAATAAAGATGACTATTCCAAATTTCAACATATCCTCAACACTAATCTAGGTGACAAATATGATGTGAAATCCATCTCCTCTCTCCATTCGCGAATCAAGATCGCTAACATGTCTGAAAAATTTGATGATGACACTCTTGTGGACTATCTTAAACAACAAAATAAATCCTGTTTTAGTGAAAATTCTGCTCCTAAAATAATTTACTTTAAACCGCACTTAAAGAATAACAAACTGTTCCAAGCTATTGTCCAGGTGGATGTAAATACCATAAAGCTATGAAATTGGGTAAACTAATTGTCGGGTTTGATTTTGATTGTCCTGTGTACTGCACCGTGGGGTCTTCAGCATTAATCAAATCAATGCAGTAAAAAAGACCCTACATGTCCCAAATGTGCCTCCAATCACGATGTAAAAGATTGTAACTCTGCTAGTTTAAAATGTTTAAATTGTGCTTATCTCAAATCAAACATAAATATTTCTGTTGATTATGTCGCTTGGGGTAAAGAATGTCACTTCTATAAGAGAGCACAAACAAAATTTAGAGATAACATAGTGCCATCTCAATAGCAACCAACTAATTCATCTAAAAATCATGTATGTATTAATTCAACTTCTAAATTTATATTATACTATCAAATGTCAGAGGCCTTAGAACAAACACTACCCAATTATTTGACGGTGTTTCAGCTATTACACAATATGCAGGTTATTTTTTTACAGAAAGTTGGTGTAACGATACAATTCACGATGGAGAACTATTTGATCTATTAATTTTCGATGATTATAGGGTTGATCGGAAATATGAAGTAACGAATTTTTCAAGGGGTCGTAGAGTTATCTATGCTCTGAAAAAGGAGCTAAATTCCAGTACGACTAATATAAGTGATCTCTGTGTTTTAATTCCCGCAAATACCAATATTGATTTTCTACTGATTAAAATAAAACCAGGCTCCCAATGTTTATACATTTTGCTTATTTACATACCCCCTCTAGTTCAGTTAATGATTATGAGGTAGTTCTGGAAACACTATCACTATTTACAACTTTATATTATTATGATAAATATTTTTTTGTGATCGGTGATTTTAATATAATAGAGTACGCTTCTCAAATTTCTTTAATTTATAACAGTTCAATTTGGTCAAGAATAAATTTCGACGCTTATTGGATTTAGTTTACTGTGAATGCAAGGTTTACAGAGCTGATCAAATAGTATTAAATGAAGATGATTACCATCTATCACTATGCATAGATATTTCAACAAAAAATAAAAATTCACCAATGCCCTGTAAACCAGATAATATGCAGTTCAATTACAAAGAAGAACATTTCCCAAATCTCTACAAAGCAATAAACAATATCGACTGGAGCTTTCTGCAAAATGTATCTAACATAGATATTAGTATTCAGTTATTGAAAAACAAACTATATGATATTTTTAGAGAACATTCCTATCAAGAAAACGAATTCTAGAACTTATCCGCCGTGGTTTAATGGGAAAATAATACACATGATTCGACAAAAAGAAAAAGCCCACAGACGCACTAAATACATTTAAAAACCTTCGCTTTAATATTAAACGAGAAATCTTATCGGCTCGCACTTTGTATTTGAGAAAAATAAAAAGCGATCCTAAACAATTCTGGAGCTATAGGAATTCTTCATTATCCATACCAACAGCAGTTGAGTATAAAAACTGCTTCATCGAAGACCCACAAGCAATCGTCCATGCTTTTGCAGATCATTTCTTTAATAGTCTTCTCAGACAGCATCTATCAACTACGCAAATGAATTGAGGCGTTCTTTGCAAAACCCCCATATGTCAGTTTTTCCGGAATTCTATATTATGGCACTTATGGGTATATAACGTAAGTATCTATGTCCCTTGCATGAAAAAATTCCGCAAAATCCTTAGTAGTTCAAGATGTGAACCCAATATGTCAAATAAAAAAATCTGATGTGTCCAACACATGACTTTCCTATCTAGTTATTACAGACTTTTTCCGTTTATTGTGTACAACCTATTGCAGCATCTCTATAAATGTTTAGAGGATAAACTAAATATATACATTGTCCACATACATCTACCGCGAAACATTTTTCTATAGATATTCATTGAAAATGAAAATACTGAAAAATTAAAATTTAGCACTTTTCCTACAATTTTTCCATTACGGTCCATTTAAAAAAAATCATGTATAAACAAATATTATAGAGATCGATATCGCAAACAACTTTTATTTCAACAATTTTCATAAAAATCAGAATTTTGCACATTTTGTCAAATTTCTCGAATACGGACCATTTCAGGAAATTTTTACATGAAGCAAAAATTATAGATAATAATATTAGAAGTAACTTTTATTTGAACAATTTTCTTCTCCAAACATAAATAACAGATATATTCCATAAAATATAAAAACGGCCTCCCATAAAGTACCCCCCCAGATGTTCCGACTTTGTCCAAAATCTAATCATTTCACGTCAGGCCGAAATAAAACTTAAGTTTAAAATTTATTGATTTTTTCTTTATCCGTTTTTGAGTTTTCTTCAAATTTCGAAATTTACACATTTTCTCAAATATCTCGAATACGGTCCATTTTAGAGAAATTATCTATGGGACAAAAATTATAGAGAATTATATTACAAACAACTTTTGTTTGAACAATTTTTATAAAAAAAAATATTTTTTTAAATTTTGTCAAATTTCTCGAATACGGACCATTTTAGGAAAATTTTGTATATTACAAAAATTATAGATAATAAAATAAGAAGTAACTTTTATTAAAAAAATTTTCTTCCCCAAACGTAAATAACAGATATATTCCATAAAATATAAAAATGACCACCCATAAAGTACCCCCCAGATGTTCCGACTCTGCCCAAAATCTAATCTGCTCATTAGACGCTGGACTAAAGCTTAAGTTTGAAATTTGGTGTTTTTCCGTGTATCGGTTCATGAGTTATGCGTTATACAGACACACACACAGACACACACACACACAGACATCATCGCGAAAATAGTCAAAACGGATTCAGGGGACCTCAAAACGTAAAAATCCGTCGAAAACTCGAGGTCGAAAAAAATCATGATTCCTATACTTTCCTTATATCTGTATACAGATAGGAAAGTAAAAAATTGCAGATTTAAGAAAACTAAAAGAAAAAAATATCATTTATACTCCAAAATATGTCTTATTATCAAAGTGACAGATCACCAAAGTAAAAGAGTTCTGAACTAAATGATATAGAATTGGGAATAATTTTTTTAGTTTTCTCAAAAGTTGAATTTAATGACAACTGGGGTTTATGCAAAGAACGCCTCAATTGACTTCAAACTTTCCAACGCTATACATAAAATCAATATCTATTACAAAACGAAATTGTCAAGGGTATTAAAAAATTGAAACCAAATATGACAATGGTGCCTGACCTGCTACCTGCCTTTATTATTAAAGATTGTGCATACATTCAATTTTTAATAAAATTCTAAAATCTTGCACTATCCCTAGTGAGTGGAAGATATCTCGTGTAACTCCAGTTTATAAAAACGGCAATAAAAATCATTTTTAAAATTATAGACCTATTATGTTTGTTATGTTACTTTGCTAAGATATTAGAATTCGTTCTTTATGATCATTTATGAAATTATATCTTCCGATTTATATCCTCAGATCAACACGGATTCATGAAAGGCAGATACACGGTAACAAATCTTATTTGTTTTACACAGTTTATATCAGAGGCCCTAGATAGAAAGAGTCAAGTAGATGTAATATAAACTGACTTTTCTAAAGCTTTCTACAGAATTAACCATACCATCTTACTCAAAAAACTTTCCTCCATGGGAGCTACATCTGCTGTTAACTTCTTACTTACAAGACAGACATCAGTATGTCCAGTGCCGTGGTTTCAAATCAGAAAAATTCCAGCAGTTATCAGGAGTACCATAGGGATCAATTTTGGGGCCTCTTTTATTCAATATACTTTTGATTGATATTGTTCATTCAGTTCATTGACACCTGGATTGCAAATAATACTATATATTTACAGTCTTTATAATCAACATTTCTCTTAATATTGCTTTCCTACCCGTTAAATGGTTATCACTGTTGGGTGGTGTGTTAAATTAATAAAAGCATCCAGTGTACAATTCGAATGGATGAGTTTTATTACCAAAGTAATTGATTCGAAGCACCGTTACAAACTTACTTTGATTGCTCAAATGATGATACATTGACGAATACTAAGATGCTGACTTACCACATATTCAATTTTAAGTATTAATGAATTTAGAAGAAATTATGAGATAACTAATTGACAATCTTAGACCATCTGGTTGTAAAAAACCACAGCTCTCATAATTTAAATCATGTTTTGTATTCGTAAATTTATTTTATTTTTTATTTTAAATTTTTTTTAGTTTTGTTTGAAGTGGAACCAACTGTCTTAAAGATTTGCATTTCCTTTTTCTATCCATAAATATTCTGTATATAATCAATACAATGATTATTTTAAAAAGTTACTGGTAGAACTTTCTTATTAAACATAACATTCTCGTGGGTCATTTAATAATGTTTTGTTATTTTTTACTCGGCCTTATAACTGAAACCTAAAATTAACAAGAGAAAAATAAAACTATACCTGTAAGAAGCTTCTAGCCTTTTCTCATTATAATTTATAGAAAAATTTTCACAATTTCTATAATCAAAGAGGTACCCCAGGAGTGGTTCTATTTAAATTTGGTTAAGATGTGGTAATGGCATCAGCACGATTTTGAAGTTGGTTTTAAATTACTTTTAATACTTGTAAAATTAATCAAAATTTGTACACTTCATTCTGTGTACAACTCTGTAGTAGTTGACCAATTATTTTTTTTTAAACACGTCAAATGTCATTACAATCTATTAGCTGATCAAGTGGGATTCAGTGATTCTGAACTGGTTTGCGAAATAACCAAACCCAAAACAAGACTATTGGTCATTATTTTAAATAATATATTCATCTTGTTCGATATAAAATATTTAAATTTAATCTATTATTTATATTTTTACGTATTGTAGATAAAGTACATCGTATGCCGCAACTATTTAGATAAACCAAACCTTAGCCCCGCGTTACAGTGGTTTGGAATACCTAAATTGTAATGGAAGTTTTTATATTTTAATTGTGTTTTTTAAAGATTGACTATTTGCTTTAACAATCTGATTACCAATCTTTTTACTAAAATATGTAATAAAACATAAATGGAATTGCTCTAGGCATCAAAAAATGCTGTCTGTTATATAAGATTCCATGCAAAGGAAAAGTTTTATACTTAAATGCAAACCAAGAACTTTTATCATCAAATTTCAAACACAGAATTTATTTTCTTTGAATGGACGTTATTACCAAGAACAGCTCCAGGAAAACAGAACTCTTTATATCCCACAATAAAAAAACCTACTTCAGCGGAAGCTATAATCCTTAAAATCATATCAACCAAATCCATCTTTCCTCCAGGACATCCATTCCGAACCAAGTCCTTGTAAAACGCAATAAAGCGAAAATTCATGGTTTAGTTTTTATCGTCGGAACTCCTCCACTGACCATCAACTTTTGATATTTTTCGTTGTCTTGCAAGGAAACCGCGTTAATGGGGTGCTCTACCCTGTACTTTCCGCATCCCCGACTGATAATAAAAATGTTGTCGTCCGAAATCCGTAAAGGATTTGCTCGCAGAGGCCCAAGGGACAATCAGCAATGCGTGACGGTAATTTCCAAACCATGCCAGTGGACAGTCGACTCGATGTAAAAAAAGTGGAAACAAAAAAGATTGAGATACGAAGAACGACAAAAAGAAGGACTCCGTGAACAGAGTAAATAGTTTTTATTTTATTACAGATGATGTATTATAAAAATAAATATTAGCACATTCGTTATTCTTCTTTCTTTATTCACTTTTTTATGAGTGTCTCATAATGGGTGTTTAGTGAAAACGAAGTTAAAAGATCTATTGTATTTAACTGTTAAGAAACTAAAAAACTGTTTTTTTCAAGCAATAAATACTTTAAATAGATAAAAAATAATGATAATAGTACTTTAGAAAGTTCACTTTTAAATCAATTATTTAGAACACTATTTTTGCGCCATTTACCACGTTATAATTAAGCACCCATTTCTACTGGTCACTATAGAATCTGTGTCATAACCTTAGATAAAAGAGACCAGAGATATAACATACACCGGTTTTAAACCTGCGCAAATGTTGCCAATTTCTAAAGAAGGGTTAACGGAGTGGGGGAACTGGGCGGCGACACGCGGCGACCCGAACTCTGTGACAGGGACCCGACTTTGTTTATTAGCATCTTAATGAACTATTAGGTTTATTTAAAAGGTGTTTAATCGAATTTTGTATTATGAAATAAAATTAACGTGATTTTTTAATATCAAACAGATGCCACGACATTTTATGTAAAGAGAAGACCTTTTATAGAATATTTCGTTAGCGTTTATTTACTACGGACTTTTCTGCAAGAGATTACAGTAAAATGTTGAAATAGAATATATTGTTAATAGAGCAAAAAGTGTTACTCATTGTCTACGAGTATTATAAAAATAGCATGTGCGCAGGCTAATACTGCAAATCTACCCTTATGAGTTGAACATTATATTTTTTCTACGGCTATTACATATTAAAAATTAGTCAAAATGAGAAAATGCTGTTTTGTATTGTAACCTCAGAAAAAAGTATATTAAGGCTTCTTTCTTTAAGAATATTAATTATTATAAAGGATGAGTCACATAAAACTCTAGAAATGCATATGTCTGAAACCAGATAACATTTTAAAATTTAAATTTATTAAAAGTCATTTGGTCGCTAGGGATGAGTGATTATCGAAATAAATTATCGATCATTGAAAATAATCGATTATTTTCGATCAATCGATTATTTTCAAACAATATATTTTTTGTCATTTCCATTAAAATCGACTACTTGATTATCTTTGAAAAATCAAAAATAATCGATTAATTAAAGAGCCAATTAACCGATAAATCAGTGTTTACAAAATATAATATAAATAGAATTATCGTTTATTTTAAATAATCGATTATTTTCAAATAAACCATTTTTTTGTCCATGGAAACAGATTATTCGATAATCTTTAAAAAATCGAAAATAATCGATTAATCAAAAATAATCGATTAATTAAAAAGTCAATTAACTGATAATTCGATCAAAAAAAAAAACAGAATGATCGATTATTTTAAATAATTGATTATTTTCGATCAATCGATTATTATCAATAATCTATTTTTATTGTATTTCCTTTAAAATCGTTAATTCGATTATCTTTGAAATACCGAAAATAATTGATAATTCCAAAATAATCGCCTAATCGAAAATAATCAATTAATTAAGAAGCCGATTCTATGATAAATCGATTACCAATAATCTATTTTATTGTATTTCAAAAATAATCGATTAATTAAAAAGACGATTAACTGACAAATCAATTTTCAAAAAAAAAACAGAATGATCGATTATTTTAAATAATCGATTATTTTCGATTAATCGATTATTATCAATAATCTATTTTTATTGTATTTCCTTTAAAATCGATAATTCGGTTATCTTTGAAATACCAAAAATAATCAATAATTCCAAAATAATCGCCTAATCGAAAATAACCAATTAATTAAGAAGCCGATTCTATGATAAATCGATTTTCCAAAAAATAAAACGAATTATCTATTATTTTCTAATAATCCTTTTTTCATATTTCCTTTGAAATTGATTATTCGATTATCGAAAATAATTGATTATTAAAAAGCTGATTATCCAATAAATCGATAATTTTAAAAAAATAACAAAAATATCGATTATGTAAAATAACCGATTATATTCAATCGATTATTTTCATATAATATCTTTGAAAAATCGAAAATAATCAAATATTTAAAAAACCGATTAAACGATAAATCGATTATTTTGAAATCGCATTCGATTGTATAATAAATAAATATTGCTAAATTTTGGATTTTTTTTAGTAAACGAAAATTATGTTCGAGTTGTTTAGGGGTTTATAATGTAACATTTTATTAACGTGACTAAGGGTCGATTCGACCGTTGTGTTAAACGAAGTTTAAAATGACATTTTTACATTAACACTGTCATTTAAATCTCCGTTTAATACAACGATGGAATCGGACCTAACTCCTGTAACTTTAGTATTTTTTTTTGCTTATACTACATTACTTTGTTTTAAGACTGAAAATTCAATGTCACTTTCGATTTGACCGCAAATAAGATGAACCTTGAAATTTTAAGTAGGTCATCCTGTATTTCATCTAATATTCTTATAAAAATACCTTATAAAAATACCTTATAAAAATACCTTATAAAAATACCTTATAAAAATACCTTATAAAAATACCTTATAAAAATACCTTATAAAAATACCTTATAAAAATACCTTATAAAAATACCTTATAAAAATACCTTATAAAAATACCTTATAAAAATACCTTATAAAAATACCTTATAAAAATACCTTATAAAAATACCTTATAAAAATACCTTATAAAAATACCTTATAAAAATACCTTATAAAAATACCTTATAAAAATACCTTATAAAAATACCTTATAAAAATACCTTATAAAAATACCTTATAAAAATACCTTATAAAAATACCTTATAAAAATACCTTATAAAAATACCTTATAAAAATACCTTATAAAAATACCTTATAAAAATACCTTATAAAAATACCTTATAAAAATACCTTATAAAAATACCTTATAAAAATACCTTATAAAAATACCTTATAAAAATACCTTATAAAAATAAAATTTAGCTAGCAACTATGATTCTTTACCTCTTACTTATCTACCAAAAAGGGCTAAAAACTACCTTTAGAAAACATTCTTATAAAACTACTTTTTAAATACAAAATTTCGTTAGCAATAATGCCTATTTGCTATTTATTTAAATTAAATGTTAAAAATTTTACCCTTTTGTAAATTTATGTAAGTAATATGAAATCTGATTTCTGATGCTTAATATTTATTGAAACCCTTAATGCGGATCTGAAGGATTCAGCCCAGAGAATCATGGCGCTTTATGTCAAAACGTTAATAAATATTTACCGCTGAAAACGAATATATTCATAACAGTAGTACTTGTATTATAAGTACATACAATTTTTCAAGATACATCGTGACATTTTGAACTTGAAATTGAATAACTAGAACACTTTAAATTGCTAAAATACCAACAAATAAATCAAAAAACAGCTGTCAATGGTGATTAAACTCAGGTGGATGTGATCGCTGAATGGAAATCGGAGCAATTCGGGTGGCGTCGTGCAACAATGATTTTCAATTGGTGGGTTACTTTGGCTTAAAATAGACAACATGCGCAGTGTGCAATGTTACATCTTCGGTCTCTTTAATCTAAGGTGTTGCATTATTTGTTTTCTACAAGTCTCGCCAGTTTTTTAATTTGAATTATAGTCGTAAATAATTAGTTGATATGGTATGGATTTTGGGAGAATGCAATAAAAACTCTTCGTTAGCAACTAGAGTTTATAAAGAACGATTTCCAGAACGCCAAATAAAACATCGTTCGAAAAACTGATGGATCAACTTAACCGAACAGGGTCAGTTTCATATGAAAAAATTGATAGAACAAAAACTGTTATTAAAGAGGAAAATTAACTAAATGTTTTGTTAGCAGTTACCGAAAATCCGCATACAAGTATAAGAAATATTTCAAGAGAACAGAAACTATATACATTTTATTTTTGGAAAATTTCCATATTTATAATAATATAATAATATTCTCCCTAAAATTCACCCCCTTACGAGTGAATTTTAACCCCAAAAGCTGAGCTTGTGCGGGGAAAGGGACGGCTATTATTAATATTTGCCGTGGCGCTCCGGGGCGACTTAAAGATGATTGATGGTGCCATTTGACTTACAGGTGAGGAAAACCCGGAAAACCTCACCCACCATCATCGAGACGGTAATGCATGGCGATTTTTTATAGTAGCCCAACTAACAAAATAGCTTTATAATTTTTAGTTTACAAGACCATTATATTTTATTGATATTATATTGCTGTTTCTGAAATGCTAATTTGTTGTACTAAAATTGCAGAAACCACTATTTTGTTCTCTGAAACTAAATTGTTATATAAATTAGTTTTTACAATATTCTTACAGCAAAATTATAAAATAGTTTTCACTATAACTATAAAATTGTTACAAAACATTTATAAAACTATTCTATACAACATTTCAGCTAATAAAATTAAATTGCTCTATAGTGATTCTTTATTGTTGTTTTGGATCACCTTTACAACTTTTTGGTTATACAAGTATAACTGTTTCTTAAGAGCATAATAACGCTTTAAAAAATAGTTATATAAATATTCGTGGGAGATAATTCCGCGTCAATAGCAATTTGCTTCTGACGAAAACTCTAAAATAACTGTAATGTAGTGTTGAAATACACTTCTGAAAATCATAAAACTATATAGAGCTATTATAAATCAATAATTTTGCTTAAGAATAGTATATAATATCTCTTTAAAAATATATAAAAAAAATTAATGCAACTACATTTGGTAGTACCCACACAATAATATTCTTTATTTTGTTTGTTCAACTACTTGTATGTGAGTGTATGGTCTGAAAATGTCAGATTTAAATAAGTGAAGAAATATAAAATAAAACATAAAAGTGGTACCTGTTTTTCAGAGAATAGTAAAAAATATTAGCAAAACATTTTGCAGTTTTGTCTAGACAATCATTTAGCCAGATAATTGTTCTGAATAATCATGCCCCAATACTAAAATAAAGCCATATGTTTGGTGATGTCTATGTTAAACTTATTCTAGCAATATTAAAAATTATGCTTGCTCTATAAAGCTGTAGAAAAAAATCTAATCATTTCAATTCTCAAATATTTAAATTACAAATGATTTAGTAAGGTTATGTTATACTTTAAATCACACAGTACAGCAATTTGAAACTATTATACAACAAACCATGATGAACTTGTTTTGTATGAATCACTTATACAGCTTAATTATTGTATCACATTTGTTTTTATTGCAATAATATTTTATAATTATGATTCTGTCTTAAAATAACTTCCTAATACCTTTGTATAGCCGCCATATTTAACAGAAATTTAAGACAATTCTAAAGCTATCGGTTTTACTAGTATATAAGACAAAACCAATGTTTATGAATGATTTTTTAACTTTAGTAATACTAGCATAATCTTGTCACTAAAAAAATCGAATTGCATAAAATTTATTTTTGTTTCACACTGAAAAAATATTAAAAATATGAATCAAACTCGAGGCGCGTAAAAATTTAGTATTGTATGTTCTATATAATTAACATTAATTCTTGCAGAGCATCCAAAAATGACTGTACTGGGGGTCATTTGTTATGTCTAAATCGCGCTATAGACATATATCAGGTAGATATTGCCATTTTACTATAATCGCCTTCAATTTACCTTTTATGACAAATCTAGAATCAAACTGTTTTCACCAGATACATTTAAAAAACTAAAATGTTACCAAGTTTAAAATGCAACATTTATCAAACAGTTATAAAAGTTTAAAAAAACATTTGTTTAAAGTCTTTGTAAATGTGTAGTAACTCTCCGGTAACTGCATTCAACAAATCTTATACAATTTACAAATGAACCAAATAGTTCTGTAATGCTGCGCCCATTTTGTGTTTATTACTGTTGAAAGAATGTTCCGGAAATGTTCTTAGCTAATATTCTGTTTTATAAATTTTGTTCTGTAAACATTTTTTCAGCTTTTATAAAATATCAAATTGTTACTTGGGAGGTATCTGCCAGTTACTCTTATTTGTTTTTTTTTGTGTTAAACTGATAAAAATATTTTAATCGATTGAAATTATTTCTGTTTATTTTATTGAACTTTACTTGGCAGGTGTTAAATCATGGGCGTAACAATTAAATATTGGTTTATTATTTGTGTTCTTGTGTTTGCCATTAGTTACAATTTTGGTTCTGAATATTATTTGCAAGGGTCATTCATGCATGCATTTTTATAAATTTTCTTCTTTTTATTGATTTACTGAATCGTTGAGAAGATAAAACTTGACTAAATATTTCTGTGAAAAAAATTTCTTTTGCTTTTTTTAATGCACAATCACTATGTAATAAATTTGATGAATTTAAAACTTTTATTTTTCGCGAAAATTATGAGTTGGAGAAATCTGGTTTAATCAAAATATTCTAGACCATACTATACACATACAGGGAAACAATCTTGTAAGGAATGATGCACACTGTTATACATTTAAATTATAGAGATTCTGTTGAACAATTGTGGGTAAGTTTCAAAGTAAATAATCGTAAATTTGCTTTTGGAAATCTATACCGTCCTCCAGATAAAAGTGTAAGTAGTTTTTTAATAGATTTTGAGGAAATTTTAGCCGATATTTATACACAATTTGATGAAATTATTTGTGGTGGTGACGTGAACATTGATTTTTTAGATAGAACTTATAATAATGTAATAAAATTTAATAATTGCACTGATTTATTTAATATGCAGCAAATCATAAATGAACCTACAAGAATTACAGCAACGACTGAAAGCCTCATTGACATTATATTAATCTCAAATCAATATACATCTTACAGCCACGGAAATAAGGAAATAATATATATTATCAGATCACCAACTTGTTAATTGTATATTAAATTTTCAAATTGATAAAGGTGACGAAATAAATCATACTAGAAATCTAAAAGGTGTTGACAGGAATTTGTTGCAAAATTTTTTGTGTGCTACCCTCTTTGAAGAAATTTTTTATATGCAGGTCATTAATGATAAAGTTTTGTATTTTAATCATTTATTAACTAGTCTATTTGATACAATCGCTCCCGTAAGAGAAACGAGGCTAAAAAAACCTAAGCCTCCTTGATTTATAGACAATATTAAATTACTATTAAAGAGATAAAAGGCACTCGGCAAGTATAAAAAAACTAAAAATGTAACACATTATGAATATTACAAATAATTAAAAAATTTTACCACGGTGGCTAACAGAAATGAAAAAAAATGGTATCTGAAATATTGCGTTGATACATTTGGTAGAAACAGTTGTGTTATGTGGCAAAAATTTAAGAATTTAAATATAAATACCAAACCTGCAAAATCCCAGTTACCTGGAAACCTAAGTGAGAGAGAGAGAAAGAGAGAGAGAGAGAGATATGCTTTATTGTCGTAAAAAAATTTACAAAAATTTTATAGACAAAGCGTGTAACTTAAATACTAAACATATTATAAAAATAACTAAACAGCAGAAAAAACAAACAGAAACAAACAGACAAAATAGGAATAACAATTGCAATGGATATGCAATATCCGTCATTATAATTATTCTAATTTAATTTTTAAATTTAAACTTTAATATTTAATTATTTAATTAATGCCATTGTATGTGGAACTCAAATGTCTAAGGTACGTTATAAAATTCTGCTACTGTGTAATATGGTCTTTCTAGAAGAAAAGCTTTAGCCAGTCTTCGGAACTTATCGTATGTATTTATAGATTTTAATTGCATCGGAAGGTTATTATACAATTTTTTGGCATTGTAGGTAATGGAATGTTTTAATAGGTCAGAAGTGGGCATTGTTAAATAAACATCAGTCTCTAAATTTCTTGTAGGATATCTACGAGTCGGTCTTTCGGATAAATTTTGAATGTGCTTGCGAACTAAGCAGACGGATTCGAAAATAAATAGAGCAGGAAGGGTTAGAATTTTGAAATTTTTGAAGTAATTTTCGCAATGTGTCCTACTACTTAAACCAAATACATAGCGGATTGCTCTTTTTTGCAGTTTAAAAATAGATTCGAAAAGGTATAAGCTACAAGAACCCCAGAAAGGTAAACCATAGCGAAGGTGAGATTCGAATAAGGAAAAGTAGGTTATTAATGCAGTAGAAGGAGTCAGCTCTTTAGAAACCGATTTAATGGCAAAACATGCGGAGGATAATTTTTTTGCTAAGGTATCTATATAAGCAGACCATTTTAGAGAATCGTCTATATAAAGACCTAAAAAATTGATTGAAGTCAACGTTTGGATCAGATTATTGTTTAAAGTTATAGGTTGTAAAGTACCTCTGTAAGACAATGCTACAGTTTTACTGGTGTTGAAACAAAGTCCATTCGAATCAGACCAGGACTTAATAGTCACTAGATCTTCACTTATGATAGATTGTAATGTCTGCATGTTAGAATTATTCCAGGTTACACTGATGTCATCAGCAAATAAAGTAATTCTACCACTTATTCTTAAGTCTGTGATGTCGTTGATGAATAATAAAAACAAAATTGGACCTAATACTGATCTTTGAGGTACTCCACTGCTTATTGCTAGATTTGTAGAATCCTCACCATTCGCCCGCACCTGTTGATTTCTATTTTCTAGGTAAGTTTTAAACCATTGTAAAGGAGAACCCCATATGCCATAAATTTGTAACTTATTAATTAAAATATCATGATTTACACAATCGAAGGCCTTTGCGAAGTCACAAAATACTGAAGCGGTGAAAAGTTTATCATTAAGTGATGTGTATATTTCATTAAGAACGGAAAACATTGCGTCGCTAGTGCATTTTTTAGGTAGAAAGCCATACTGATGAGCTGTGAGGATGTTATGCTTGAAAAGAAAGGGCAAAAGACAGTTTTTCATTAGCCGTTCTACTATCTTCGATAAGGTAGGCAATAACGCGATAGGTCTATAGTTACAGGTTTTGGTTTTGCCGCCACCTTTATGAAGTGGGATTATTATAGCTGTTTTTAGACAGTTAGAAAAGAGACCAATTTCAAAGGATTCATTAATCAGTGAAGTTAAAATGTTGATTACTACATCCGGTATATTTAGAAATATTTTGGTGGACAGGCCATCAATTCCACAGGAAAATTTATTTTGGATGTTGTTTATGGTTTGCACTAGTTCATGCTTGTCTACTGGTCTTAGGAAGAAACTTTCAGTGATCCTTTTAGTAGGTAGGAGGAAGGAGAGAGCATCCTGACTCGGAGCTATGTTAGATTTGATATTTTTACTTACATTTACGAAATAATTGTTTAGTTCATCTGGGCTAGGATTTACACTGTTTGAAAAACGGGTTTTATTCCTTAAGTCATTTATTATAGACCAGGTTTCTTTGGAGGAGTTTTTAGCTCTTGCGATGCGATTTTTGTAATAGTTTTTCTTAGCAGATTTGGTGATTTTCCGATACAATATTCTGTAGTTGTTGAGTGTTTTTAATGACATTAACAATCACTTTTTATTGGCCTTTGGTAACTATGCCGAGGCTGATAAAGATTTGCTACTTTTCTATGGTAATAATCTTAAAGACAACTTCCGTAACTTGCTAAGTTTTTCAACAGTAAATCAAAATACTATTTATAAGTATTTAAACGAAATTAAGACACAGAATCAATAGTTTGAAAATTAATATGCTTCTTATGTGCTGTCCATATATTTTAATTTTCATTACGCATATTATTAATTCCTGTATAAACGAATCTATTTTTCCAGACCTTTGGAAAGTCACAAAAGTTTTTACATTGCCTAAAAAGAATATTATTAGTAGTTTTAGTAAAACATCAGAAAGAGTCTCACATCAACAATTACAATATTTTGACAATCAGCCAATCTGGTTTCAGACGTGGCTACAGCTGTACTTCAGCATTATTAAAGGTTACTGATGATATTTTTAGGGATATCGACAAAGGGAAAACAAACGTTTTAATACTTCTAGATCATACAAAAGCCTTTGATACAATTAACCACCAGCTTCTGTTCAGTATTCTTCATTATATTGGTTTTTCGGTTATAGCAAAAAGCTTTATGAAAAACTATCTTTCTAATCGATCTCAGTTTGTAGAAACAAGTGCCGGTAGATCTGATATTAAAAATATTGCTTGCGGCGTGCCACAGGGCTCTATTTTGGGACCAATTTTGTTTTGCATTTACCCAAATAATATTAGTTCGGCTCTTACCAATGGCAGAGTTTATGTATATGCAGATGATATGCAAATAAGGTTTTCTTTGTCTGATTTGAATGTTACTGTCACTAATGAAATGATTAACAAAGAATTAATAAAAATCGTAAATTTTTCTAACAGATATCAGCTAACTATTAATCCCACAAAAACACAAATACTGGTATTTGGTAAAAATAAAAAAGAACTAACAGAATAATTATCTGTGAGTATTGATAGTGTTTTGGTGGCTTGTGTAGATGTTGCCAAAAATCTGGGACTTCAACTTGCCACTGACTTAAAATTTAGAAGCCATGTAAATAATTGTATAAAAAGAGCTTACGCAAATATAAAAATGCTTTAAACTCATCGCCATGTTCTAGATCAAAATACAAAAATACTTTGTGATACAATGGTTCTCAGTCATTTTAATTACTGCGATGTCATCTACCCTTGTAATGACTGTGTGGATATTAATCGTATTCAAAGAGTCCAAAATTCTTGTCTTCGCTACATATATGGTATAAAAAAATACGAAAGAATTAGTTAAAAACTAACTGGTTAAATATAGAATCTAGAAAGGAAACTACACATAGTAAGGTTGTATCACAAGATCATTTTATTAAAGTCACCTCCTTATCTCTATAACAAAATTACATTTTGAAGTGATGTGCATAATGTGCATAATGTGCATCCAAGGTTTAGAGGGCATATATCTCCACCTCACTATCGTACCTCCAAATTTCAAGGTTCATTATCTTATATGATATTTAAACTATATAACCTCTTCCTCCTAAACTAAAACATCTCTCGACAATTATATTTAAGAAAAAGTACAAATGTCTCTTGATGCCAGAAAATATCTAGTCAAGATAATCTTTCTATGTAATAATAAAATGCAAATTTACGTGCATAAATAGTATATTACATTACGAGTGTGGAAAGTGACATTTTTCACACGAGTGGGAAATATTGTCGCACGAGGCGTAAGCCGAGTGCGACTATCACACGAGTGTGGAAAATCACTTTTCACACAAGTGATGTACAATATTTTTCCTACGACCACAAAATAATTTCATCAAAAAATGTAAAACCAGATTATTATAATAATTAAAATGTATTTAAAAAAATAATCAACAATAATCGTATTTATTAAATTTTCATAATTTCTAAACAAATAAAAAAAAATAAAAAAAAAAATAAAAAAAAAATAAAAAAAAAATTCTGGCACAGC
Source organism: Psylliodes chrysocephalus (assembly GCA_927349885.1). Taxonomy (NCBI): domain Eukaryota; kingdom Metazoa; phylum Arthropoda; class Insecta; order Coleoptera; family Chrysomelidae; genus Psylliodes; species Psylliodes chrysocephalus. The sequence continues at coordinate 4,577,966 of OV651831.1, forward strand.
CAGGATTCGATCGCGGTCGTTGGACGGTCTCAAATTGCAAAGTTGATGCTCTAACCAACTGAGCTAACAGGCCTTACGGTAATTGATTGATCTAATCGCTTATGTGTTTAACCAGAATAAAAAGCAAATATATCTTAGTTATTTTAAAATTATTTTAAAAATAATTGTTAAAGATAAATATCTAGGATCTAATTTACAATAATTTAACAATCATATCGATTTTGGTATTAATATGGACATTACATAGATCAAAATAGAAATTATGTGTTTGACATTTTCTGACAGCTACTGCGGAAAGTAGCATATTCTCACTTGGGTGGAAAGTAAATTCTTATTCATACGCGTGTGATATAGGGCACTTTCCATAGGTCTATATAGTGTGATATGTGTCACTTTCCTAAGTGGTCGTAGGAAAAATTTATATTTATACTTTTGGTTCGATTGTGCCACAATTTATTTAATCTTTGTTTTTTTTAATAATTTGTCTACACTATCAGGGATAGCAATTAATATCAGCTCTGCTGTCTGTTATTCCTTTTTGTGGTATTAAATTAAATAAAATGTATGTATTTAATTCTATTGTATTTGTAATACTGCCACTAAATTATTATTATTATTATTTATTTAAATAAGTTATACGTCAGTACAAAGAATACTTTCCAAAAATAAAATGCACCCGTATCATATGCAACTACATCAAGAACTGACTATTATGGATTTTGAACACAGGGTAACTTTTTTTGAATGGTCACAACAAAAAATTACTGAACGAAGATATTTTTTTGAGTACGTGCTTTTTGGAGATGAGGCAACTTTTTATCGAAATGGTGTCAATAGGCACAACTTTCATTATTATTCCACTTCTAATCCATACCATATAATTACTCACAGTCACGAATGGTGGTCTTTAAATGTTTGGGGTGGTATTATCGGTGAGTACATGATAGGACCTTATTTTTTTAACGAACCTGTAAATGGGGAATTGTACTTGAATTCTTTACCAATATTGCTTGACGATCTTGCTCTTGAAGTACGCCGAAAAATGTGGTATTTACATGATGGTGCTCTTGCTCACAATAACGCTATTGTAAATGGCGAACTTGCAGATTAATTTCCAGGAAGATGGATAGGAAGAGGCGAGCCAGCCCGATCACCAGATTTAACTAAAATGGATTTTTTTCTGGGGCTACGTTAAGGCTTTAGTGTATAAAATACCTCCAACTACAGTAGATCATATGAAAATACAAGTAAGAGAGGCATTTCAAAGTGTTACTGTGGAAATGCTTAAAAATATGAGTCGAAACTTTGAAAACCGTCTTCAATCCTGCATAAATATTATGGAAGGCCACTTTTAACAACTGTTCTAATTAAATATAATTTGCAAAAATTACATTTAAATAACAAAGTATGAATTTGTGCTAGCTATTGATAATTTTTCTTTCTTAATGTAAAAATCGATAATAAATTACAGCTGGTTAAATTGTGATAATTACTAATTATCGAAACAGAATGTATTTTCCATAAATTAGTTTCTGAATTATCGTTTTTACCACTAAAATTTAAAAATCTCTAAAAACTATTAACTTTTGGTATAGGGAATGCTTCAGTCAAATTAAAGTATAATTAGGATGATATAAAATACAGGGTGAACCATTTAAAGAAATTGAGAAAATTATGTATTTGTGTTTTGACTCACCCTGTACAGATTTATTGCGAATTGAAAAAAGTAGTGTCTCCGGATAAAATTTGACCATGATTGAAAAATTGTGGCAGAAAAAAAATTGGTTATCAATGGTTTCTTCTGCATGATATAGGTCATTGAATTCAATACGATTTTCATACAAAACTGATTATATCCTGCAAAATACGAGTACCTTGTATAAACCAATAATAATTTATATTTTTAGAATAGGAAAAGCGAGGGAAATTCAAATATAAAATAAAATACAGATTAAACCATTAAAAAAAACATAAGTTGGTTTCAGAGGGAAGTTATTAAACACCCTGTACATTCAAAAATAATTTTGAAATATGTAGTTTAATGCTGTCTACCGTTCTGTGAAAATATTTTTTTATATCTCTAATAATGGCGGAGATATTGGACGTTTTCTCACTAAAGGATCACCCTGTATAATGTTGCATTGAAAATTAAAATAAATATTACAGTATTAAAATATATCAATGTGTCTAAAAGTTTGGGATTATTTTTGGACACTGATCTTAGGTTTAAAAAGCACGTATACAAAAGTCCTATAGTTCTTTAAAGTTGCTTTTTCCACAACGACAATTATTTCTATCAAACAAAAAATTATACAATCCGCATAAAAATTAACGATTCATTTCACTTTTTTTACAAAACGTAAAATTTTTGCAATTTTTTTTTAAAGTTTGGTGTCTTATATTTACTGCAGCCTACTACTTAAATTAAATTATTTTTAATTTCCATGGTTGCTCATTTTATTTTAAATAATTAAATATTTTATTTTACTATAAAAGTTGCTTCACTTTTGTCCAATAGTGTAGCTGACAGCATCTACTCCGAAATAACGACCACTTTCAACAACAGACACTTACGATTTCAATTCAGTTAGAATTTTAGTCCATTTTCAACAAAGATTTATGTTGGTAATAATTGGGTAGTTATGAGTGATTTTTAATCTGTTTAAAAATGTTTAAATATATTTTTTTAACTATCCTTTTTATTTGCAATCTGTAAGGTTACAATAGGCAAACTAGACCTGTATAGAAATTGTCCAGTGAAAATTTCATTTTATTTAAATATTAATAAAGTTTGAGTGCAGGATAACTACACACTAGTCAGTACATACACAATAGCACTAAAATCTATCGGGCAGGTCACACGGAAGATGCCTTTTCAACCTTCTCTGGATGGGAGGTTGTGCTAACGAGTTAGGATAATTTTCGATGCGGTAAGCATACTTCTGTGAGAAGAGGGATATTTCTTCTTTGACTGACTTCATATGAAGGTTACTGGCAATAACATTGTTGAGGACATACCATGGCGCATTTACCAGGGTTCTAAGAACTTTGGACTGGAGTCTTTCCAGTATGTCTATATTTGAGTTGGATGCTGTACCCCATAGCTGGATTTCATAACTCCATATCTAAATAACACCAAAAAAATTAAAGGGGTGATTTGTGATGAAAATTAATGTTAGTGTTTGGTATAAAATTTTTTGAAAAACCCTCCCCGGAAAAGTTACACCCCTTCGAAAATTAAAAAAATAATGGTTTTTCTGTTTTATTTTCCCTGTATATCAAGCTAAAGACACGAAACTTGGTAAACATTATCTGTCAATAAAATTACACTTTTTGAAATTTTTTCAACCTTGAAGTATGCTTAGAAGGGGTTGAAATAATCAACCCCTAAGATATTTTTTCTTACAATTTTTTTTTAGATGAAAATTTTTTCTTTCAAAAAGTATGACTGAAAAGCCCAATGTATTGACTAACTTTTTTAACTCTACAAGTTTTTTCTAAAACTTGAGCATTTACGAGAAAAAAAATCTAATGCAATGCATTTTCAAAAAGATGAGCTAACGCGAGTGTATTTTGCGTCAAGTCTAGTGGCCTGTGCTTTGCATAAAAACATTAATACTGATACCAGGATTGTGTAGTGTCATTTTCTGTTACCCATCTTATTGTTTCACAAGTTTTATGATTGTGTATTGTAGAAAATATTAGTTGATTGAAAATATGAATGCATATTCGAATTTGGAAATGGCAGATATGCATTTTACATACGGTCGTGCTAACGGTAATTCATTGGAAGCGCAAAGACTTTATGCTGAACAGTACCCACAGCGTAGACTACCCCATCATACTACGTTCACAACTATTCACCGACGCTTGCGGGAAAGTGGTAATTTTGAAAAAAGAAGTTATGATTCTGGTCGTACTAGAGAAGTTAGAACTGCAGCTGTAGAAGAAGCCGTACTTAATTCAATTGAAGAATTCCCAGAAACTAGTACCAGAATAGCTCGTGTCCTACATGTAAGCCATTCCGTTGTTTTTAGAATTTTAAAAGAACAAATGTTGTATCCCTATCATCTTCAACGGGTGCAGGCGTTAATGATTCGAGATTTTTTACCCCGTGTGATTTTTTGTCAGTGGCTTATTAATATGATTGGCCAAGCACCACAGTTCTAAGGTAATATTTTATTTACTGACGAGGCGAGTTTCTCAAGAGACTGTATTAGAAATTTTTACAACAATCACCTTTGGGCTGACGAAAATCCTTATAGCTTTTTTGAAGGAAATCATCAGTATCAATTTTCATTAAACGTGTGGCTCGGAATTATTGATAATCATTTAATTGGTCCCCATTTTCTTCCGCTACGATTAAATGGTAAAGCATATTGTCATCTCCTTAAAGAATTACCTGTTCTTCTTGAAGAGGTTCCCATTCAAATTAGGCAACATTTATGGTTTATGCACTATGGTGCACCAGCTAATTTTAGTATACGTGCAAGAACTCACCTGGATGAGGTGTATGCCAATCAATGGATAGGCGGAGGAGGACCTGTAAACTGGCCAGCCTCTTCCCTGACCTTAATCCTTTGGATTTTTGCATATGGGGATATCTGAAATCTTTGATATACACAAACCCAGTTGACAATATCGATGATCTGCAAAACCGCATTGTAGCAGGGTGTGAAACTATAAGAAATTCTCCAGGAATATTTCGTCGTATACGCAATTCTATGAGGAAAAGGGTAGATGCTTGTATTAAAGCTGAAAACGGTCATTTTCAACATTTATTATAATTGTATTGTCGATATTTGACAGGTTTTTGTTCATTGTTTGTTCACTTTTGTTTTTAGTTGTAGAAGTCTTAAGAATCATAATTTGGTTGGCTGTTGTTTAATAAAATGCTATTTTACATGAGCTTATTTTTTTTTTCTCTAAGTTTTCGAAAAAACTTGTAGAGACAAAAAAGTTAGTCAATGAATTGGGCTTTTCAGTCATACTTTTTTAAAGAAAAAATTTTCATCTAAAAAAAAGTTGTAAGAAAAAATATCTTAGGAGTTAATTATTTCAACCCCTTCTAAGCATACTTCAGGGTTGAAAAAATTTCAAAAAGTGTACTTTTATTGACAGATAATGTTTACCAAGTTTCGTGTCTTTAGCTTGATATACAGGGAAAATAAAAAAGAAAAACCATTTTTTTTTAATTTTCGAAGGGGTTTAATTTTTCCGGGGAGGGTTTTTTTAAAAAATTTTATACTAAACACTCACATTAATTTTCATCACAGAATAACCCCTTTAATTTTTTCGGTGTTATTTAGGTATAATAAGAACTATTTGTATGCAATAATGGCAAAAAAATAAAACTTAAGAAAGGACCAAATAAATTTATTCGATTTTTTACAAATTTAAAAAAGTAATATGGGTGCAATCGATAAATAAGATAAAATTAATACCTTGTATTAGCACCCCGTGCTCTAAGTACTGCCAGACATCGACGTGGCGTACTTAAAATCAGGCTTTGCATCAATTGTTCCGGCAAATTGCCCCATTCCTCGGTTAGAGCATTTTGAAGTTGATTTAAGGTGTTAGGAATAATTGGTCGATTTCGTACTTGTGATAAATTGTCCCAGACATGCTCTATTGGATTTAAATCAGGACTTCGAGCTGGCCAATCCAATGTGGGAATATCAACCTGGTTAAGGTACTGACGAACAATTAAAGCTGTGTGCAGGCGAGTGTTGTCATGCATAAAAACAAATTATCACCAATGAATGGACCGTAAGGTACAACATAGGGTTCAAGAATGTCCGTTACATATCTTGCAGCTGTTAAATTTCCTACCACAACTAGTACTAACTCTGTACGAGCCGCAAAAGAAATTCCTGTCCACATCATAACAGAGTCACCACCAAAAGGTTCCGTTTCTATGATAATACACTAAAAGTATCGTTCGCCATCACACCTGTAGACTGAACTTCATCGATCAGATGAAAACAGACTGAAACTAGATTAATCAAAAAACAAAACATTGGACCAATCGTCTACATCCCAATTCACATGATTTTTGGTAAACTCCAACCGTGCAACACGATGCTCCCTGGTAATGCGTGGACACAAGTCGGTCTAATTCCTTCTTCTGAAAACGATTTCTTATTGTTTGCATAGAAATTCTTGTGTTGCGGGCAACGGATAGTTCGTTTTAGAATTAGAAGGTAAACAAAGAATAAAAACAAATAATAACATTTTTAATATATACTTAACGTACGGAAACAAAAAAAGAACAATGAAAAATAATAGGTACCTACTTATTTTAGATCAGTCTGAATCAGATAATTTAAAATCGTAGTGTGCATGTTCTTTTTATGATGCCCTATTAATTCTTTGTTTCATTTTAAATAAAAACAATGATTATCTTGATGTTTTTTTTATGGAGCCAACCTAGAGTAGTGGATGCTTATTACTCTGCTTTTACTGCAGAAAATTTACTAGAGAAAATATTCTTTAACCATTTGCTGAAGAATGAGGCAAACTTAATAAATTAAGAACAAAATTTGCTAGAGACAAAAACAGTAGATCTACGTGAAAACAGTAGGTCTGGCAACGCTGATTGTTCCCTCGAATAGTTATCCCTGTAAATGTCGCGCGACACTTCTCAAGCTTGCGAAATGTACGAAGCGTAACATTTATGCATCTGTAGTCCTACTTGACCTTGGGGTCGTTTCAGTGGTCCCTTGTCTCCTGACGCGCCTACCCAAATGGTACCTTGAATATTAAAAATTGGGTGTCCGCTGCTGTGGTAAACCTTGAACGACCTTGGTCAGGCCTTCTGTCGTATTGCTCTGTTTCTCTTAACCGGGCAGCTACCCTGGAAATTGTTGATTGTTGAACATCAAAAGCATTTGCAATGTGATGCTGACTTGTTGACTACGTCCTTCTTCAAGTAATGTAATGATTCTAACCACTTTGTCATATCCCAAATTTCTTCTCTGGTGGTTAGGATTATTCATTTCAATAATTTTCAAATTTAAATACCACAATAACCAAGTTAACTTTACTAAGTATTGAAAGCAACTAATCGCGACAGTTGGTTGCAATTTCAAAGTATTAGTATTTATTTTACAAAAACATTTACACATAAAAAAACTCATTCTTTTTTGCATGTAAGTATCCAAAATTAATATACAGGGTGTCACAATACTTAAATATATCGAAAAATCAAATAAAGAAAAACTTTTTGTTACTTTTAATAGTGATGCGCTAATTTTTGTGCAGAGTATATTAACAAATTCTTTAGTTTTGTCATTTTTTTAATTACATCGATGTAGTTTACATACCTTCCTTGTATCAATTTGATGTTAATCATATTTAAAAAGTATATATAAAAGTCTTATTTGTAGTATTAGAAAATAGAAGGTAATAGAACAGTGATCGTAGAAAAAATAAATAACAAACACAACTGTTCTGATGACACATTTAATAATAAACTTCTTTATCTTCAAGTGAGTATCGCTTGCTGCAAAGAAAAAAGAAAGGGTGATAAGTGGTCCGTTTGATAAAAAATATCGCGATTTTTCCGCTAGACAAAAGCAGAAACAAAAAAGCCCCGATGAATCGACCTTAGAAAAAGAGTAATTGAGAGAAAATGTTACCAGCTCAGAAAAAATTGTATGTAACTGGAATAAAGAGACAAATGAAACGTTTCCTTCCTTTCTGTTCTCTCTAAACGAATTATGTCGGCCACAGTAAATTGAAAAGCCGAAGAAATTGCATTTTTTGTCTAATCAAGGATTCTTAACGGTAGAAATGGTAGAGCGTTAGAAGAGAAAATCGAGACATTTAAGCAGACTGCGGAACGTTTTTGGGGCATTTCCCTATTTACATCAAACGAATTTATGAAAATAAATTCAGTTTTCTCTGGCAACGGGATGCCGTTTTATTGTAGGTCTTATTCAATCTTACATCAGTAATTTGAAGCAAAGTTAGCATATTTTATGTTTTAGAAAATTACTTCGTTTTTTTTTACAGGCTTTATTCTAAAATGGTAAGATTTAATTTAAAGTTTATGTGTCTATAAAATATTCGACAATAACAAAAAATTAAATAAAATAAAATAAATAAAAATAAATAAAAAATTAAATAAATATAAATAATAAATAAAAATAAATAAAATTAATAAAAACTAATAAAAATATTAAACATTATTAAAAAATAATAAAAATTAATAAAAAATAATAAAAAATAATAAAAAATAATAAAAAATAATAAAAAATAATAAAAAATAATAAAAAATAATAAAAAATAATAAAAAATAATAAAAATCATTAAAAATTAAAAAAAATTATTAAAAGTTAATAAAAATTAATAAAAATTAATAAAAATTAATAAAATTTAAATTAATAAAAATTAATAAAAACGAATAAAAATTAAATTAATAATTTTTTTTCAAGTATCGCATGAAAAAATTTCTCACGAGTAACAAAAATTGTTATTCACTTTTAATAATTGAGATTTGAGAAATTCCAGCGAAGCGGAATCGGATCAGCTAGTTTTTCTATATTTTTTTTGCGAGGCAAACCGTGACGGCTCTACACCGCATAGGTTAGGTAATTTAGTTAATTTTTTTATAGAGAGCTATTAGTTAAAATTAAATTGATCTAGGCCGCACAGGTTAGGTAAATTAGTTAAGTTTTATTATTTTACTCTTTTTTGTGTTTTTTACGAAGCAACCTTCGACGGCTACAAGCCAAACAGATTAGGTAAATTAGTTAAGATATTTTTCACATTTTTCTGTAATGTTTATGCGAGATAAACCGCGACGGCTCGACCTTACTGAAATACATATTTTGTGTGAATTAATCACAATACTTTAATCTCAATGAAGAAAAATAAAATTTAAATTTTACAGTAATATAAGGATAACATTTGTTCAACCAGGTAGCCTATCGTTTGAGATTATCGAAAAATTTGCCATTAGTACTAAATGTAATAACAACTAAGTTTAGTTTCTCCGGTAATAGGGATTAGATAGACGGTTGCATGATGTTTAATTTTTTTTTATATTTGTCTATTTTTACTTTCCTATCTGTATACAGATATAAAGATATAACCATTTTTTATTTTAGATACGTCGATGACTATATTTTACTTATACAAAAAACAGAAACCAACAATATACTAGACACATTCAATGCTTACCACCCAAAATTACAATTTACTATCGAGACTGAAAACAACAACTCTTTAAACTTTCAAGATTTAACTATACACAACAAAAGAAATATATTAAAAACTGAGTGGTATACAAAAGCTACCTGGTCAGAACGATACTTAAACTTAACATCAAAACACCACATATCCCAAAAAAAAATCAGTTATCATAGGTCTAGCAGACAGAGCTATCAAATTATCGAACCCAGAGTATAGAAACATAGCAATTCAAAAAGTCAAAGATACACTAATCCAAAATAACTATCTTATAAAACTCATCAACTCAATAATGCAAAAACGTATCCACAAATACTATAATAACCAACAATATAATAAAGACAAAACAAATGCCAAATATATCTCAAAACCATATGTCAGTGGATTATCCGAAAAACTCCAACACATAGTCAAACCATTTAATATAGAAATTGGACATAAAAATACAGCAATATTATCACAAAATTTTACAAAACTAAAGAACAAAACCCCACATAATAAAAAAAATTTGAAGAAAACTTAAAAACGGATAAAGAAAAAAACATTTAATTTTAAACTTAAGTTTTATTTCGGCCTGACGTGAAATATTTAGATTTTGGACAAAGTTGGAACATCTGAAGGGGTACTTTACGGGAGGCCATTTTTATATTTTATGGAATATATCTGTTATTTATGTTTATAGAAAAAAAATGTTCTAATATTATTATCTATAATTTCTGCTTAATTTCAAAATTTCCTGAAATGGTCCGTATTCAAGAAATATGACAAAATGTGCAAAATTCTGATTTTTATGAAAATTGTTGATTTAAAAGTTGTTTGCGATATCAATCTCTGTAATTTTTGTTTATACATGATTTTTACTAAAATGGACCGTAATGGAAAAATTGTAGGAAAAGTGCTAAATTTAAATTTTTCAGTATAATCGTTTTCAATGAATATCTATAGAAAATTGTTTCGAGGTAGACGTATGTGAAAAATGTATATATTTATCCTCTAAACATTTATAGAGGTGCTGCAATAGGTTGTACAAAATAACCGGAAAAAGCCTGTAATAACTAGATAGGAAAGTCGTTGGACACATCAGATTTTTAATGTTGATTTTCGATGTATTGTCCTTTAGATCTAATGAATTATAGATCTGTTACCTATCCGATAAAATGATATTCGATAAAATATATTTTCGATCAAATGTTATTCAATCAAATGTATTTTCGATCAAATGCCATTCGATAAAATGTATTTTCGATCAAATTTTCAATTCGATCAAATGTTTTTCGACCAATTTTATGCCACCCATGAAAATATATCTACGGAATAAACAGCAAAAATTATGGACATATTCAGATGGAAATACTACTATTAAATATATACAAAATATTTTGAATATTTTGTTGTTTTAAATGGTAATTAACAATTTTGCAAATGCTTTACTTTCAAATAAATAAAATTTACTTAAATATTTAGTTATATTTTAATGATTTCGATTAGAAATTGAAGATAAAATATTTGTAAGCAATGTTTATAGTTGCCTAATAATGGAAAATCCTTTGTTTTCTGTTGACAATACTGTTAAAAAGACAAGTAATATGATGGGTGTACGCAAATTAACGATATATAAAGTTATAAGTGAATTAAAAAGTGGAGTTGTTAAACCTTCAAAGAAAAATGAAGAAGTGCAATTTACTGAACAAATTAACCCTTTCGATCTCGACTGTTTTGTTTAAGAGTAAAAAATTTGAAATTTTGCATAATAGTTAGATAATTCATTTTGTGATTTTTAGTTTTTGTCCCATGTTCCTAATTTTTTTTTATTTTTGTGTTTTGATATGTGCACTACAGTGTACACTGGAATCTAGAGGTGTAAGTAAGTAAGTAAGTAAGTAAGTAAGTAAGTAAGTAAATTCTTTATTTAGCTTTCAGCTAGTTATAAACAAATATTTACAATTTAAACTTAAAACTATAGGTTACCTAAACCTAGATAATTACTAATCATATTTTTAAAACTACCTAGAGTTGGGGCATCTTTTATATTTTTAGGCAACGCATTAAAAAGACGAATCCCTTCCTGCAATAATGAGCCCATCAAAAAAGATTTTTTTGTGAAATCAATATTAAAATTGTCCATTGATCTGAGTGGACGTAAATCAAGTTCAGATCTTTTTACAAGTAGTGTACTAAGGTATTTCGGAGTTTTGTGATGTATCATCTTATATATTAGTATTAAATTCGACATTTTAATGCTTTGCTCAACTGTATAGACATTCAGCTGTTCATGTATTTCCCTGACCGAAGTGTAAATATTACAATTTAATATTATCCTTAAACATTTATTTTGTAACAGTTGCAATCTGTTGATGTTTTCTTTAGTAGCTGATAATAGTAATTCATTACAATAATTAAAATGTGGGCGTATTATTGTATTATATATCGGAGATTTTGACCATTGCGACAAGTTACATGAAATCCTTCTAAAAAAAACCAATTTTTTTACCTAATTTTTTACATAAGTAATTGGCATGATTATTAAAAGTTAATTGTTGGTCAATAATGACTTCTAAATATTTTAATTCCAGTACTTGTTCAATTGATTCACCACCTATTTCTACTACTTGATCATGCGCATTAAGTTGTCTGCAATGTGCTTTTGATCCTAGGATCATATATTTTGCTTTTGCAGTATTTAATTTAAGCTTATTTACACACAGCCAGTCATACAAGATAGACAATTCTTCATTTAATATTTGAATTATTTCCTGAAAATCTCTACCAGATACTGAAATGAGCGTGTCGTCCGCGAAAAGGCTAATAAATGATCTTTTTCATCGTTTATGAATGTCATTTACATAAATAATAAATAAAAGTGGACCCAACACACTTCCTTGCGGTATCCCGTAGTGGCTTTCTGTTTCACTAGATATATTATTTCCTATTTTAGTCTTATGATACCTATTAGACAAATACTCCCTAATTAAATTTAATGCTACCGAATTTACACCGTAATTTTGCAACTTTTTTAATAAAAAATTTCTATTTATTGTTTCAAAAGCCCTTTTAAGGTCAATAAAAACACTAACAATAATATTATTTTCATTCATATCATTTCTCCATTTCGCACAAACAAATTGGAGAGCTGTTTCACAAGAATGTTGGTCTGTAAACCCTGACTGTCCCTCATACAAAATATTATTGTCTTCAAAATAAGACTTGAGCTGATCTCTTACTACAATTTCAATGATCTTATCTGCAGATGGTAATAAATTTATAGGCCTACAATCTTCCGGTCCTACAATCTTCTGGTAAACTTTAGTATATGTCTAAAAATAATTAAATATCAGTAATTTACTCGTATTATGTCACAATACGACAACAGAACAAAATGAAATTAAAATTAATACAAACATTAATTTTATTTTTTTTTGTACAAAAAATCTGATGTGTCCAACACATGACTTTCCTATCTAGTTATTATAGGCATTTTCCGGTTATTTTGTACAACCTATTGCAGCATCTCTATAAATGTTTAGAGGATAAACTAAATATATACATTTTACACATACATCTACCTCGAAACATTTTTTTATAGATATTCATTGAAAACGAAAATACAGAAAAATTTAAATTTAGCACTTTTCCATTACGGTCCATTTTAGAAAAATCATGTATAAACAAAAATTATAGAAATCGATATCGCAAACAACTTTTAGTTCAACAATTTTCATAAAAATCAGAATTTTGCACATTTTGTCAAATTTCTCGAATACGGACCATTTCAGGAAATTTTGACATAAAACAAAAATTATAGATAAAAATATTAGAAGTAACTTTTATTTAAACAATTTTCTTCTCCAAACATAAATAACAGATATATTCCATAAAATATAAAAACGGCCTCTCATAAAGTACCCCCCCAGATGTTCCGACTTTGTCCAAAATCTAATCATCTCACGTCAGGCCGAAATAAACCTTAAGTTTAAAATTTAATGTTTTTTCCTTTATCCGTTTTTGAGTTTTCTTCAAATTTCGAAATTTACACATTTTCTCAAATATCTCGAATACGGTCCATTATAGAGAAATTATGTGTAGGACCAAAATTATAGAGAATTATATTACAAACAACTTTTATTTGAACAATTTTTATAAAAAATTATTTTTTTTACATTTTGTCAAATTTCTCGAATACGGTCCATTTTAGGAAAATTTTGCATGAAACAAAAATTATAGATAATTATATTAGAAGTAACTTTTATTTAAAGAATTTTCTTCTCCAAACGTAAATAACAGATTTATTCCATAAAATATAAAAATGACCACCTATAAAGTACCCCCCCAGATGTTCCGACTCTGCCCAAAATCTAATCAGCTCATTGGACGCTAAAACAAAGCTTAAGTTTAAAATTTGGTGTTTTTCTGTGTATCGGTTCATGAGTTATGCGTTATACAGACACACACACACACACACACACACACACACACACACACACACACACACACACACACACACACACACACACACACACACACACACACACACACACACACACACACACACACACAGACACACACACACACACACAGACATCATCGCGAAAATAGTCAAAACGGATTCAGGGGACCTCAAAACGTAAAAATCCGTCGAAAACTCAAGGTCGAAAAAAATCATGATTCCTATACTTTCCTTATATCTGTATACAGATAGGAAAGTAAAAATAGCATAGAAATTTTTTTTTTACCAATACACAAATGTACTTTACATTTTTTGCTTTTTTTTGTAAGTCCTACTTTTACAAGACATCAGTTTGCACCTCGATGCAAAGTTTTTGTCATCAAAAACTGGAATGTTGGGAATAAGTGTTTCTAGTTATGTGACTACTTGAGTAAGAGGAATATACCATTTTATTTCGGGTGTAATGAATTTCAAATTATTACGCCAGACAATTTTTTTAATTGGAGTTAGTCTATTATTTTCATAATATATGTTGTTAAGAGCTTTTTTAATAATTTTTCTTTTTTTGCAACATGTATTGTCTCATTTTTTCCATATCTTCGATCAGGTCTGCCTCGACATCTGTCATTTTTTAGTTTCCAGTTAAGTTTGTTCATGTACTAAAGCATTTGCCTCTTGATTTTCCCCGTTATCACTTACGTCATCAATTACGTCCTCACTTACGTCTGAAAAATAAATTGTATTTAGTGAGCTACAGAATAAACAATTATTTAAAAATTACTTCTTTCTTTTACTAAATCAGTTTCCTATCCGTAGTCCTCATCACTGAGATACTCTATGATACTCTATGATTTACAAGTTCAAACAATTCCTCAAACTTTAATATTTTTTTACTCATTTTAGTGAACTGTACCAAAAATATAAACATTCTTTAATATAAAAAACAGAAACAGTATATAATTTCTCCACTAAAACCCAATGTGCACTGTAGTGTACAAGAATATTAGACGACCGTATAAAAAAATAAACAAACTTTTAGTACTACTAATTAATCACACGTTGTCTCTACACTATTCACTGCAACAAATAATTTTATGGAGCCAATATAACGTGTTTTAAGTAAACCACATAAGTAAGTTGGCGACATCTACACGACCATGTCCTTAGTCTTCGCTTGCCGCTGATAGAAAACTTCTTACGACTATAATTTTCAAACTCAAGGTCGTCATGTTAGGTTACGTTGATTCTGTAAGGTACATAGAAGTGCACGGTAGGAGTAAATGGTTAAAATTGAATCTTGGTTTATATTTACAAGCATGTAAATTTTCGTACACTACAGTGTACGCCTGGACCGAAAGGGTTAAAAGCCGAATAAGAAGAAAAATTCATAAATTTTATTTTAAAAAAAGGATACCAACACTTGCCAAGATTTTGGACGCAATTAATAGTGATCCGCATTTTCCTAAAATAGGAAAGACAAAACTACAGGAAACTCTAATAAATTTAAAGTTTAAGTGGGATAAACAGGACAGGAAAGCAGCTTTTATTGATTCTGATAAAATTGTTTGTTAGAGACGGAGATACCTCAGAACCATTTTTAAATTATGTGCAGAAGGCAAAAAATATTTTATTTGGACGAAACCTGGATGGATGAAGGTTACACAGTTAGTAAAAAGTGGCAGGACACAAACATTCAATCTTTACGACAGTCTTTTTTTGAAAGAATAATCTACAAGATTAATGGTTCCTTTCGGTAAAGGATGACGTCTAATTATAACTAATATTGGAAGTGATGAAGGATTTTAAAAATGTCTGTCTTAAATATTCCAATCTAAAAAAACCGAAGTCTACCATTAAGAGATGATCGATGTTTTTTAGGAATATTTTCAGTAGATGGGTTCAGTTATATTAATGAATAACGCCGTCTAACTGAACGTGTGCCAAATAATTCATGGAAGAAAGATGATACCATTAAGTTTCTAACAGACAGAAACATTAACTTTCTATAAAAATTAATAAAAATAGAACTACTAGAAATTGTAAAATTAAATAAGCTTCCAGTACGTTATGTAATGAAAGAACTTGCAAAAACACATGGTATTGATGTTGTGCGTCATCCTCCCTATCACTGCAAACTAAATCCCATTGAACTGATATGGGCACAATTTAATGGATATGTAGGTCGACATAATACGATATTTAAGTTAAAAAATGTAGTAGCATTGTTAAAAACCTCTATATCACTTGTTACGAAGGAAAATTGGCAAAAAACAATCGGGCATGTGTTAACATATTTAAAAAACTTGAACTTGAAGTTGGCGCTAAATATGTCATTCCAAATAGATTTAAAGATCACAGCGCTGGACAAGAGTGACTGCGAAGATTTCGTATGCAACATCCAGAAATATCCCTAAGGCAACCTGAACCTATATCAGCTGGTAGAGCTATACAATTTAATAGGAAACAAATACAAAAAAAATGCAATACGTTGGTAATGACGTTGGAATAGGAGAAAATGCCATACAAAAAGTTATCTGCGAATTTTTAGTAAAGCAGTAATTCAATTTTACTTTTACCAATTCCAAGTGTTTATCTAGGACTTTGTAAATTTGTGTAATAAGAAAAAGTTATACAAAACGTGTGTGTCCTAGCAAAAAAGATTAAGACACCGTCGAAGAACTCCAAAAACTTAGCCGTGAGTACATTTAGCTTCTTTTTTTTGGTAGCCCTTACTCTAAATATTTACTTTTATTGCAGCGTTTTTAATAATGACAGAGATCATGGTGAATCCGTCGCGTGTTCATCAATAATTGAGACTTTTGACCACAAAAGGTATTTAAACAATGAAATCGAGAATAACTATTGATTTTCTTAATATTTTAACATTGGAAACATTTTCACAGAAGATTAATATTCACGGCAACAGAAAGGATGAAGTTTCTGATTCTACATGTGAATCTGCAAGCAAAAGTAAATAAAAATGCGTTAATTAATAGCAGCAGGTTTAATGTTCAATTAGAAAATAAATGTTAATTAAAAAATGCTTTACAGACATGTGAGGGAGATATAATAAAATATGTTTTCTCTTTCAGTGACTTAATCATGATGTCGAGATACAGATACAGTAATACGTATTCGATAAGAAAACTAACTGAACGTAGCTTTTTCCATTCTTCTGAAAATATACAATTTTTAGGGCTAAAAAGAAGCAATTTTAAAAACATGCCAGTTACTCCAGCTCTTGGAAAAGTGGTTGAAAATAATCCGTAGAGACTTCGGTATTTTATTTGCACAATAAGGAAAGGCACTTCGTGAGGAAACAAAATTAAAAATATGCTGAATACCACATTCAGCGGATATAAAAGTACCAAATATGGCCAAAAACATGAGCTGTCAGCCTTAAAACGGTTTGACAGTGAGTATGTAAGTAGAGGTAAGCGTTTTTTGATTATTTTTTATTTGTGCAAAGAGTTAACAGTTTTGTAATTGCAGGTTAGAGAATGTGGCTTTTTTATAGACCAAGAATACTTTTTCTAGGGGGTGCAGTCCTGATGGCCTCATATGAGATGACAGCATTATAGAGGTTAAGTGTCCAAAAGTAGCTAGAAAGCTACATCTTCGAGATGCAGTGGAACAAAAAATAATAAAATGTGCTACTTTGGATGAAAATATAATTATTTTATATTTATTATATATTATATTTATGTTAAAAACCAATCATAATTTTTATTATCAACTTCAAGACCAGTTGCATATTACTGGAAGAATCTTTTGCATTTTTTATAAATAAAACGTTCACTGGTTTATTCGGTGGTTTTAATATTTTTATAAAATTTGAGTAAAGGTATTACATATGTTTCGGAAACACTGTTCCGTCTTCTGGTGCCACTCAACATTTAATAAAATATGGGGACGATTGCAAACATTTAAAAAACATCAGAAACCCCGTCTTTTTGTTTTACAGCGTGAGAAGGTGTATTAAAATTAATAATTTGGTTTGACACGATAAAGTAAGGAAACTGTTTTGATTGTTAACAAAAGTGAAAAATTTTATTTCACATACTATGATTACATCTCATCAAATGATGCTCATTTGATTTTTATATTCATCTAATCCATATCGACAAAGTCTGGAGACAAAAATCTCCTGATCTGATTCCATTTAAACGAATTTCCTCGAATTTAATATCAAAAAATTGATATGCAGAATAAATACAGAAATCTAAAAGTATAAATACGATATAACCAATATTGGAATATGGAGACGCAAGTGCAGGTTGGCAAACTTTTCTCGCTTTGTACTGACTGAAATATTTTCAGGAGATTCGGAAAACTTTTAGAATGTTTGCGACAAACTTTTATATCTTAGGTTATTGCGGAAGTTTCAATCGGCTGGGCTATAGAATAAGAATGAAAATATTTACAAAAATGGTTTTAATAAAAAGTATCTAATGACATAATGAAACTATTTCGTATTCGTTTTGTGAAGTACATAATCAAGGACCGACAAAAATGCAGTTTGCATTTTTTGCAGTTTTTTCACAAATTAAAAAATGTTGCAATTTTTCAAATTTTATACACATCTGGCATTTTTTTTTTTCATAAATTTAGAAATGTTGCATTAATTTTCCATTTTTAATCCAAGTAAAGTATTACTCGTAAACTCAGCGGGTGATTATAATCCATTTCTTAAGAAAAATATTTAAATGAGGTAATTTATTGTTGTCATCTATAGTTAGAGATTAATCGCAATTACTGATGCCTACCAAGAAAACTGTCCCGAAAAAGAGAGATGCCAAACGAGAAAAACAGTCTGGTGGAATAAACACTTAGATAGCCTGAGAGGTGGGGTGCGAAGGCTATTCAACAGAGCCAAATCCACACAAGACTGGACTACTTATAAAAACAAGCTCACAGAGTATAACAAGGAAGTACGCAAGGCTAAAAGAAACTTATGGAGGAAGTTCTGCGAAGAGGTCTCAGAGACCACCGCCAGCGCTAGAATCCATAGAGTTATAGCCAAAGACAGTACATCTAGTCAAGTAGGATTCCTCAAGAAACAGGATGATACCTACACCACGACACTAGAGAAAAGTCTAGTGATACTAACTCAGGTGCACTTCCCGGCCTCAACTATCCTAACAGGACTAGATTTAGGAGACCAAGAAAGCTACAGTCACAAGGGGATCAGACCAACTCCAACAGACTGGAAGCTGGCCTCCGAGATCACAATACCAAACAGGATTATTTGGGCTATCAACAAATTTAAGGCATACAAATCCCCGGGGCCGGCTGGAATATATCCAATTCTGCTCCAGAAGGGGCAAAGATGTGTTAATGCCACATTTATGCAAAATCTTCAGAGCATGTATTGCCTGGAGAAATATCCCAGCAATATGGCAAAAGTAGGCAGGGTCAAAGACCAAACGCCAAAGTCATATCGCCCTATACGCCTATCCTCCTTCCTACTTAAAACTCTAGAAAGATCTGATAGCCAAGCAGCTCTAAAAGCACTTCTCTCACCAGAAATCAAATCACGACTGGTGAAAGAGTGTCTAGAAGACCTAGCAGAGCTAAGTAGTCAAAATAAGGTGACCTTTGCCTGGGTTCCAGGTCATGAAGGATATCAGGGCAACGAAAAGGCCGACGAATTAGCCCGAGAAGGCTCAGATAAAGCCATGACAGGCCCCGGAACCCTTCTGTGGAGTTGCTAAGGCATTGTTCAAGACATCCATTACACAATGGATGCAAAAAGAGTCTCAGAAATGGTGGAACAACTATCCAAGACTGAGACAGGCCAAACAGTTCATTAAGGAACCATCGGCCAAGTTCACGAAAGGCCTACTGGATCAAAAGCGTCAAATCGTTAGGATAACAGTAGGCCTTTTAACTGGACACTGTCGCCTCAAAAGGTACATGAGTATCATAAATCCAGCAGAAGAAGCAACTTTATGCAGGTTCTATGAAGAAAAAGAGGAAACATCATTCCACATCCTGTGCCAATATGAAGGCCTGGCTGGAATGAGGTTTCTAAAATTGGGCGAAGAAAAGCCAAATGCATGCAACTACATGCGGGAGCCACTGTCAAAGCTACTAAGTCTAATAAAAAAGACCAGGCTAGACGATATACTCTAGAACAAGAGAAGTCCCACAATAGATCTGAAAAGGTCGCGGTGGACAAGGACAAGTAACGTCCAGTTCCTAATCTAATCTAATCTAGAGATTAATCCCTTATCTAACCTGGCCCGTAGGATAACAATATGGAGGATTTGACAATTTTATTGGAAAAACCTGTAAGCTCTGTAAGTAGGTATGCATAAAACTTCATCTCGAAAAAAAGTTTTGGTATGAAATAAAGTAAGGGTTGCTAATTTCGCCCCCCTATAATGCAACAAAAATATTGAAAAAATACCCGTGGTTATTCCTTTGCGAGTGCACGAAAATTACAGAATTCAAGTTTCTAGCTTTACTGAAATTTAAAAAAAAAATAAAAATTCAATTTTAGTCACTACCTTTTAAGGATGATATCTCGGAAAGGGGTGAGCTGAGGATATTTTGTTATAGAAAAGACCCATCTTAATTTCATACGAGCAATCACCTCCTGAATTTTGTCGCATGAAAAGTTTATGTGTCTGGAACATTTGACACCTATATGTTTGAAATGTCACAGTGAATAGTTTTATAATAAGTTTATATTTTTTTGTTTATATTACGTTGATTTTATATTTTTAGTAGCTGGTGTTAGGAATGTTAACCTTTTCTGATGTATTTCTAATAATGCCAAAAATACATGTTCCTTTATGTTTTTATGTTGCAAAATTAATGTTGTTTAATTGCAAACTATTTTATAATTTGTTACACGATAAAAGAAATTATAGGATTTTTAGGATTAATAGAATTTACTTAGGACTCATTTAACATAAACTGCATTTCTAAAACCTAAAATAAATGCTACTTACAATAAATCTAGTGAATTATTTTATCATTTGTTTACTTCCACTAAAATTTTATTACTATTTCAAACTTGAGAATCCATGTAGAATTTATCTAGAAGGCATCAAAACATCTTAATAATAAACAATTTTTACTATTTGTTACATTTCAAAACAAGTTAAAATCATTTCGAAATTATTAAATTAGTTTTGTTTACATTTTCATAATAGTTACATGTCGTAAGTCACAAAAGTCGATTTTAATGAATGACAATTAGAATGAATGATTAGTAATATGAAATATGTAATCATTTATTAATCTACCAGTTCTAAGTAATGTACTAGAACTAGACTTTTAATTAAAATGTTTTGTATTTATCTACCAACTAGAATAGACATAAGTTAGTCTCTTTTTAAGTATTGGAACTTATAAAATAACAAACTATTTAATAATTTGGAGGGTCTTATCAAAAGGGAACATGTCATTTTGATCTTCTTATGGTAGCTTTCAAGAACAAGTGTTTCAACATTTTTTTGGATGTTTCCAAAAGTTCTACTATTCGAGAGATCCGAATTGTTCTATTGAATAGAAATTCGACAATCAAGGGTTGGATTTAGTCTCGCGAGTTGGAAAACTTTCAGAAACTTTTGATCAGGAGGCCCTGAGCAAATTTATTAATCTTAGAGGCCACACCCCATCACAGGTACTTTAAATAAAAACTTATTATTATTAATATATAAATATACTTACGTTTCTCTCTCTTTCAGGTCTTCTTTTTTTATATTTTTTCCTCTTATTTCTCCTAACATATTCATAATTATTATACATAACTTCCGACGTTATATTTCTCTGTAAACGTCACCTTCGAAGACATTTTTATTCAGACCATCCATTGACTGGTCCCATACGTCCCTAGTCTTATCCCCCTGCTATACAAGGTAACCTTCTATGCTTTATTAATCGGGATTTCGGATTGCGTTATTGGATATTGAAACAACCTGAAACCGAGTGATATATTCTGAGAAATATTAGGCTACTCGAATTTGTACCTATACATTTAGTTGTAAATTTTTATCAAGTTAATTAGTTCATAGTATAAACTTACCATATCTTAGCAATATATTAAATTTGTCCGATTATTTCAAGCATTGATTGCATTATAAAATATTTGATTACGAATCACGTTATACGCCGAAAATATGTATATTTAAGGTCCATCTAAAATTAGTGAATCTAATATTTTAACATATAAGTGGTAATAATAATCTATAAATACCTCATGTTGCAATATTCTATACTAAGATTATTCGGCTTTTTTAAACATATTAATTTGTAAAATATTTGTATCATTTAACATCGTGTAATATAACCTCACCATTTTCTACATGGCAAGAGCAGGAAAAAAAAAATAAAAAGAAGATAATCAGACTGTCCTGGTCCAAGAAATTAACTTAAATGAAACCACGTAAGGTAATCGATTAGTTTTTAATGTAATAATCCCCTTAAGTACCCAACCCCTGAGAAATATTCAACATATCCTTATTATGGGTCAGATATACTTAAAATTTGTTTTCATCATTTTTTAATTCTAAACCCTCTACATGTGTATCAAATTGGCTTAAATCAATTATGTGGACTCACAGTCCGCCGCCATCGCCGGATCACAAAAATTATTTTATTATTGATACATGAATTCATTTAACTTTACATGAAAGGCAGAACCAAAATTCATTTAGTCTTGGTACTTTAGTCTTAGTACTACAAAACTTGTGGAGTGTGGATCCAGAAAAAAGATGAAGTCAGTTACTCCACAATTTTATCAACTCTATTTCTACAAATACTACAAAAGATGTTAGCGTTTGTTGTTTTCTTTTATAATGTGGTATTAAAATAAAGTCACAGGTTTCAATTTTCTTTATTTATGTTAATAAGTGATTTACCTTTATTATAGTCATTATAAGACGTGTAACGATCCAGTTTTTATATTAAGACAAGTACTTTTTGATGGTCCCTTGTATGTGTAATTTTAGTATAAGCTTATCTTTTTATCCAATGTTTATTTACTACATTCTTTGTTTCTTTATATCCCTGTGTTCTTTTACAGTGAGTTCGTGTCACTTTTAGTCCATTGAGTTGATCGTCCCTAAAATTTGACAGTTTTGCTGCTATTATTGAAATAATTACCCTTTTCTGATTAAAAGGGTAACTTTTGCAAGAACGGTTTTTTTATTCTTTTCTCTAGTTGTTGAAGGGTATATAAATTCTTTGTTAATATTATGGGTGCTATTTGGGTTCAACTCATTATTGAGTATAAGTTTAGTTTGTTTTGTTATCTCAAACATTTGTAAGGTTTTTTATTTTACTATTAGATTGTATATTTTAAGTTAAAAGGGTGGTTACAGTTAATGTTGTTTTTTTTTAATATCCTTTTGCAAGGGATAGCATAGTGAGGCCTTAATCGGTTTTATTGGCTATTTCAGGTTTCTTGGAGGGGGTATAGAACACCCTATTTGCATACATTTCTTGGAGGGGTTATAGAAAACCCCATTTGCACACGTTTCTTGAAGGGGTATAGAAAAACCCCATTTGGAATTAGAACATCTGGTGTAGATGGAGATTTGGATCACCTGTGGATTTCGAAGCTAGTGTGGTAGTACTCTACTACGAGATCGTTGACTGCAGCTGCGAAGAAGCCATGATTTGTTCAGCTAAGTCCGCCCTGTTTATTTAGGTGATTTGTTTATATAATCGCACACCGATTTTCTTTTTTTATATATAGGTCTTTCTTCTTTAATTGGAAAAAGTAGCGCACACATTATTAATTTAATTTCAGGGATTTTGTTAAATTTGTTTGGGGGTATATTGAAGGCCTACTTGGCATTAATGGTCCATTTTACTTTTATATATTTTTAGATGTAAGGCGGAAATTAAGGTTACTCTTATTTTTATTTCTGTAACGTCGATTAATTTTTACGCGTCGTTTTTGATACCAAAACCGCCGTGCGTAATTCACTTTTAGTGTACTTTTATTTATTTAATCTCCGCTTAGATACTTAATATGTAAGTACTAGTGTTTCAATATTTTTATTATATTTTGGACTTGTGCGCTACTCAAAATTTGTGATAGTGATAATTTGTTTTTGTCTATACCACATTTTAATCATTACGATGCTTGTAGTTTTTTTCTCAAAATAAAATATATCGGTGTGTTTTGGAAGTATTGTCTTTGATTTACCCAGTTTTGGCCGTTTGAAGGTAGGTCCATTTTGAAATCTGGAAGAAGATGTAACAGCTTGGTACTTAATTATTTTGATAATTTTTAAACTCACTCCCATCTCCACTACAGAGTGAAGCCGAAGGAAGAAAGGTTGAGATCGACAACACGGTACACTATAACCCCGGTTTTTGAGGTTATAGACGGATGAAGACGAACTTAGCTGTGGTTTATTCCCTCTTAATTTTATTACTTCAATAAAAAATAAGAAAGATTAATTGCAAATTAAAGTCGATTGCCTAAAGCACTGCCTCTGATAATTAAGTTGTGTTTGTACCTTATACCATTTAGATCTATGGCCTGGTTAGTTTCTTCCATTCGTTCCTGTTCTTGGCTTTTTCTTTTCAGTTGGTCATCTTCATTCCTTAATATTTTCTATGATCAATTTCTAGGCCTTCTTCTCTTTTTTTCCCTTTCGGTGTTGTCCAAGCTACTCTTTTTAAAGTCCTTGAGTGTACCAACTATTGTAACCTTTTTGACTGTAGGCTATTTCGTTTCATCGGTGTAACAAAAATTCATACAAACTTTCTAATATCTAATAGGAACCCTAATCCATGTCAACAGACTTCGAATGTTGTACCATGTTAATAGACTTCGACTATTGTAATGATATTCCAAATCTGCCAATTCCCAATTTAAAATCACTACAATTGGTAAATCTTAACGTAGACGATTTAGCAGTCACCAAAAACCAATTGGACCGACCACTACTCAAAAGAAATTGATTACCTCATCAACAAATCCTTTGTAGAGAAAAACATTTCTTGATTCACGTATTGTACCAGTTGTTTTATCATGGAATTGGAACTCTTATACCTACTTTACCAGTTTTAAAAACATCGAAAACCAACAACACCAACACTTCAGATCGATTTTGTTTATCAAGAAGTACGTCATTCTTGGATGACATTGTTTCTTCTAATCTTCCAAAATTGAATCTACACTTTTTATGTATTGATCACATGTGGGTTTGGAATTATTTTTCCTTTTGATTCACTAATTTTCAGATCAAATTCTCTTAGTTTCCGTAAAATTTTACTGTTCCAGTTTTCCAGTTTCCACTATCTCGATCGGTTTGTATTTTTTCCGGAGGTCGTTTATACGCTTTAATTCCTACAAAAATCGTTGGTGTAATAAACGATGAACAATGTTCCACGCCATTTATCACGAGTTGTAATATCGGCGCAAATCTCAGTAATTCATAGGATTTTCCGAATGGAAACTAATTTTAAACATTAACTACAATAGAAGTTGAAATCGTTCACGATAAGAGTCAAATTGCAATAAATTCCATCGTTTAAAAGTTAAATGTGTCTACAAAAGAGGAACTTTATGAATGTTTTTAATAAATCGCGTAATAAAGTGTTATAGATCGCTACGTTACTAAATTAGATTTGTTTGTATTCTTTATACATAAATCTTCTATTTGTATAGGTTTATAAAACTCTGGTAATTTATATCAAAATCGATTTAAAATATGTTTTTTATTCCACACATAGACTCAATAATTAGATTTTTGAACCGTGAAAAATGTTAGCAAAGCTATTATAAGGTCTATTCGGGGCTTTATACCGCCACAAGTTGTGGATTAATGTTACTTCTACTTCTTCTTCTCCTCCTTTACCTTCTACTTCTTCTTTTTCAACTTCTTGTCGTCCTTCTCCTCTAGATCGTCGATATTTTTATTGCCCTGGTGTTTTTTGCATCCTGGTATCTAAGATAAAGTCACTTTGTTTTACTGCTTAGCACTATCAGCTTTTCTAGGTCGTGTTATGACATCTGGTGAGGAAATTGTAATAGCACAATGCACTTAAGTGGGTGCAATCCTCAAGGCTCTGCAAGATACTGACATCTTAAGAAAATAAGGATCTGCAGAAGACGGAAAGTGTCTAGAGAGTCCTTAGGAGACCAAGGTTAGCATCAACACCCCTTAAATCAACCGCTCTAAAGTTTTAACTCCAAGTTCCAATAGAGAAAGCTCAAACTTGAGCAACGAACTTCAGAAGCTGGGAGTCACCATACTTTTGGATGAGATGCATGAAGTTCACACGGCAAAACCATCCAAAAAAAAAAAGGATCCAAATACAAAAAGGGAGGCAAATGATAAGGTGAAAATCGGTTTAGGAACAGCAGCCATTAAAGTTGCCCAAAGAATGAACATCGCAAGACCCCTATACTAAAGGTAGTGTTAGCTTTGTAACGTTTAGATTTGGCCTCATAGCGGTTTTTCAGTAAAATAGGAATATGCTTGTTTTTGTTCTTTTCAGTAATTATTAAAAGAGTCCTTTTATACCCGCATTTAAACCACTGTGCGTTTGAATCGACAAGCGACTGCGGATTTCTTTCAGCTGAATGTCGAAGGCGTTTCTTGGCGAGCCTTTTTCTATATATTCAGGGTTTTTTCTGCGACACTCTGGGCGAGTAGGTGGCTGCCCTGTATTCAAGATGTCGGTCTAGCGTTTCCGTCCTGATGGTAATTGTGGGTATATGATCAGTTTGGGGTAGATAGTACCTCTATTTAAGTTTAGTTAGGCTATTTATTTGGTTTTAGAGGCTATGTTTGGTTATTTTAGTCCTTTCTGTCAAGAATTTATTTTGTAATAGAGGGCGCTGATAGGACACCTATTTGCCAATAAGGTATGTTGGTATTATCGGTTTTTGAAGTGACTTGGTTCCGTCCTTTTTGCTAATTTGGAGATTCATATTCGACACATGGGTTTATTAAAGGTACTGTTTCGAAATTTATTGGAACTAGCTTCAATCCATAATTGGGATATTGCGAAATAACCTTTTGTTTAAAGTTACAACAGTTTAATTGGTTGTATTTTTGGTGACCACATGTTGTAAGGGCTCTTTTAGGAGGATATATTTAGCCACGTGTTGAATCTCATAGGTGAGTTTTTTTTGTTTAGCATTTAGATTACAACGTAGTAATTCTTTCTGTAAAGCCATTTGTCCTCAATTTCAGTGCCCACATATATATGTAATCTTTTCTGAATAAGCTTTCCACGAAATCGGTGATTTGGTGATTTCGTGTGCCCCCTATAGCTGTAAAGAGGTAAATATAGTTTTATTTTAGTTAGCATGCTTACCTAGACGATTATAAATAAAGTTATGTTTCTTTTCGTTTTATATATTTTCAGTATATGGGATTCACTATTAAGGGGTAGTATTTTGAAATCTAAGGGTGTAATTTGCCTATTAAATGTAATTGTTGGGTAGAACTCGCTTCAAGAGCCGTCTATCTTGTTGCTTTGTAAATCTGAAGATTACATACATAAATTGATAAGCCGAACTTAATTTAACTGGTAAATGTTGAGTAGTTACTACCTTTTTCTAGATCTCGCTTCACGAGAAGGCTTTGTAGGTACCTGGTTATTTAATTTTAACTTTATTTACCAGGGATTAATAGTTGTTTCTGTGTTTTATCTTACACGTTTTCTTTAGGGTTCTTGTGACGGGCTAACAATCCTTGTGACGGGCTAACAATCCTTGTGACGGGCTAACAATTCTTGTGACTGGCTGACACTTCTTGGTACAGGCCAGTAGTCCTTGTGAAGGGTCAACACTTCTTGTGAGGGGCCTATACTTCTGGTGACCGACTAGTATTCTTGTAACTGGCTAGCAACCTGCTAGAAGATACCTTTAAGACAGGCAGTTTGATTTGTATGCTGCTAACGAAGCAGAGACATCAACGTCCACTAGAGCTTTTCCCAGCTGAAAAGAAGTCACGGTTTACCGCAAGTTTTTGCTATCTTATTTTTATATTACTATTTAATTTATTTTATTGGGGAGTTATTAGTACGTATTTTCATCTAAACCTAATGTAAACTAGGTTTAGGGGTGTATAAATTACCATACATTTTAATAAACCCGATAACGTCACCAAGAGCTCTTCGTGGGGTATATTACTTATGGGTAACTAACATTTTTAATAAGTATCAGAGTTTTACTTGTTTTACCCCTAGCGACCGTAAATAAATCACGATTATTTATTTATTTTGATTCCAATTTTCTGGTTCCTACCTTTAAAAAAAATCGATAATTCCATGCAAACTTTTAACCCCTGTTTGCCCCTTTTAAAATGTGAAAAACCAAAAACCCTGAAACACCTCATTATTTATTTATAATTAGTAGCAGTATTTCAAATTTTCATGTTTCACTACCTCTATACCAAACATTATGTCCGATCCCTTGCTGTGTGAAAAACAAAAACAAATCGATCCCGGAACCGTACATTTTATCGGGATAAAACGTAGCCTATGTGCCTTTGTGCCAAATTTCATCCAGATCCGTTTGGCCATTCTTGCGTGATTAAGCAACAAACATCCATCCATCCAAACTTTCGCATTTATATATTATATGATAAAATAAGAAGGTTTATTTATACCTATCCGAGACGTCTTGTTAAAATTAAAGTATATTGTTTTGAGTACTCAAAATATTATTTACAAACTGGTTGTAAACAAAAGAAACAAAAATTATTCTTAAAACTAAATCATACAGAAAATAAAGAAACATTCGTTTCAAAATATAAGTATAAGTGTCTAAATAGACATTGCGAACATATCATTAAAATTAAAGAAAAAATAATAAATAGCAAAATATAATCCTAGGTCTAACAGCGGCACTAGAAAGAGCCCTCTGTTAGGCTACACGCTGCACACCGAAGCTCATCATGTTACAGGACTGCTTGGGGCACGGGACCATCCTAAGAACGTTCGAAATAAAAAGGAAATCTCTGCTTCGCAGGGTAAATAAAACGGACCAGCATATTGGCAAGACAGAATTCCATTCTGTAGCTTTCTGAGAATAACCACCCACGATTGATGTGGCTCTCTTGTTCATCCACGAGAATAATCCTATATATATTAAAATATGAGTGTTTTGCCAGACAAAGAAAATGCTGGAGCAGCAAAGGAAATAACTTTCCTCTTTTGAGGGTTTTCTCTGCTACCGGGATCCAGCAACACGTGGAAGAAAATATCTCTCGGTGTCTCACTTGCCTCAGATTTTGGTTAAAAACCAGGTTCATCCAAAATTAAAACAACATAAACATTGGCACGGGGCATTATTATATTATAAGTAACCGACAATCTGTGTATTCGCAAATTTCCGAGGCCACTCGATTGATGTGATATTAAGAAACCGACGAGTCAGATTCACTTGTCGGCTACATTCTACATTATTTTTTGTTGAATGGTCACGTAGCACAGACGATCACATTTTTTTCGTCTTGATTTTTATAAATATCAATAATTAGAATATAATTTTACAATGGAATTTCCGGACAGTGTGCAACACAAAAAGATAACAGATAATGCTTACAAATTTTAGATTTATTAGAAGGAAGTCGTTGAGGTAAATTTAAAAAAAATGTTTTCTTGTTTTACATCATAGTAGGCTTTTAAAAAGCATGGTTGTAAATTTAGAATTAATTATTATATACTAACCACAGTGTTATTACGGTGTTGTAAAGGTTTTTGTATAATATTATGTATCTTTAGAGTTGATTGTACACAATATAGTCCATATTATGAACTATTTACAATTTGAAGGTTTTCCCACGCATTTTTATTAGGTTAGTGTTTGCCAGTATAAGTTGAACCAATTTTTTGAATACCTGTGTTTTAAAAAGTCAATCAATAGAAGATACAAAGCAGAAGAAGTAACTCAAGAAGAATCAAATGAAAAATTCTACTTTGACTGTAATATACTACTAATAGAGGCATTTGTATTAATCATTGTATTTTTATTAAGTTACTACGCAAAACTGGTCATCCCTATGTGACCGATGAGTCAGGCTAAATCATCGGTTACTAAATACCATTTTGATAGATCACCAAATACCTATATGTACCCGACAAATAAGCCCGACTCGTCGGTTACTTATTATCACTTTAATCGGGTCGCCCCGGAAATTTGCGAATGCACGGATTGTCGGTTTTTTATATTAATACAAAATAAAAGTAACTAAACATTGGCACGGGGGGCCCTTGGACAAAACAAGAAGCTCGGAAACTAATTATTACTCAACATTATTTAACGCTAAATTCCAACGGCCATCTTCTTCAAAAAATCAAATCGGAAAGGGCCAAAAAAGTTATTTTTTTAAGTGACAGTTCGATCATAGAACTGACAAATTTCTAACGAAAAATGTTGCCAACCTATTGAGGCCAAAAAGAACTAGTGTTCAGCCAGTTTTTCGTGTCTCATATTTATGGTCAAATATAATTAAAAAAAAATAATTATTATGCAAAATAAAAGAAATGGAATGATAAAATATTAAAATATAACCCTTACTCTATTCCTATGGTTATTTACAAAATTATGCTGAGCCTGTAGACAAATTAAACGAACGTGTGAATTGTACTTGACTGGCAACACTGATTTGGCAACCGTGTTGTCTTCTCTTTTTAGCTAAATGCATTCGGTATATCGTCTCATTCGTGTTAGGCTCACTCATCATAATGCTCCACAGACACAGTATACTTAGTTATACTGTGACACAGAGACGCCATCAGCCAGAGGACAATGATTTACAAAAAAACATAGATTAACAAGTAGAAAATAAAAATATTAAAATTAAATTTATATTAAATGGAATGTCAAGGAGTCAGTTGTAATAAAAAAACAATTATAAAAGCATGAACGGACTTTAACATATACAAAATAACAGAAAAAACAGAAAAAACACAAAAGAAGTTAAACAATAACCTTGACTCACCTTGACTATTTCCATAAAGGAAGCGCTACATAAAGTTTAACAAAACGAGTTAAAAAAGTCATATGTAATACAATAGTATTTTTTAAAAATATTGTAGGTTAGGTTAAACCGCGAGATGTCTGTTTGAATAAATTAATTAAAACACATGTAAGACTATTATTAACTAAACAACACAAAATAGTTTTTACAAGCACAAACAGTTTAAAAATTTTAAGGATATAACGTCAATTAATAAAAGTAAAAAGTAAAAATTATCAGACTCAAGAAGACATCTATCTAGATTTTTTAACGAATCAATGTAGTAAACTATAAATTTAAATTTAGTGGATAAATAGTGTACTAACAAAGGTGTTATTTACTGAAAGTGAGTATAGGGGGCGGTAACAGAATTTATTGAAAGTAAAAATATTGAACTGGGAAATGAGAAAGCAAAAAATACTAACAAGAAAATTAGAACACTGAACAAGAAAATATGAAAATTCATATGTTAAAGGGAAATTTGAAGCAGATAATCAAAAGAAAAATTACTGTTACAGGAAACGGAAACTAAGTTGACAAGTACGAATGTCAAAAAAAGGAAAGTCGAATTTTGGCGTATGACAACCTCGTGGGAGAATTTGAATAAACTAATAAACTAATGTTTATTTGAATAAACTAATAAACTAATGTTTATTAGTTTATTCAAATTCTCCCACGTGGTTGTCATACGCCAAAATTTGACTTTCCTTTTTTTGACATTCGTACTTGTCAACTTAGTTTCCGTTTCCTGTAACAGTAATTTTTCTTTTGATTATCTGCTTCAAATTTCCCTTTTACATATGAATTTTCATATTTTCTTGTTCAGTGTTCTAATTTTCTTGTTAGTATTTTTTGCTTTCTCATTTCCCAGTTCAATATTTTTACTTTCAATAAATTCTGTTACCGCCCCCTATACTCACTTTCAGTAAATAACACCTTTGTTAGTACACTATTTATCCACTAAATTTAAATGTATAGTTTACTACATTGATTCGTTAAAAAATCTAGATAGATGTCTTCTTGAGTCTGATAATTTTTACTTTTTACTTTTATTAATTGACGTTATATCCTTAAAATTTTTAAACTGTTTGTGCTTGTAAAAACTATTTTGTGTTGTTTAGTTAATAATAGTCTTACATGTGTTTTAATTAATTTATTCAAACAGACATCTCGCGGTTTAACCTAACCTACAATATTTTTAAAAAATACTATTGTATTACATATGACTTTTTTAACTCGTTTTGTTAAACTTTATGTAGCGCTTCCTTTATGGAAATAGTCAAGGTGAGTCAAGGTTATTGTTTAACTTCTTTTGTGTTTATCTGTTTTTTCTGTTATTTTGTATATGTTAAAGTCCGTTCATGCTTTTATAATTGTTTTTTATTACAACTGACTCCTTGACATTCCATTTAGGTGTGCCTGATGATGAAGTGACAGCTTCGAAACCGGTCGCCAATTAAATTGACTTGTGAGAAATAAAGGACCTTTTATTTAACCCTTTACACTTAATCCCTACTACTCACATATGGCTACCCTCACTCCAAAAAGAAATATTTAACCCTAGAGCGGTATCGTACGTAAAATTTACGTGAGGTTTGTGGCGAAAGGGCCCTCTCCACTAATTCTTTTGTGTCACGATTTTGAGCTTTCAGCTATGCCTCAGGTAACATCCGCTTGTGATGATTTGTAGGTACCAAAGTTGCAACTATTTATCAAAAGAAGATGTGGCTTGATTTTGAAAAGAATACACGTAAAAAATACGCATTGATACCAATAAGTAGTTATTTGTTATGACATGTCGCCAAGCTAAAAATTTTAGGCTTCGCTTATTTCTTAACAACTGTCGGTGCAAATGGCCCTATGTGTCTTTTACATAATGATAAACATGCCTTGCATCAATTCATAAATAATATACTCACATAATGTTGAAGCATTAGGTGGTAAAACTTTAACACGTTTTGAGTACTTCACAAAAGTCTTATTAAACCATGACAATCACAAAGTCAACAAATAGGATACCTAAGTACAGTAAGTGCAATAGATATTAAAGAAACCTTTATAGCAAGTACAAATATTGCCACCATTGTCCTACATAAAAGGAAAGAATGGCAACTACGTACTGCGTAAAACGAAGCAAAAAAGTATATGTGGAATACCAAATAAAAATATGCACGTGTTTCAAAGAAATCAAAATTAAAAAAATGTTCTCTTTATTTTTAAAGTCTGTTACTGTAATTTTTTCATTTTACAATATTGTTTTGTTATTAAAATATGCTAAAAACACTATTTTATGTTCTGATAAACAAAAAAATAATGAAACAGGTAATGTTCTTCGATATTATAATAAATTTTTCTTATAATTTAACGAATTTTAATAGATTTAAAACTAATTACTTTATATACAAATTTTATTGAAATATAAATATTAAATCGAAACCTTTTTTAAGACATTAAATGTTCACTTGGTATTGGAGTTCCTTATACAATATACAAAAGTAAATTTATGGGAAAAAATACACCTGCAGCTCAAATAGAAAATATCGGCATTTAAATAATTCTTTGTGTATCCGAATTCAAGTAGAAACTCGTCATGTTACTATTTTACATATTTTACCACGTACCTTTATTTCTTAAAATATCAGGAAATGTATATATTTATATTAAATTGAACTTAAAATTATTATAATTTCATTTATTTATTCATGCAGAATTTTATACTGTTTTTAAATTGAAACAATCGGTATATCTATCTAAAAGAACATAAAATATGTAAAAAAACCAAATCGAAATTATTTAAGACCGAAATTTCAGTGTATTTTAGGTGGTCAAAACATAGGTTTACAAAATTGAAGTGTTTATTTGAAAAACAACACCTGTCCAAAAATAAACTTTTTGGGAAATCAAGACGAACTGCTTACCTTCTTACAGTTTAAGTAAGCATTCTTGTAACAATGCGTTTTGAAAATAATGTTAAAGCCAGAAGTATATTCTAATATTTATTTTGGTTGAAAATACAAAACATACGAAACATTTTTAAATTAAAAAAACACTTTTTTTATTCTCCACGGCTGCTGTTATCGTCACTAATGATTTCAATATCTGAATATTTTTTCCCTCCATCTATTTGTGGGTTCAGGTTAAGGTAAAATTCTTTATTAAGAGGTTTCTTAAGATATTAAGTGAGTTCCATTAAGTCTCGAAACTTCACATTGCTTATTTGAGGTTGCCGTTTGTTTGGTATTGAAGCTATTTCTTGTTTCTTTTGCCTGCAATGGTATGAAACGTCCAAGGACCATGATAACTTTGACGTACAAAAACCTGACCCGGATACTGCTGCGATACTCGACACATTCGCGCTGATTTCAATGAAATTTTTGATTTGGGATTTTTCAAAAAGAAGGATATACATTTAATATGTACAAGATATTGAATAATGTTTATCATAAAATTCATAAAAATAATAGTAGATAGACACTTAAAATGAGTTAAACCAATTACATATTTAACTGAAAATTCTATGAACTGTGGAATATATTATCAAAACAGAATAACGAGTCTATGATAAGATACCGCATAACAGCCTGGTCAAAGACATTTAAAATAACCCTAAATATTTTACAAGTAGCACAAAATTTTCTTTTAAAAGTCAAAATATTATTTATGCAAATCAGTACTCACCATTCATGTTATTAAAGAAGAGACGACACTGGTAACTGATGCAGGAACTAGACCTGCAAACAATTTAAATGTTAAAGCTAGACTCATATCTCTATCACGAAAACAGGTAGAATGGTAGAAATGTAGAAAGGTAGAAAGGTAGAAAGGTAGAAAGGTAGAAAGGTAGAAAGGTAGAAAGGTAGAAAGGTAGAAAGGTAGAAAGGTAGAAAGGTAGAAAGGTAGAAAGGTAGAAAGGTAGAAAGGTAGAAAGGTAGAAAGGTAGAAAGGTAGAAAGGTAGAAAGGTAGAAAGGTAGAAAGGTAGAAAGGTAGAAAGGTAGAAAGGTAGAAAGGTAGAAAGGTAGAAAGGTAGAAAGGTAGAAAGGTAGAAAGGTAGAAAGGTAGAAAGGTAGAAAGGTAGAAAGGTAGAAAGGTAGAAAGGTAGAAAGGTAGAAAGGTAGAAAGGTAGAAAGGTAGAAAGGTAGAAAGGTAGAAAGGTAGAAAGGTAGAAAGGTAGAAAGGTAGAAAGGTAGAAAGGTAGAAAGGTAGAAAGGTAGAAAGGTAGAAAGGTAGAAAGGTAGAAAGGTAGAAAGGTAGAAAGGTAGAAAGGTAGAAAGGTAGAAAGGTAGAAAGGTAGAAAGGTAGAAAGGTAGAAAGGTAG
Source organism: Psylliodes chrysocephalus (assembly GCA_927349885.1). Lineage (NCBI taxonomy): Eukaryota > Metazoa > Arthropoda > Insecta > Coleoptera > Chrysomelidae > Psylliodes > Psylliodes chrysocephalus. The sequence goes on from OV651831.1 coordinate 4,612,873, forward strand.
AAAGGTAGAAAGGTAGAAAGGTAGAAAGGTAGAAAGGTAGAAAGGTAGAAAGGTAGAAAGGTAGAAAGGTAGAAAGGTAAAATATATGTGTACTCCAAGAATGTTTTTAAATGCAATTATTTGTCAAAAAACAAATATTTTATATTATGTACCACTGTATATTAAGACACTTTCCAAAAATCAGTTTCTTACTTTAAATATATCATAAATGAAGCCATCCAATATACCTATGAAAATATGAATGTGAAATTGTGTATACCTATAGAGAGGGTTTTAACTGAATTTAAAGTAAAGTACCTAATAAGATATGAATTTAAAGTATGTATATGTATAGAAAGTTTTTAAAATTAATTTAAAGTTAAGTAATGGTTTTTTAGTTTATTTTCTATAATAATTATATTATTTATTTTATTTGTACTGTGTATGAAAATGTACCTACCTTGTATTATTTTGCGTTAGCTAGTTAGTCCTCTTATAGTTTTTTGTGCCTAATTATACAAGGTGTTCCTAAACATGATGTCATAATTGCAGGAGGTAATTCCTTGGCTCATATTATGACTTAAAGTTCATATAAACATGTGTTTTTAATTGCTTTGTTTTAAAAATTTTAAAAAATAATCAGTTTTTCATCAATGTCATAAATACCTACTCTTTTGTCGATTTTGATGAAATTTGGTACACTTGTTTGTTTGAGTAAGAGGCTGATTTAAAACTGACAAGATCAAAATTATCAATTTCAGTGCAGTACCCAAAGACAACCTTATTTATATTTTTGACAAAAAACAGGACGCCACTGTCTTTTTCCATATTTTCTATTTAATCTCTGAATTATCCAATTAAAAACACAACTTTCTTGTATTATAAGTTTTTCACATTTTTGCATTTGATATAATAGTTAACTATAATCAAAAATGTATTTGTTATACTTAGCAATTTGACAATAAATAACTGGATGTGTATTAAAACCTTACTGCAACACTGTACATCTTGTGAGAACACCCCGTGTAGCTGATAGATTATGTTGCAGGGCTTAATTACCCTTGAAAGACATTAATTTAGCTATAGAACCCTTCTAATCCAAGCCTGTAATAAGTAAGACGAAGACGAGGGAAAACAATTGACCAAGTTGCGGGCCCAATGAAAACTAGATTAATTAGCGACCCCCATTAGGGTAGTGTTGAGCAAAAACATCCCAACGAGATAACCAAATATTATGCTTATCTTCAAAGTATTGTCAAAGAGTCATTAATATCAGCTAGGGTGTAAATTACAAGGGGACAATAACAAAGAAAAAACTTCCACGGTTTTTAATGATATTTAGATGTCAGTAAATTAAACAAGTTTAAATATATTCCAACGTTTTTAATTTTCTGTAATGAGAAAGTTACTTTATTAATATTTTTTGAAACAGTCTTAATGTTTGATAAAGAAGATAATATACAGTTTTTAAACCCTACCATTCTCGAACGTTGTTTATTATTATTTTCAAATGTAATATGATAAAACCTGATCTTATTGAAACAAAACTATATTTAGTCAATTTTCGATTTAGCTGATTAAAACTAGAATGAACAAATATTTCCAGTTTATTCTGCACAGAGTAATAAAACACAGTGTTTTATAGGACATGAAGTATTTTGGTTCATATATCTACAAAATAGACAAGAAAGCCAAAAATGGAAAAACAGCAAAATTAATCAAAATAATAAATATCAAGAAAGAAGGAGATGGAAAATTACAATAAAGGAAAACTGAAGTCACCGAAATAATATAGTAATAAAATTTATTTATTATAGATAATACTAGAAACAAAATACTAATATTTAATTATTTTTATAAAATAATACATAAAAAGGTTCAGTTGATAAGTAAATACTTTACTTGTTTTGACAGATTGGTATGAAATACTAATAAAATATAATTAAATATCTAATTACTACGTTAAATAATTAACCTATATCCAGTATGTAACTATTAAGATGAAACAAAAACAAGGCGTTAAACAATATATATAGACCAGAGTCGATAATTTTTAAAACAATAAAAATAATAATACTAGGATGAAACCCATTGGAAAAGGAAGAGAATATAACAAAAACAAAACGTCGGACGATGTAAGGTCGGGATGTGGATGGGGGTGAGTTTTTCAGGGTAAAAAACGGTATATCTCGATTTCTGGAAAAACTACACGTGCTACGGAAAAAAATTAAATAGCAAAGTATTAGGTAATAAAAAAATCTACCACTTTTATATTTACACTTTTTTCACATAACCTCAAAATTTATGTGAAAAATTCAAATAACCAAGCTTTTGGTTTTCTATTTTTATCTTTTACAAAAAAAAATAATTTTCACGAAATTTGGTGAAAACTTACCTTTTTATGTCCCAAACACATTGTAATTTTTTTGATTTAAAATATTTAATTTTCACCTTATTTTAACTAAATATCGAAAAAGCACCCTAATTTTTAATCGAAGATTCTCACATCAAAATACCTGCTTTTTTGAAAAAGTCGGTGAGCTTTTTGTTCGGTGGCAAACTTAAAAATAAATCTACGAAAGTAAGATGCAAGACCAATGAAACTTTGAAGTTTGTAGGTATTGGAAAATTGGTAACGGCATTAATATTTTCATCATTAGGACTTATTCCATGCTCATCTATAGAATAGCCTAAAAAATTTATTGTTTTAAATAGAAAGAAGTACTTCTCAACTTTTAAGGTTAATAGATTTTTATTCAATATTTCAAAAACATTTTTTTAAATTTTATTCAATAGTCTTAGTACCAATTAAAATATCGATATAAATGCAAATTTTTTCTTGTTCAATCAAATCTCTAAAAATCAAATTAATGAACCTCATAAATGTAGCTGGACTATTTTTTAACCCAAATGGCATTTTCACATATTCAAATTGCCCATTATGAGTAATAAAAGAGGTTAACTTTATTGACTCTACTACAATACTAACATGATGAAAGGTACTCTGTAAATCTAACTTGGTAAAATATATTTTATCCCTCATTCTATTAATTTAATCATCGATTAATGGAAGCGGAAAGTTATCACGCAAAGTAATTTTATTTAACTTACGGAAATCAACACATAATCTGTATCCCGATGGTTTCTTTTTTGCCAAAACTATTGGGCTACTATAGTACTGAGGCCCTTCCTATGGGAATCCCATTTTTAAAACTTTTTTTCATGTTTTTGATCATTCTGAGTCCGAAAATGCAAAAAAATTCGTTTGCTTGTCTGTGTGTATGTATGCCGGCACTATAACTCTAAAATGAAAGTTCTGATTGACTTGCAGTTTTGATTTTCTTAAATAATTACTTCTAACTCAAAACCCTATTGATTTTTAGAATTTTCGGTTCATCCTAACTACTTTAATATCAATTTTTTTTAAACCCGCCTATGCATTTCTTATGTGACAATTTTAGAAATTCCAATTATTTCTAACGTCAACATTCCCAACATTCTTAACATATCATAAATTGCAAACATTCTCTAACGACCTGTCAAACAACATCTGTTGATGGTAAAGGTGAAATTTCTAAGGCAGGTTGCGACCTTCATAATTGCAACCATAGCCATTTTGGAGGCTATTTTTATTCGAAATTAGTCACCAAACCTGCCAATTTATGAAAAATTATAAGCAGTTTCTTAAAAATAACTTTTTTATGGTGGTGCTAACTTAAGCGTACTACTATTTCGCCCCTAGCCACAAAACACCTTTATCAAATTTACTGGCTCTCTGTCGCAACCCCACAGAATAATTAACCAGCCATTTTATTTGACAAAAATCACAATAATGCTTGGCTGTGCCTGCAAGTATCAAGATGTCAACTGTGATATGTCAAATTATTTAAAAATGTATACTTCTTTTGATATTTATTGCAAATAATTTGTAGTGTATCTCTATTCAGGCTTTCCATAAATAAAGGTACAATAAGACAGATAATATAATGTCTTTATACAAAGCACTTTTTTATTATATAAAAGAGAGGTAGGATGTAAAATGCTGTTTTTTTGTAGATAATTTTAATTATACGATTTTGGATTACATATTCAACCAGCGAATTGTAAATAATAATTCATAAACTCATAGTCAAAGTTTTCATTAATTTATGTATTGAAAGAAGGCCTTTGTAAATTACATTACTCTCCATGGATCAACTTTAATACAAAAATAGTATTCTGGCTATAAGTTGCAAAACTATTAATAATTTAAACATAGTAAGTAGTATTAATATAATATTAAGTAATTTTTTGAAATAAAGTACATAATCTCAAAACAGAAATAATTTATAATAAATGCGGGTAAAGCGATGGGCAAAATAACAATAAATTAAGAAATTACTTAAAAAGGGCAGGTTTAAAGAATATTATCACAAGAAAGTATATCCGTTCTGTTTATTTATCAAGTATTGTTTGAGGTTACTTCTGAATACATTTATTGTTGTTTATTTTTTTAATTTCTGTAGGCAGTCTATTACATTTTTTAAATCTTTAATAAAAATTGTATTTTGGGAACTTTTAGTGATGGCTTGCCATACAAGAAAGTCAGATTGGCTTCTTGTATTATATTTGTGATATTGCGAATTATATTGAATTTTTTCTAATAGATCTAATGCGATGGTACTATATCATTTTTATTTTATAAATAAATATCAGTCATGTACTGAACATAATTTTGAACTGAAAGCCAATTTATTTCTTTTTACATAGTTGCAATACTCATCCTTCTGTCCTTTATTAATAGAATATAAATAGGCAAAATAAGGAGCCCAAATATTTTACATGAGGAGGCTTAAGAGATATAGGGGCCAATATTTATTGGACAACTTGCTCAAACAAGTTTTTAAACCCTAATCAAAAGGCGATATAGAATGGTTTTAAAAATCGAGGCTTGTAAAAATCATCACATGGTTTAACCTAAGTAATGCCAATGCTTCACAAACCAAAAAATTCAATGTCCTAATGCTACTATCGGATTTCGGTCTTTCGTTCAAAGTTAAATAATTTCTCATTTTTGTTACGCTACGAGTTTACCCTTGTGGACCTCAGTCTCGATAAGATGGGAAGCACCTGTTCAGATTTGAACATTTTAATTTATATTCACCAATTAAATTAACATCCTGTATACGAAATTAATTATTTATTGAATTAAAGAGTTTAATTTCATATGCGATTAATAATAAACACATTCCAATTTCAGCTCAAGTTTATTGTTTAAATCGTAATAAAAAATGCTGACTTATTTCAAAATTATTTTCAAAACATTGAACTAGAGAGACTGAAATTGGAATAAAAATATTTTTCTAATGTACATTCAAATAATTAAATAATATTAATTTTTATTGTATATTGTTTATTCTGTGATAATATAAATGTAAATGCAAACGAAAAATAAAGGGATTGACTCAGAACATGTGGTAGTTTACTTTACAAAATTATTTTTTACAAGAGATTCGTGAAAACCATCTTGTGGTATTAATTACAACAATTATCTTTGAAATCTATTCACCACCATTGTAGCATCTCTCGAATTCAGAATTACTTTTGCGTGTAATTTTCTTCTCAAATAAATCTGCAACCATATTATTCACTTTATTTTTTTCTAAATATGACAAACGTCTTGGTCTAAAGGAGGGTAATTAGATTTTACATTTATTTTAATATTAAAATTAACTTCTGGTTTTAACGGTTTATCAGCCAACAAATAATTATCTGTAAAAATGTTATTTACCTTCACCAGGACCTCATGTGGTAAAGGAGTTTAAGGGAGGATATATATCTACCCCATTTTCGTTAATAAAAATGTCTTTAATAAGCAAAAGTTCATTGACTTTATTCTTAGGGTCATCCTTTCTAATTATAAATACCTCATTTTCCTTAAAATTACATTCCTTAATTATTGGGTTCTTTATAAGATCTCTACCTAACAAACAGTCATGGAACAATATAAAAAGTACCATCATATAAATAATTATTAATCGTAATTTTATCATTGAATATTCCTAAAATAACCATCTCAGCATTATTAATACCTGCATAGCTAGAATCTATGTTATCGTAAAGTTTTGACAGTTCAAATGGAAAAAATGATTCCTTAATTAAGCTTAATGGACTACCACTGTCAATCATAGAGTTTAGGTTTAGATTAAGTTTCTCAAAACCAATGTTTACATAAATAGGTTTGGAATCTGTCTGTTCAACTAAACTGACATTAGAGTTATTGTTATTTAGATCCAATGAAACATTTGGCATATTAATATTAAAATTTTTAATATATCTTTGGGGACCTCTATTTTGAGCACAGTTTCTTGCCATGTGGTCTAATCTATCACAAATATAACATGATCCTTTCTGTCTTCTTAAACGATCACGGTCCTGTATTTTATACCCTTCAGCATTACAATTACAACTTCTTACACCCACTGATGTGTTAGAAATAGTCATTTGATTTTGATTGGGGCGCATATAATTATTTGAACTAACCTATGGTCTATACTGCACACCAACTGGTGCACTAACCTGCCCTGTTCTGGGTGTTCCTTTAAGACATTATTCATGCGGCTGTACAAATCTTCTAAGGTTTTTATTTCCTGCAACATCATTCTTGCTTGGCTCTGCAAAATCTTGTTGTCGAACCCATCTTTGATGTAATGAATCATTTTAGATTCCTGTACACTAGCATTGTGACCCAAAGTAACTTTTTCGTGGTAGTAAGTTGAAAAATGCTCTCCTGACTTTCATCGCCTTCTTTCAAATTGTTTGCGAAGGTTGACTAGATCATGTAAAGATGAAAACATCTTTTTAATTTCGTCCTTTAACGTGGTTCAGTTCATCATAAAATACTCCATCTTTGAATTGTACCACTGTTAGGTCTGATCAGCTAAATTTTCTATTGCTATAACTTGCATTACATCATCAGAAATACCGTAAATTCGTTGAACTGTATTCACTCGCTCCAACCAAATTAAAACTTTCATATTTGCTCCCGTAAATTCAGGTTAGATATTTCTTTATTAGTGAAAAATTTTGGTTTTTGGCGTTACTTGGGTGTTTTCATTAGGCCTTCTTTGCGTTGGATTTTGGTCCTGCCGTACTATAAGAGTACGAACGATCATCTGAATTAAATCTTCAATGGTTATGCTCGACTGCGGTAGGAATCTTGCTTCTAGTTCCGCATTATCTGCACTAATCTCCATATCTGCTGTGTCCGATATGTTTTGTTCCCACTTCTAATAACTGTAGGGATTCCCTGGTTTCTCCTAAATAATAACTGTTTTTTCCATCAAACAGTTTTACCTTAATATAACTACTACGCTCTTTTTTGGCGTGTCTTGCCATTAATCCAATCTAACCTCACATTCTCGTCTTTTCCAACAAGTGGTCTTTTACACCTCGGTCACTAAAAGTGACCTTCTACATTATAAATAACAAGATTAATGTATTTAAAATTATTATAATGAATAACGTAATCAGCATAAAGTATCTAAATTCAATAGTACGATTTATAGCAGGGACAAAAGTTGGAAAGGCTTTTGGTAGGTAGAGAGGGGGTAAACGTCAAACCACGTCGGACAGCTTCGAGAATTTTGCAGTAATGTTTACCTGCCAGTGTCGTTTCATAGAATATAATTTTAAATTGTTACCGGTCGAACCGGACAATCACATGTATTTATGGAATATAAATAATTATTGAACATGTATTATAATATCCAAATCATAATTCTACAAAATTTTAACAGCCATTCACAAATTATTCTATTTACTCGAAATTGTTATTAACATCTATAAGATAATTTTGTACGCCAATGTCTTGCGTCCACTTTTAGATCCACCGCAAACCTGTCAATGTATGTGTATAAAGTGGGAGAACTGGCAAAAGCCTTTCCAACTTCTGCCCCTGCTATTCGCTCCGTGCGAAGTCATGGAAAGGGAAGCAAAAGCGATACTAGCGCTAGCTGCGGATAATTCGTGCATTTTAGGGCGATATTTTGTAATTTTGGCATATCAAATACACGTATACATTTTACTTTTTTTCAAACAAAGTAGGTAAAAACAATACAATAAGCAACCGGAGTTGCTGTGTTGAAAATTGTACAAATACTAGCAAAAAAAACAGTGAAACTTATATAAAAAATTTCAGTAGCAAAGCGGAAATTAAATCAAAGAAATAAATGGATAGATATACAATAAGAAGAAAAATTACCTTTATTTTTGTAATACACTGAAAAAAAATTGTAGAACAAATTTCTACAATTGTAGATTTTTTCTCTACAATAAATAGTACATATAGGGACAGGGACAATTTGTAGTAAAAATTTCCAAATATTTGTGGAGAATGTATTGTAGAGTTATTATCTACAATATTTAGTAAAAATATCCAAATGCATCATAAGAATTGTTCTACAAATTGTTATAATTTTTGCTATTCATTGTATGAATTTATATTAAAAATGTATTGCGTTTTATGAAACTAAATACGAAAATTTTACACAATAAATAGTAAAAATTCATACAAATTGTAGTAACTTTTAATAAAATTTGTAGTAGTATTCCATAATTATTATAATTATTATAACCTAGAAAAAAATGTTCCTTAATAAAATATTCGATTTATTGTTTTAATATAAAAGATACAAATTCTTAATTACATTATGTAATAAATAACAGTAATAATAGCGCCCTCAGTCTCCGTTGGCTTTTCTGCACCTGAAAAATATGAAATAAAAATTAATACTAATTGAACTGTTCATACCCTTAAAACGGGGATATTTATCACCTTTACACTGATTTGGATATTAAATGACTAAGTCAGATAACTAACAAAAATGAGAAAGTAGGTATGTCACAATGAAGACAAAAAAATATCATTGAACTTGGCACAAAATTCGATCGTTGGGCACAACATTCGATCGTTGGCCACGTCTATTTTTTTAAAATAATCTACTAAGTTTATTTAAATTAGTTATCTAAAGGTAAATTATTCAGAAACGATATTAAATGTACTTACCACCAATAGAATTTATTATTAAAATTTTCTCGAACGCATCGGTGCTTATAATATAATAATGTGTTATAGGTACTCGTATATGTACCATGCTTTGTTATGTGAACATGGCGAACGGCTACTGCTCTCTGGCCGTTTATGATCGACGTCAGAAAACGTTGGGCAAGAGCAGAATTTTGTTTTGTTCACATGACTAAGAATTTCTACAATATTATAGAATATTTTTCAACAAAATTGAATGTTTATTATAAGAAGGGATGTAAAGTATTACTATTTTTTGTAGAAAAAATTACTATTTTTTGTAGAGATAATTATTAATATTTGTACAAATTTTTATAGAAGTTAGTAGTAGTAATTACGATAATTGTAATAAATTTCTACTTCTACAAACAATAGTAAAATATACTAAACATTGTGGACTTTTTTCCTATTGTTGTAGCATTTTATTCGACAATTCAATTGCTACAATAATTAATAGTTTTTAACTATAAATTGTAGTAAAATTTTCTACAAATTGTTAAGTATTTTTCTACAAGTCTACTACTACAACATTGTAGTAAAATTTTCTAGTCACATTTTTTTCCGTGTAATAACCGTAATGCTGCAAATAGTAGACATCAGAAACTTGAAAGGTTTTAAATAAATAAATTATCATTTTACCATCTTCTTTAATATCCCTTATTCTTAAATGTTCATTCAGCAAGGACTAGATTTCAAGATTTCTGCCTTTGATTATTATATGTGGTTGAAACGCAATTTTGTAACTTACTGATGGGAAATCAGTTTTAATCATTCATTCTATGTTTTCTTTCGAACAAAAATGAAAATATAAGTAATCATCCTTGTTTTATACATTTTAACTTCACGCTATTATTAAATGGTATTTTTTTATTTTGACAGAACAGACTAATTCTTCAATGAAAATTTATTAGACTTAGGCAACTTCTTATACATTTTCCAGTAAATACTGTTGCCTGCCTATATTTTATTATTGATTTTTATCGATTATACATAATTTTCTTTAATTTAAGCTATAAAAATATATAATAATAATAAATTAATGTTTTACTTGTTTTACAAATCCATATACTTTTATTAAAACTAACATATATACTTTTTAATTACGAATTCTATTAAAAGTTGCATTTGTCAGTATACGCAGAAATAGTCCATTAGTATCAAAACGAATTGGCGCTGCTGTCGCGCACGGAGCGAATACATGTATATTTATTATGATATTTTCTCTGACATAAATTTATTTAGAATTTAATAAGGTAACTTTTTTACTGAAAAAAAACTGCAACAGTCACATCTTTTAGATGAAATCAAATTTAAATCTTATCTTTAATATTTAGAACAACTATTTTTGCAATATGGATTTGTATTTTTTTTGTTTATCAATGTAACATGGAATTTTACGTTTTTTTTAAGTAATTGAAGTGTAAATTTTAATAAATAGCTAAAAATTGTACATAATGATTAAAAAAAATTTCGGATTCGAGTTTTTTTCATTTCTTTGGATTTTCTGAAAACATTTACCATGGTAATGTATATATTTTTTTACACCTTCAGAAAGTAGAGATTTTAACGAACAAAAAGCCCACCGACTTTTTAAAAATGAAGACATTAAGATATTAAGTCAAAATAAGGTGAAAAAATAAAAAAATTAGGTCAAAAAATTTACAGTGTATTTGGGACATAAAAAAGTAAGTTATTAACAAATATCGTGAAAAAAAATTGTTTTTGAAAAAGATAAAAATAAAAATCCAAAAACTTGGTTATTTGAATTTTTCACAAAAATTTTGAGGTTATGTGAAAAAGTGTAAATAGGAAAGTGATAGATCTTTTTATTACCTAACACCTTGCCATTTAACTTTTTTCCGGAAATCGAGATAAACTGTTTTTTTACCCTTAAAAACTCACCCCCATCCACTTCCTGACCTCAGATCGCCGGTAAATTATTTTGCCTTTAATTTTTGTTATATTGTCTTCCTTTTTATCGTACTATTATTTTTTTTCACTTTTTACCATTTTCAAATGCTTCGGCCCTGGTCTAATATACCAGAAGTAGATTATGTCTTAAAACTGAGTTCTATATTTTAAAACTACTTATATTTTGATAAGCAATCTAGCAAAACCGTATTTCTCTATCAATAATTATCTAAAAAAATTGTATTTTAATATAAAAACAGAAATCGTAGTTTAGATTATAAAATAAGATTGAAAGTTTAAATGATATCTAATAAATAAATGCTGTTTTTAAAATTAAGAAAGTACTAATTTGCCTGAGGTGAATCTAGACCTACACTATTCTACAATGACATTGCTTAATCTCAAACCATTAATAACAACTTTCGCTTTGTTATTAATTGCAGAAAAATTTCAAACTATGTAAATCTCCTGATACCTATTTTAAAATTAATAATAACCAAATAAATATGCATCTACTAGTTTGTATAAAATAAATTTAAATATTTAAAAAACTAAAATAACGAATATTATTCGTAAAACTTTTTTATTATTAAGAAAAGTCTTTTAAAACGTTTATTTACAGAAAATATATCTGACAATAATTTTATATCTTACAACTATTATTCTTCCACTAGTGGCAACTTAACATCACTTTATAGTAAAATCTTCCTTCTAATACCTTGGCATTAGTAGTAGGCTTACTCGTTGCAATACTATTGTAACAATCATATATCCATTGAAAATATAAATTAATATGTAAATAATAGAGTATCATCGAATAACTCAAATACCATAAAACAATTGACAAAGATCTTTTATGGAATTAGGCTTCGAAAATAGTCCAGAGGCGATCAATCCGGTGACCTTGCAGGCCATTTAATTGGTCCGCTCCTTCTAATCCACTGTCCAGAGAGTACCGGTTATTTAAAAATTATCTTATAACACCAACATCTTGCTGGAAAAGAAACTGATCAACATCATGAAACATTTTCCAATATTCTGTTATAAGAGGGTACATTTCGTCTTCAAGCATATTCAGGTACACTTAACCATTTAAATTTCCAGGAATGAAAAGTTGTCCTACAATATGGTTACCTAATATGTCATACCAGATATTTATTTTTTCATCGTGTTGGATATAATGAACCAAAATATGCTCCTCAAAAATGTGTCCATTGTGGAGAAGACCACCTGGATAATTACCGTGGATTCAATATAGCCAAAGAATTTCATATAAAACTTATCACATAAAACAAACTGCTATTTTACTGACATATATTAAAATCTATATGGACGTATGGTATCCAGCTTTGGGGCTGCGCCAGTAAAACATCCAAATTATTCAACGTTTTCAGAATAAAGTATTAAGGAACATCGTCGATGCACCCTGGTACTGCCGCAATACTGATCTTCATAGCGACCTTAAAGTAAAGACTATTAAAAATGTTTAGATTAGTTATAGGCAGGGGCGGTTTCTTCATTGGTTCATTTGTGCAGTAAACACGTAGTTAAATTTCATAAAAACACACTATTTTAATATTACATAAATAACATAAAAATATAAATTTAATTTTAATATTTTTATTTTTATACGTGTTAATCTATATTTTTTTGTACATCATTGTCCTCTGGCTGATCGCGTCTCAGTGTTACAGTATATCTAAGTATACCACATACTTTGATTACTATACGGCGCAAGAGAGAGGTCCGACACGCCCAACATAGGACGCGGCCATTTTGATTCCTATGCAACAGTTTATACCTGAAGAATCACTCTGCGTCGGCACTTATGATCTCAATGTTCCAGTTTATACACTGCGCAACTCGGATAATACAATACATGACAACCGCCTATAATAAAACAGCAGTCTTCTGAGTATCCTGAATTTGTATCCTGGAGTGAATGTTATTTTGGAACTTTCAACTGGTCCGAGTGAGTTAATTGATCCTTTAGCAATAAACTGTGACTCCAAAATAATATTCACTGACACTGACAGCAGCAAGCAAAATATCAGGTGCGTTTTAATCATCCGCTTCTGCTTCTGGAATTGTCGGTTTAGTCGTTTTAACCTGTCAGATTAAAACAAGAAAACCGACAATTCCGAAGCAGAAGCAGATGATTAAAACGCACCTATTAAAAATATTGCACCAAGATGTAGGCAACACGTAATAAGGGATCGAAATGGCGGAGTTTTCTATCTCCTTGTAAAAGGCACTCAGAAAGCTGCGCAGTACGACCATTCTCCGTATACTAAAAGAAAATCAAAGTATGTGAAGTATACTGTGTCTGTTGCGCATTATGATGAGTGAGCCTAATACGAGTGAGACGATATGCCAAATGTATATAGCTAGAAAGAGAAGACAACACGGTAACAGATCCTTCAAACTGTCAAAGAACACACTAATTGGCGCGTCGTTCACAAACAAGGTTGTCAAACCAGTGCTGCCAGTCTAGTACACTTCGCGTCATATAAAAGTGGTACAACTCTTATAACAAAAAATCGTGCTTTTCAAGCTGTGTAAATTGATCTTTTAAAATGTGTCAAAGTTAAACTACTTTTTAGGTTATAATTTCTAGAACAACGTTGCCAACACAACGAAAATATTAGTAGATGCAATGATACAAATAAATTTGGTAAAGCAATAAAATGCAATGGAAAAATTAAAAATTTAATGCAATCTAAAATGAATAAGTTTGAAATTTAAATACATTTGACAATTCGAAACAGATGAAATAAATAATTATTATATAGCTCCATTATTATTAATTTTTTGTAATCTTCTAAGCACTGAGTTAATTAAATTTATTGTTAACTTTTCATCTTCTGCCAAGCTTTACTGATTCATTTAAAATATAATAAAATTTAAGGTGAACATAAATCTAATTAGCATATTTAATTTGCCAATGTGTATTTTCGGATCAGCTTCACAATTCTTTAAATCAGTTTTTATAATTATTCATAACACTTTTGTTACTGAAGCATTAAAGTTTGTTTCAACTTTTACCTATCTTGCCGTAAATAATTAGTTAATGTTTCATCTTGTTGTGCTTTAGTTATAACTGGTCTCCCAGTCTCTCTTTTTCCGGTTAAAATTTGATTGTTATCCCATTTTTGCAAAGCTGTTAATCGTGGTTTAAGCATTTTATCAAACTTACTCAAATGATCTGACATCGTAACAATGCGCTTTGACAAACTTGACAAATCTTACTGTTTGTCATTTTCAAAAGTAAAGTTGGTTTTACATTGGGAAAAATAAGTGTACCACTTTTATATGACGCGAAGTGTACAATTCACAATTGTACTAGATGTAGTACTTTCTGCGTGCATCAGTGTTCACGTGTAAACTATATATATACTGTGTTTCTTTTTTGGGTTCGTTATCAATAAAGGCCCGTTTTTTCCTCTTCAATGAATTTAGATGTCACTGCAAATAGAGTTCAAAAAATCTGGTACATTTTTTAGACAAATTTGGTACATTTTTTAGACAAGTCTGAACAAAAACATATTCTGGCAACACTGTACCAAATCAAGCAAACTGTCACTGTTATTAGTGTCATTCCATTCCTTTGCTATTAAATACTTTATTTTAATTGTGCTTATTTAAAAAAATGTGCTTAATTAAGAACTGTATCTTCAATAAATTGAAAGTATTATTACGAAAAACTTCTATAAGGCAAGGTCGTGGAAATATAAACAAAAGTATGGTTTAACCTTTTAATACTCAAGAAACTAGTCAGTCATCTAATTAGCAAAGTGGAACAAATCCAGCAAATGTATTATAATATTAAAATGACTTCGGTGCCCGTTTCGTACCAAGTAGCTGTTACTCAAAAAGTAAAAGTCCAATAAAAAAAATATTTCTCTCAAAAGTTTCTTACTTTTTTATGTACTTTAAGAATATGTAAGAAAAAATGGGATTCCCATTTAAAAAAACAAAGTCCACCTCGATATGGCCATATTATGGCCAACTACAAAAAAATTAATTTATCCAAAATATTTCCCCCAAAAAACTATAAAACTTTTGTCTGAAACTTTTTTTCCTAAAATGCATATTTTCGGCGGAATTTGAATGTAACACTTTAAAATGAACACCCGGGATACAAGGAAGCTAAGCATGGCTAAAATTGAGCTCAGGCAATGAAGTAGGCAATGAAACGTTCTTACTTTTTCTGTGGTTTCCTGATGATCTACCATCCAGGGGTTGTTCTCGGCAGAATTATCGATCGGTTACTAACGGCTGGGCCAACAAGCTAAGCAGGAAGCGGTGAACTATAGTAAGGGTTACTTCCTTTACTGGAACCGCTAAGCCAAGCACTGACAATAGTGTGTCCAAATTAAATAATAGCTACTAAATACTACAGGAGTGGCACAAGAAGCTCTACAGAATGGATACAAACAAGAAGGCTGTAGATGTTAGGTGGCCTTTGGAAGAAAAGTAATATTTCCACAACAAGGTGCTGTCAATAATGACAAATATACTTTAAAGGTAAACTTTCTCTTTATATTATTAGCCAAATAATCCGAATAAAATTCGTGAATTTTCAGGTAACATATGGACCAACGAAAGCTAATTAAAAAAGAACAGAAGAGGAAGGAAGTTCTTCAGCCAGAAAGACAATCTAGGGTTGCCAACAAATTATCATATTTTAGGACCAAATGACCTTGGCCTTGAACTTAATTTGAATAAATGAAAGTGAATGTAGATTTTAGCAAAGAAGAAGTAATTTGGAATTTGAACAATTGCAATTAGATTCATAAAAGATAAGAAGGAAGGTCAAGGTCGACAATGGGCCATGTTCACATGTGAGATATGCTGTTTTATAAATTATATTGTAATAGTTAGTCGCTATACAAGTTATTCTAAATAGTCAGTTCGTTAAAAAAGCCAAAAGTTTTTAAATTAAGCCCAATTGAAATTTAAAATTTGAAATTATACTTCATCGGGAATAGACCAATCATCTTGTGTCGAAGTTTTTTTTGTTATACAAAACCAAGCCAACGAACAAACCAACACACAGAATGTCGAAGTGAACGCACATCCAAGTGACATTAAAATTGACACCACCTAACATCAGTAACATCTAACCTTAGTTTTTTGTTTTGGTTTAATTTTATTATTAATATGAATCAGCTGGATTTATAAAAGTTGAATCAAGTGTTTTACCCATTGTAAACGAAAATATGATTACCGAGATGATTACTGCATTTTTTAACAATACTCTTTTAACTTTAACAAGTCAGAAAGGTAAGACTTTGTTTTAATAGTAGGTAGTTACAGTTTATATGGAGCAAGTAAAACATATTTATCTCAGGTTTTATTTTTAGATCTGCCAAGCAAGAATATGGGGATAATTTTTTTTCCATAAGAGAGAAGGAGACAAATTACACCTAAACATAAAGTACGGCAAAAACCTTCTGATGTGGTTGCCTTGTAATTAACAAAAATGAAATTTTTAGTGCACAATATGCTTAGGATATGCTGCATGTCAAGGTTTGTAATATTTATTATGCTTTTTTGTTTTTATATTACATATAATAAACAGTGTATAAGGCCCTTTATTCCTATAAATATTTTTTTTCTAATTTTGACATATAGACATTTTTTGTAATCGCAGCAAGTGTTAAAATAATCTAGAAACAGATTTTGTTAGTGAACCTAGTAATAATTATGATACCAAAGAATGCTGCAGAGCACCTATAAAATTTTGAGTTAAAAAATATGCCATATTTTTAGGCTATTTTTATACCCTTTTCAAAAATTTTATGCTCCTCGTTTTTTGCAAAACTTAAAATGCTCTATAGCTTCGAACAAAGTCAGCAAAGCTCCTCTATTTTATAAAGTTTTTTATGTAAAAACAGCAACACCATATATTTATGCACTTGAAATATTATATTTTTAAAAATACATGGTGCTTGCTAACCTTCGAAAGAAGCCAGCAGAGCAATTCGGTTTTTTAAAGCTTTTTTATAAAAACCACACCCCATTTTTAGAATATTTTTAGACTCTTGAAATATTGTAAAACTTTACTAAAAAAATTGCTATTTTTAAATAATACAGGGTGCTTTGTTGGAACAAAGTCAGCGGGACACTTCAGTTTTTTTATTTTTTTTTTTTTATATATAAAAACAACTACTTATGACACATGTTTAGGCTGTTTTAAAATCCTAAAAATGTGGTTAGTACATTTGTTTTCAGAAAAAAACTGGGGTGCTCTGCTGGATTCGTTTGAAGCTAACAAAGCATCCCGTAATTTTTTATTTTATAATACTTAATAGCCTAAAATGAGACATAGCTGTTTAAACAAAAAATTGTATTTTTAAAAATAGCAGTTTTTTTCGAAAAGCTCTATATTTCAAAAATGTGAAAATGTGGTGAGATTGTTTTTTTTTAAGTTTTGAAAATCCGAGGTTCTTTACTGGATTCGTTCAGAGCTAGTAAAGTTCTGCTCGTCTTGTTACATAAAATAAGGCATGTTGTAGCTGGTTATATAGTTATTTTGTAACTGCATATCTAACCCTTTTATTTTTTTCAGGTGGTTGTAAACATGTAGCTTTTTTGCTGTGGCTTCATAGAGGGAGTGAGAAACCAACTGTAACATCTACTCAGTGTTATTGGAAAACCTCTTAGTTTATCAAAATGCGTAAATATTGATGTACACTTGGCTAGATTGTTAAAGAAACCTCTTCATCCACTACAGGAAAATAAATCAGTACTTTTATATTCTTAGGATTTGTATATATATTTTTTATTTGTAAATAAATTGTTTTTTACTTCATTTTTCTCATTTTTTATTAAAAGATTAATAAATAAAATTTTCACAGATTTTTATATTTTTGTTTGTAAACAATAATTGAAGAGTTTTTATTAAAAATCACCAATGTTAATAATAATAATTTAAGTCAATATTATTCTTTGTCCTTTTTTAAAGCTACTATCAATAAAGGTATTACTTTAGCTTGACCTATGATCAATTTTTAAATTTTGTGATATATTTGGTTCAACAGAAAAAAATTATAACCCTTTGACATTGGTTGTTTTTACTTAGATTTTCATAAAAAATAAACGGAACTGCAAACATGTTTTACTATCGTAATAACGAATAGCAACATTAAATTTTTTTTTCACATTTATCACTGTTGTCATTTTCATAAAGGATTGATAAAAACGCACACTTTCTGGTTTTTTGAAAAAGGTAGCAAGAATTGTGATATTTTTAAATTTATCACCAGTGATACCACATGTAGTTACCCGATTTATTGGAATATATAGACTTTGCTACCACATTCAACTGAACTTGGTTTTTAATATTTATCACTGTGACATAGGCGTTTTTGTCAAAATGTTTCATTTTAAACTGCTGTAAATAGGTGCCTTTGTTTTGGTAGTTTTAGTCCCAAAAAAATCTATGCATATACAGGTACTCATTCCTCTTTGATTTGTTCGAAAAGTTAAAATTTTATAAAAAATTACATTGGCTGTTTAAAAACTCATTATAATCCCTGAAATGTGATAATTAGGTAAATTAAATTAAAAAAACAAACAAACAAAAAATTATTAAATTAATATTGACTCTTACAAAATAGGTTCTTGTAAGTTAACAAGCAATTATGCAGATATTACTAAGTAAATGTACTTGCTTAAAATTCACACACGAATGTGGTTTTAACTTGTTAAATTTACTAACCCTTCTTATAACTCTTTCCACATGTATTCTTAGAGATGCTATTCTTTTACTTAATTGTACATCTTCTGGAGAACTTTTTTCATTCTGTAATGCACTAGGTGTGGCTTTACTAAAGTGCATCCCATGTTTTCAAGTAGCTAAATATTCTGAAACCCCTATCTGCCATTATATGGGATCCAGGAACCAGTTTGTTTAAATACCCACATTTTTCTATTATTTCTTTATCACTAGTTCTTCCACAAAATGACGAATAAATTCGGTATCTTCAAAACTTTCAGGAGATTCTGCATTTTCTTCCAGAAGGGTTTTTAGGTTATACACCTAAGAATTTATAGTAGCCTCATTTTCAATTTCCTGAAGGGGACAATTAGCAGAAATTGTTGCTACATCTTGATAATCCGGTGTATTTTTATTAAAAAGTTTACGAGAAACATCGCTAGTAGAAGGTTGATTTTCTTCTTTCCAAATTTCTAGGAACACTAATAAATATTTTTGAAGATGAATGTGAATCATTATCACATTCTGGAACAAAACACTTTTTCGTAGTCATAATATTTATAAAAAGTACAAAATTAAACACTCAAATTCCAAATAAATTCTTGATCGAGACACTATGATGACAGATGCCATACAAAGTGCTGCCATTTTGCCATTTTCTGAATTATTAAGTGACTTTTAAAACAATGAAACTTTAAATATGGTAAAAGTTTAAACAGAAATAATACTTTCAAAAAACATTTGATATTATATATTTAAAAGATATTTGTTTTAGAAGTCTAAAAGTAAGAAGGAGTACACAAACGAACGTACATCACTTCTCGTAAACCTTCTAGCCGGCAACGTTGTGCGCTAGCTCCTATTGGTCTATTCTCGGTGACGTCATAAATTTTAAAAAAATTCATAACTCCGGCAAATGAATAGATAAAAAAAAATAAAAAAAATGTAGTTTTATTTTTAACTCTACTATTCATAAAAAAAATTTCAAAATTTTTGAACATTCCCCATTGATGTTAAACTTTTGGTTTACATTTAGGTACAGGTTATAGAAAATTAATATACATAATTTGAACAATCTTGTGTTTTCTTTTATCGACAGGTAAGCTTATTATTAAATTATTTAAATTTTATATAAATATTGCAACGATAAAATACGAACTGTAACAAGTGTCTAAGACCATCCAAAGACTACTTCAAAATGGCACTAAACAAGTCATATCCCACATATCTACATGATCTGGCTAATGAATCCTATAAGTACATATCAAAACATTAAAGTACTATCTAAAATTAAACAATAATTTGAAAATACAGATGAAGCCGATTTACCTATCAATATGAACTTTTTAGTAAAAATGAAGCTTTATAAGAAGATAAAACTTATTGATACTGAAAAAAATATGAATATATTGGGGAGTTAAGGGGGGTTAAAATATAAAAAAAAATCCTAACTGAAAAACTTGAAATTTTTAGCAAACATCAATCTTAAAGGAGAAGCCCTGCCATTATAAAAAAAAAATCTGATTAAATATGGGGGATAAGGGGGTCTGTTAAACTGCGAAGAGTATCATTTAAAATGCCAGGCATTATATATCTTAATTCTAGTTTGTGTCTGTGTAATATTATGTACTGTGATGGGACTGATCTTATAAAATAAACATTTAAAACATTTTAGTTCTTATTTTATTTGCCAATAAAAGGTATTTAAAAAATATATTTTTTATTTAACATCTGTGACAAATTGTGAAAATGATTAAACTTACAATAAAAACTAAAAAATGGTAGGTAAAGTTTCATATAAAATTTTTTACACAAAAATCAATGTCAAGCTTTCTACATAACCTGATATATATTTAAAAATAATCTCAAATTATGAAGAAAAATCAGTTTACAAACTAAAAATGTTTATAGATGGTTTTCAACGTA
>OV651831.1:4633975-4656540 GCA_927349885.1 Psylliodes chrysocephalus
GAATTTATTTTGTAATAAAGGGCGCTGATAGGACACCTATTTGTCACTAAGGTATGTTGGTATTATCGGTTTTTGAAGTGACGTGGTTCCGTCCTTTTTGCTAATTTGGAGATTCATATTCGACACGTGGGTTTATTAAAGGTACTGTTTCGAAATTTATTGGAACTAGCTTCAATCCATAATTGGGATATTGCGAAATAACCTTTTGTTTAATGTTACAACAGTTTAATTGGTTGTATTTGTGGTGACCACATGTTGTAAGGGCTCTTTTAGGAGGATATATTTAACCACGTGTTGAATCTCATAGGTGAGTTTTTTTTGTTTAGCATTTAGATTACAACGTAGTAATTCTTTCTGTAAAGCCATTTGTCCTCTATTTCAGTGCCCACATATTTATGTAATCTTTTCTGAATAAGCTTTCCACGAAATTGGTGATTTGGTGATTTCGTGTGCCCCCTATAGCTGTAAAGGGGTAAATATAGTTTTATTTTAGTTAGCATGCTTACCTAGACGATTATAAATAAAGTTATGTTTCTTTTCGTTTTATATATTTTCAGTATATGGGATTCACTATTAAGGGGTAGTATTTTGAAATCTAAGGGTGTAATTTGCCTATTAAATGTAATTGTTGGGTAGAACTCGCTTCAAGAGCCGTCTATCTTGTTGCTTTGTAAATCTGAAGATTACATACATAAATTGATAAGCCGAACTTAATTTAACTGGTAAATGTTGAGTAGTTACTACCTTTTTCTAGATCTCGCTTCACGAGAAGGCTTTGTAGGTACCTGTTTATTTAATTTTAACTTTATTTACCAGGGAGTAATAGTTGTTTCTGTGTTTTATCTTACACGTTTTCTTTAGGGTTCTTGTGACGGGCTAACAATCCTTGTGACGGGCTAACAATCCTTGTGACGGGCTAACAATTCTGGTGACTGGCTGACACTTCTTGGTACAGGCCAGTAGTCCTTGTGAAGGGTCAACACTTCTTGTGAGGGGCCTATACTTCTGGTGACCGGCTAGTATTCTTGTAACTGGCTAGCAACCTGCTAGAAGATACCTTTAAGACAGGCAGTTTGATTTGTATGCTGCTAACGAAGCAGAGACATCAACGTCCACTAGAGATGAAAAGAAGTCACGGTTTACCGCAAGTTTTTGCTATCTTATTTTTATATTACTATTTAATCTATTTTATTGGGGAGTTATTAGTACGTATTTTCATCTAAACCTAATGTAAACTAGGTTTAGGGGTGAATAAATTACCATACATTTTAATAAACCCGATAACGTCACCAAGAGCTCTTCGTGGGGTATATTACTTATGGGTAACTAACATTTTTAATAAGTATCAGAGTTTTACTTGTTTTACCACTAGCGACCGTAAATAAATCACGATTATTTATTTATTTATTTTGATTCCAATTTTCTGGTTCCTACCTTTAAAAAAATCAATTATTCCATGCAAACTTGTAACCCCTGTTTGTCCCTTTTAAAAAACCCTGAAACACCTCATTATTTATTTATAATTAGTAGCAGTATTTCAAATTTTCATGTTTCACTACCTCTATGCCAAACATTATGTCCGATCCCTCTGTGAAAAACAAAAACAAATCGATCCCACGGGAACCGTACATTTTATCGGGATAAAACGTAGCCTATGTGCCTTTGTGCCAAATTTCATCCAGATCCGTTTGGCCATTCTTGCGTGATTAAGCAACAAACATCCATCCATCCAAACTTTCGCATTTATATATTATATGATAAAATAAGAAGGTTTATTTATACCTATCCGAGACGTCTTGTTAAAATTAAAGTATATTGTTTTGAGTACTCAAAATAATATTTACAAACTGGTTGTAAACAAAAGAAACATAAATTATTCTTAAAACTAAATCATACAGAAAATAAAGAAACACCCGTTTCAAAATATAAGTATAAGTGTCTAAATAGACATTGCGAACATATCGTTAAAATTAAAGAAAAAATTATAAATAGCAAAATATAATCCTAGGTCTAACAGCGGCACTAGAAAGAGCCCTCTGTTAGGCTACACGCTGCACACCGAAGCTCATAATGTTACAGGACTGCTTGGGGCACGGGACCATCCTAAGAACGTTTGAAATAAAAAGGAAATCTCTGCTTCGTAGGGTAAATAAAAAGGACCAGCATATTGGCAAGACAGAATTCCATTCGGTAGCTTTCTGAGAATAACCACCCACGGCTCTCTTGTTCATCCACGAGAATAATCCTATATATATATATATATATATATATATATATATATATATATATATATATATATATATAGACATAGAAACGGTCATTGTGTAGCCCATTCTATATACAATTAGTACTTTGTACAGCCCGAAATGACGTTGTTCAGCCCACTGCTGGGCTGAACAACGTTTTACGTGTATACCATTGCCAATCGGCTAATAATACTGTAAGACTCAATCCATTAAAATTTAAGAAGGGCTTAACATGGGCTCGTATAGCCATATTTTTATACAAAATAGTTCATAGGAGTCGCCTGTTGGTGGCGCGCTAAGTAAGTGTATCTAGAACAGAAATCGCAGATCATTTTACGGTCGTTGTGTAGCCTGGTATTTGGAAACAGTTCGAACAGAAACAATAACAAATAATAAGTAATATTATATGTTTATAAAGAGAGAGTGATTAATAGTAGTTGTTTACATTTCTGTTTTAATAATAACGCTGACAAACTATTTGACTTTTTATTAACCGACTTCAAAAAGGAGGATATTCTCAATTCGTCAAAATATTTTTTTATGTATGTTCAGTGATAATTCTTTACCACGTTATCCGAATTTTATTATTTGTTTTTTGTTAGAAAGAAGATACCTCAGAAGTAATTACATATACAGGATGATTTATTAAGGATGGCGACCAGCTGCATCTCAGAAAATCTTGAAAAAAATTTTTTTTTTAAAGAAACGCAAAAACAGCTGGATTTTTATTTTAAGGCGGGCATCTTTCTATAATATCCCCAACTGTCATATGTCATTTATCTCCCATACGTCAATCCAACCGATACAATTTAAATAGGAAAAGTACCTACCAAGTATGATACATCGTCGGAAAGGTATTTCAATAGGAAACTCAGCAATATTACTATTCACTGCGTTCCTTTTAATTTCAGCGCCTTTTAGCGAGATAAAAAATAATTACCTATGCTTTTATTAGTAATTTAATACACTACGTAATATGTTAACTAAATCAAAAATAAACTTAAAAGGAAAAAGAATGCATTATTACTAAATTTATATTGTTGCAAGTGCAATATGGTTAATGTTATGTGGTGTTAAAAATAAAAATTTAAAAATCATTTTACTAAATTTGGCAAACGATAATTGGTGTTATAAGATACACATACCAGCTAAAAAAGTTAGTTAAATAAACTTTGCCGGTGGTTTATGTAACACCTTAATACCTTTTAAATTTTACGTCACTGCCCGAAAATTTGTTTGTACTCTTGCCGGGAATTCAGAAACTGATTTACGAGATATTCGCACTTCTACATTTTAATTTATTTTTAAATTTAAAGGTTTGGAACATTTATTTTTTTATAAATTCCCAACAAATTTTGTAAAATTATACTGAGTAATAAAAAATTAATAATTTTGAATTTTCAACTTTAACACCGTGCATTGCGGAAAAGAGAAACATTTTAACTAAGAATATTTTATTTGGTGATCTTACTTTTATTCACAGAATGTTCAGTAGTTCAGTTGTTCTATTTGCCTGTATGTACAAGGTGTTACTTAAGTATGTACAATAAACTTAACCGACAATTTTTTTTTAGAGATTTTAAGACAAAACATTTATATAAACATGGGTCCGAAAATGCTTCGTTTTTAGTATACAGGGTGTTGAACTTTAAAAAATAATGACTCTTCTTAAATATCTTAAATATTCTTCGTCCAATTTTGTTGAAATTTGGCAGTCTTATTTTTAGTCTTAAGGACCTAATTTAGCTTTTAACTTTATTAAACTATTTTGTCCCTTAAATTTTTTTCGTATCTTGCTTGGTTTTCAATTAAAAAAATAAAGTTAATTGTATATCTCTGGACCACAAGAAACTCGGAACGCCATTGGACTTTATAAATTTAAGCGAGTTGAGAGACAGATTAACCCCTTAACTCAGCCCACTTAAGATAAAATTGGTATGGAATATTTAAAATATTTCCGAAAAATCAAATTTTTTAAAAAAGTTTAACATTCTGTATCTTGAAAACGAGGCATTTTCGGACCCATGTGTATATTAAATGTTTGTCTTAAAATTACTCAAAGAATCGCACGTTTAAATTTATTCTACATATTTAAGTAACACACCATATAAATTAGACTGGGCCAAAAAAATAAAACATTTTTTTTCTTAGCGGAACTATGAAAATATTGTTCATGACGACAAAAAAAATTTTCCTGAAAGTTTGAGCCTTTAATAATAATATTAAGAGGTGCATCATTGCAGTTATTGATTTTTCAACAGTTGTCGCGTTTTTGCATAAATTTCGGACTTGGTCAATTTTAAAAACTTTTTTCATCTCTTATCCTTGTAGGAAATTAAATTCCCCACAAAAAAGCTTTCTTAGTAAATTTTCGTAAGACGAGTCTATTCTTTGTAATCTTAATATTTAAGTTCATTTTGGAAATCCCAAATGCAAAGTGAAAAATTGAAAATATATACCAATGTTTAAGGCTCGATTACAAAGAATAGACTCGTCTTACGAAAATTGACTAAGAGAGCTTTTTTGTGGGGAATTTAATTTCCTATAAGGATAAGGGATGAAAAAAGTTTTTAAAATTGACCAAGTCCGAAATTTATGCAAAAACGCGACAACTGTTGAAAAATCAATAACTGCAATGATGCACCTCTTAATATTATTGTTAAGGGCTCAAACTTTCAGGAAATTTTTTTGTCGTCATGAACAATATTTTCATAGTTCCGCTAAGAAAAAAAATTGTTTTATTTTTTTGGCCCAGTCTAATATAAATATTATTTATTATGTTTATAATATATTATTTATTAGTTTAATTTTTTAATTTCCTTTAAGTTTGAATGACTACGGTTAAATTAGATAATAATTATTATAACTATTTATATTTAAATTAAAAAATATATTCAGAGCAATTTTATAAAATATATCAAAATTACACAAATAACTTAAAATGACGAAAATCCACATTTGAGTTTAAATACTGTGAAAACCAATCACTTTATGAGTTCTTAACAACAGTACACAATTTATTTAAAAAACATCAAATATGTAAAAGTATATTCCAAATAAGTTTTTGGTCAGTCGCGTAAAGTTTAGATGGGACGAAAGTGTTCCTTATTCATGTATCTTATGACACTCCAAAAATGTTTACCGAATTTAATAAAAAGATTCTGAGAAATAAAAAACTGTAGTCAATAATATTTTTTAAATTTTCAACTTTAACGCCCTGTATTTCGGAAATCAGTAATATTTTATCCAAGCATATTTCGTTCAATCGTCTTATTTTTAATCAGAGAATCTTAAGTTGTTCTGTATCCCTTTTTGAATGAGACACCCTGTATAACAGAAAAAAATTCTGAAATGTAAATTTTAAAATGCCATTTTACTATTTATTTTAAAATTTTTGAAACTTTAATAATAAATAATAACAGTTTTATGTGATTATGTTTTATGTTTCTTCAAATTGTGTATCAAAATAAAAATGTTAAAAACCTGTATTCAACTTAAATGTTTGATTAATAAAATTGTGTCTTAATAATATGTTACTGCCAAACACTTTACTAAATAAATAATAGAATTCAATTTTAATTAGCATTAGAAATTATTTAATGTAAACTTATTTCAAGAAATATTTTCACTCAACCAACAAGTAAAATAAATAATTGCCGGTAACCAATAACGCGCGAAAAGTGAATGATAAATAAACTCATAAGGTACACCGCTCCTAAAAAGAAATATTAAAATCAACGCTAAAGAATGCAATAAAGCTGATAGCGATAACATAAACATGTCGTAAAGTCTACAGTAGAGCGAAAAGTAAAGGCATGTGGTTATTATTAGAAAGGGACACATAACGATCTATTATTATCTCGGGCCACACTGCGATGCAAATGTATTAAAGAATAAATTTAATACGAGCAAGGGTTAAACAACGACCTAATATTATCTCGGGCTAAACAGCGGCGCAAATATAGGTATATATATATATATATATATATATATATATATATATATATATATATATATATATATATATATATATATATATTAAAATATGAGTGTTTTGCCAGACAAAGAAAATGCAGGAGCAGCAAAGGAAATGACTTACCTCTTTTGAGGGTTTTCTCTGCTACCTGGATCCAGCAACACGTGGAAGAAAGTATCTCTCGGTGTCTCACTTGCCTCATATTTTGGTTAAAAACCAGGTTCATCCAAAATAAAAGTAACATAAACATTGGCACGGGGATTATTATATTATAAGTAACCGACAATCTGTGTATTCGCAAATTTCCTAGGCCACTCGTTTGATGTGATATTAAGAAACCGACGAGTCAGATTCACTTGTCGGCTACATTCTACATTATTGTTTGTTGAATGGTCACGTAGCACAGACGATCACATTTTTTTCGTCTTGATTTTCATAAATATCAATAATTAGAATACAATTTTACAATGGAATTTCCGGACAGTATGCAACACAAAAAGATAACAGATAATGCTTACAAATTTTAGATTTATTAGAAGGAAGACGTTGAGGTAAATTTAAAAAAAATATTCTCTTGTTTTACATCATAGGACAGTAGGCTTTTAAAAAGTATGGTTGTAAATTTAGAATTAATTATTATATACTTACCACAGTGTTATTACGGTGTTGTAAAGGTTTTTGTATAATATGTATCTTTAGAGTTGATTGTACACAATATAGTCCATATTATGAACTATTTACAATTTGAAGGTTTTCCTACGCATTTTTATTAGGTTAGTGTTTGCCAGTATGAGTTGACCAATTCTTTGAATACCTGTGTTTTAAAGAGTCAGTCAATAGAAGATACAAAGCAAAAGGAGTAACTCAAGAAGAATCAAATAAAAAATTCTACTTTGACTGTAATATACTACTAATAGAGGCATTTGTATTAATCATTGTATTTTTATTAAGTTACTACGCAAAACTGGTCATCCCTATGTGACCGATGAGTCAGGCTAAATCATCGGTTACTAAATACCATTTTGATAGCTTACCAAATACCTATATGTACCCGACAAATAAGCCCGACTCGTCGGTTAGTTAATATCACTTTAATCGGGTCGCCCCGGAAATTTGCGAATGCACGGATTGTCGGTTTTTTATATTAATACAAAATAAAAGTAACATAAACATTGGCACGGGGGGCCCTTGGACAAAACAAGAAGCTCGGAAACTAATTATTACTCAACATTATTTAACGCTAAATTCCAACGGCCATCTTCTTCAAAAAATCAAATCGGAAAGGGCCAAAAAAGTTATTTTTTTTAAGTGACAGTTCGATCATAGAACTGACAAATTTCTAACGAAAAATGTTGCCAACCTATTGAGGCCAAAAAGAACTAGTGTTCAGTCAGTTTTTCGTGTCTCATATTTATGGTCAAATATAATTAAACAAAAATAATTATTATGCAAAATAAAAGAAATGGAATGATAAAATATTAAAATATAACCCTTACTCTATTCCTATGGTTATTTACAAAATTATGCTGTGCCTGTAGACAAATTAAACGAACGTGTGAATTGTACTTGACTGGCAACACTGATTTGGCAACCGTGTTGTCTTCTCTTTTTAGCTAAATGCATTCGGTATATCGTCTCATTCGTGTTAGGCTCACTCATCATAATGCTCTACAGACACAGTATACTTAGTTATACTGTGACACAGAGACGCCATCAGCCAGAGGACAATGATGTACAAAAAAACATAGATTAACAAGTAGAAAATAAAAATATTAAAATTAAATTTATATTAAATGGAATGTCAAGGAGTCAGTTGTAATAAAAAAACAATTATAAAAGCATGAACGGACTTTAACATATACAAAATAACAGAAAAAACAGAAAAAACACAAAAGAAGTTAAACAATAACCTTGACTCACCTTGACTATTTCCATAAAGGAAGCGCTACATAAAGTTTAACAAAACGAGTTAAAAAAGTCATATGTAATACAATAGTATTTTTTAAAAATATTGTAGGTTAGGTTAAACCGCGAGATGTCTGTTTGAATAAATTAATTAAAACACATGTAAGACTATTATTAACTAAACAACACAAAATAGTTTTTACAAGCACAAACAGTTTAAAAATTTTAAGGATATAACGTCAATTAATAAAAGTAAAAAGTAAAAATTATCAGACTCAAGAAGACATCTATCTAGATTTTTTAACGAATCAATGTAGTAAACTATAAATTTAAATTTAGTGGATAAATAGTGTATTAACAAAGGTGTAATTTACTGAAAGTGAGTATAGGGGGCGGTAACAGAATTTATTGAAAGTAAAAATATTGAACTGGGAAATGAGAAAGCAAAAAATACTAACAAGAAAATTAGAACACTGAACAAGAAAATATGAAAATTCATATGTTAAAGGGAAATTTGAAGCAGATAATCAAAAGAAAAATTACTGTTACAGGAAACGGAAACTAAGTTGACAAGTACGAATGTCAAAAAAAGGAAAGT
Organism: Psylliodes chrysocephalus; assembly: GCA_927349885.1. Lineage (NCBI taxonomy): Eukaryota > Metazoa > Arthropoda > Insecta > Coleoptera > Chrysomelidae > Psylliodes > Psylliodes chrysocephalus. The sequence goes on from OV651831.1 coordinate 4,642,701, forward strand.
CGAATTTTGGCGTATGACAACCACGTGGGAGAATTTGAATAAACTAATAAACTAATGTTTATTTGAATAAACTAATAAACTAATGTTTATTAGTTTATTCAAATTCTCCCACGTGGTTGTCATACGCCAAAATTTGACTTTCCTTTTTTTGACATTCGTACTTGTCAACTTAGTTTCCGTTTCCTGTAACAGTAATTTTTCTTTTGATTATCTGCTTCAAATTTCCCTTTTACATATGAATTTTCATATTTTCTTGTTCAGTGTTCTAATTTTCTTGTTAGTATTTTTTGCTTTCTCATTTCCCAGTTCAATATTTTTACTTTCAATAAATTCTGTTACCGCCCACTATACTCACTTTCAGTAAATAACACCTTTGTTAGTACACTATTTATCCACTAAATTTAAATGTATAGTTTACTACATTGATTCGTTAAAAAATCTAGATAGATGTCTTCTTGAGTCTGATAATTTTTACTTTTATTAATTGACGTTATATCCTTAAAATTTTTAAACTGTTTGTGCTTGTAAAAACTATTTTGTGTTGTTTAGTTAATAATAGTCTTACATGTGTTTTAATTAATTTATTCAAACAGACATCTCGCGGTTTAACCTAACCTACAATATTTTTAAAAAATACTATTGTATTACATATGACTTTTTTAACTCGTTTTGTTAAACTTTATGTAGCGCTTCCTTTATGGAAATAGTCAAGGTGAGTCAAGGTTATTGTTTAACTTCTTTTGTGTTTTTCTGTTTTTTCTGTTATTTTGTATATGTTAAAGTCCGTTCATGATTTTATAATTGTTTTTTATTACAACTGACTCCTTGACATTCCATTTAGGTGTGCCTGATGATGAAGTGACAGCTTCGAAACCGGTCGCCAATTAAATTGACTTGTGAGAAATAAAGGACCTTTTCTTTAACCCTTTACACTTAATCCTTACTACTCACATATGGCTACCCTCACTCCAAAAAGAAATATTTAACCCTAGAGCGGTATCGTACGTAAAATTTACGTGAGGTTTGTGGCGAAAGGGCCCTCTCCACTAATTCTTTTGAGTCACGATTTTGAGCTTTCAGCTATGCCTCAGGTAACATCCGCTTGTGATGATTTGTAGGTACCAAAGTTGCAACTATTTATCAAAAGAAGATGTGGCTTGATTTTGAAAAGTATACACGTAAAAAATACGCATTGATACCAATAAGTAGTTATTTGTTGTACATTTATATGACATGTCGCCAAGCTAAAAATTTTAGGCTTCGCTTATTTCTTAACAACTGTCGGTGCAAATGGACCTATGTGTCTTTTACATAATGATAAACATGCCTTGCATCAATTCATAAATAATATACTCGCATAATGTTGAAGCATTAGGTGGTTAAACTTTAACACGTTTTGAGTACTTCACAAAGTCAACAAATAGGATACCAAAGTACAGTAAGTGCAATAGATATTAAAGAAACCTTTATAGCAAGTACAAATATTGCCACCATTGTCCTACATAAAAGGAAAGAATGGCAACTACGTACTGCGTAAAATGAAGCAAAAAAGTATGTGGGGAATACCAAATAAAAATATGCACGTGTTTCAAAGAAATCAAAATTAAAAAAATGTTCTCTTTATTTTTAAAGTCTGTTACTGTAACTTTTTCATTTTAAAATATTGTTTTGTTATTAATATATGCTAAAAACACTATTTTATGTTCTGATAAACAAAAAATAATGAAACAGGTAATTTTACAAAGTATACATTTAAAAATTTGCAAATGCGTAAATTTTACGTGTCGATACCAATAAGCGGTAGAAATTAAACGATACCGTTCTAGGGTTAAAAGACATCGATTTGAGTTTATAAATCAATAAAATGTTCCTCGATATTAAAATAAATTTTTCTCATAATTTAACGAAGTTTAATAGATTTAAAACTAATTACTTTATATACAAATTTTATTGAAATATAAATATTAAATCGAAACCTTTTCTAAGACATTAAATGTTCACTTGGTATTGGAGTTCCTTATACAATATACAAAAGTAAATTTATGGGAAAAAATACACCTGCAGCTCAAATAGAAAATATCGGCATTTAAATAATTCTTTGTGTATCCGAATTCAAGTAGAAACTCGTCATGTTACTATTTTACATATTTTACCACGTACCTTTATTTCTTAAAATATCAGGAAATGTATACATTTATATTAAATTGAACTTAAAATTATTATAATTTCATTTATTTATTCATGCAGAATTTTATACTGTTTTTAAATTGAAACAATCGGTAATCTATCTAAAAGAACATAAAATATGTAAAAAAAGCCAAATCAAAATTATTTAAGACCGCAATTTCAATGTATTTTACGTGGTCAAACCATGGGTTTACAAAATTGAAGTGTTTATTTGAAAAACAACATCTGTCCAAAAATAAACTTTTTGGGAAATCAAGAAAAACTGCTTACCTTCTTAAAGTTTAAGTAAGCGTTTTTGTAACGACGCTTTCTGTAAATAATGTTAAAGTCGAAAGCATATTCTAATATTTATTTTGGTAGAAAATACAAAACATACGAAAAATTTGTATATAAAAAAACACTTTTTTTATTCTCCACCTCTGCTGTTATCGTCACTAATGATTTCAATATCTGAAGATTTTTTCCCTCCATCTATTTGTAAGTTCAGGTTAAGGTAAAATTCTTTATTAAGAGGTTTCTTAAGATATTTAGTGAGTTCCATTAAGTCTCGAAACTTCACATTGCTTATTTGAGGTTGCCGTTTGTTTGGTATTGGAGCTATTTCTTGTTTCTTTTGCCTGCAATGGTATGAAACGTCCAAGGACCATGGTAACTTTGACGTACTAAAACCTGACCCGGATACATTCGCGCTGATTTCAATGAAATTTTTGATTTGAGATTTTTCAAAAAGAAGGATATACATTTAATATGTACAAGATATTGAATAATGTTTATCATAAAATTCATAAAAATAATAGTAGATAGACACTTAAAATGAGTTAAACTAATTACATATTTAACTGAAAGAGTATTAATTCACAAATTCTATGAACTGTGGAATATATTATCAAAACAGAATAACGAGTCTATGATAAGATACCGCATAACAGTCTGGACAAAGACATTTAAAATAACCCTAAATATTTTACAAGTAGCACAAAATTTTCTTTTAAAAGTCAAAATATTATTTATGCAAATCAGTACTCACCATTCATGTTATTAAAGAAGAGACGACACTGGTAACTGATGCAGGAACTAGACCTGCAAACAATTTAAATGTTAAAGCTAGACTCATATCTCTATCACGAAAACAGGTAGAAAGGTAGAAAGGTAGAAAGGTAGAAAGGTAGAAAGGTAGAAAGGTAGAAAGGTAGAAAGGTAGAAAGGTAGAAAGGTAGAAAGGTAGAAAGGTAGAAAGGTAGAAAGGTAGAAAGGTAGAAAGGTAGAAAGGTAGAAAGGTAGAAAGGTAGAAAGGTAGAAAGGTAGAAAGGTAGAAAGGTAGAAAGGTAGAAAGGTAGAAAGGTAGAAAGGTAGAAAGGTAGAAAAGGTAGAAAGGTAGAAAGGTAGAAAGGTAGAAAGGTAGAAAGGTAGAAAGGTAGAAAGGTAGAAAGGTAGAAAGGTAGAAAGGTAGAAAGGTAGAAAGGTAGAAAGGTAGAAAGGTAGAAAGGTAGAAAGGTAGAAAGGTAGAAAGGTAGAAAGGTAGAAAGGTAGAAAGGTAGAAAGGTAGAAAGGTAGAAAGGTAGAAAGGTAGAAAGGTAGAAAGGTAGAAAGGTAGAAAGGTAGAAAGGTAGAAAGGTAGAAAGGTAGAAAGGTAGAAAGGTAGAAAGGTAGAAAGGTAGAAAGGTAGAAAGGTAGAAAGGTAGAAAGGTAGAAAGGTAGAAAGGTAGAAAGGTAGAAAGGTAGAAAGGTAGAAAGGTAGAAAGGTAGAAAGGTAGAAAGGTAGAAAGGTAGAAAGGTAGAAAGGTAGAAAGGTAGAAAGGTAGAAAGGTAGAAAGGTAGAAAGGTAGAAAGGTAGAAAGGTAGAAAGGTAGAAAGGTAGAAAGGTAGAAAGGTAGAAAGGTAGAAAGGTAGAAAGGTAGAAAGGTAGAAAGGTAGAAAGGTAGAAAGGTAGAAAGGTAGAAAGGTAGAAAGGTAGAAAGGTAGAAAGGTAGAAAGGTAGAAAGGTAGAAAGGTAGAAAGGTAGAAAGGTAGAAAGGTAGAAAGGTAGAAAGGTAGAAAGGTAGAAAGGTAGAAAGGTAGAAAGGTAGAAAGGTAGAAAGGTAGAAAGGTAGAAAGGTAGAAAGGTAGAAAGGTAGAAAGGTAGAAAGGTAGAAAGGTAGAAAGGTAGAAAGGTAGAAAGGTAGAAAGGTAGAAAGGTAGAAAGGTAGAAAGGTAGAAAGGTAGAAAGGTAGAAAGGTAGAAAGGTAGAAAGGTAGAAAGGTAGAAGGTAAAGGTAGAAAGGTAGAAAGGTAGAAAGGTAGAAAGGTAGAAAGGTAGAAAGGTAGAAAGGTAGAAAGGTAGAAAGGTAGAAAGGTAGAAAGGTAGAAAGGTAAACTACCTATGTAGGTATGAATGTAAAATATATGTGTACTCAAAGAATGTTTTTAAATGCAATTATTTGTCAAAAAACAAATATTTTATATTATGTACCACTGTATATTAAGACACTTTCCAAAAATCAGTTTCTTACTTTAAATATATCATAAATGAAGCCATCCAATATACCTATGAAAATATGAATGTGAAATCGTATATACCTATAGAGAGGGTTTTAACTGAATTTAAAGTAAAGTACCTAATAAGATATGAATTTAAAGTATGTATATGTATGGAAAGTTTTTAAAATTAATTTAAAGTTAAGTAATGGTTTTTTATTTTATTTTCTATAATAATTATATCATTTATTTTATTTGTACTGTGTATGAAAATGTACCTTGTATTATTTTGCGTTAGCTAGTTAGTCCTCTTATAGTTTTTTGTGCCTAATTATACAAGGTGTTCCTAAACATGATGTCATAATTGCAGGAGGTAATTCCTTGGCTCATATTATGACTTAAAGTTCATATAAACATGTGTTCTTAATTGCTTTGTTTTAAAAAATTTAAAAAATAATCAGTTTTTCATCAATGTCATAAATACCTACTCTTTTGTCGATTTTGATGAAATTTGGTAAACTTGTTTGTTTGAGTAAGAGGCTGATTTAAAACTGACAAGATCAAAATTATCAATTTCAGTACAGTGCCCAAAGACAACCTTATTTATATTTTTGACAAAAAAGCAGGACGCCACTGTCTTTTTCCATATTTTCTATTTAATCTCTGAATTATCCATATAAAAACACAACTTTCTTGTATCATAAGTTTTTCATATTTTTGCATTTGATATAATAGTTAACTATAATCAAAAATGTATTTGTTATACTTAGCAATTTGACAATAAATAACTGGATGTGTATTAAAACCTTACTGCAATACTGTACATCTTGTGAGAACACCCCGTGTAGCTGATAGATTATGTTGCAGGGCTTAATTACCCTTGAAAGACATTAATTTAGCTATAGAACCCTTCTAATCCAAGCCTGTAATAAGTAAGACGAAGACGAGGGAAAACAATTGACCAAGTTGCGGGCCCAATGAAAACTAGATTAATTAGCGACCCCCATTAGGGTAGTGTTGAGCAAAAACATCCCAACGAGATAACCAAATATTATGCTTATCTTCAAAGTATTGTCAAAGAGTCATTAATATCAGCTAGGGTGTAAATTACAAGGGGACAATAACAAAGAAAAAACTTCCACCGTTTTTAATGATATTTAGATGTCAGTAAATTAAACAAGTTTAAATATATTCCAACGTTTTTAATTTTCTTTAATGAGAAGGTTACTTTATTAATATTTTTTCAAACAGTCTTAATGTTTGATAAAGAAGATAATATACAGTTTTTAAACCCTACCATTCTCGAACGTTGTTTATTACTTATTATTTTCAAATGTAATATGATAAAACCTGATCTTATTGAAACAAAACTATATTTAGTCAATTTTTGATTTAGCTGATTAAAACTAGAATGAACAAATATTTCCAGTTTATTCTGCACAGAGTAATAAAACACAGTGTTTTGGACATGAAGTATTTTGGTTCATATATCTACAAAATAGACAAGAAAGCCAAAAATTAACATTGCGAAGAAAAATGGAAAAACAGCAAAATTAATCAAAATAGTAATGATCAAGAAAGAAGGAGATGGAAAATTACAATAAAGGAAAACTGAAGTCACCGAAATAATATAGTAATAAAATTTATTTATTATAGATAATACTAGAAACAAAATACTAATATTTAATTATTTTTATAAAATAATACATAAAAAGGTTCAGTTGATAAGTAAATACTTTACTTTTTTTGACAGATTGGTATGAAATACTAATAAAATATAATTAAATATCTAATTACTACGTTAAATATTTAACCTATATCCAGTCTGTAACTATTAAGATGAAACAAAAACAAGGCGTTAAACAATATATATAGACCAGAGTCGATAATTTTTAAAACAATAAAAATAATAATACTAGGATAAAACCCATTGGAAAAGGAAGAGAATATAACAAAAACAAAACGTCGGATGATGTAAGGTCGGGATGTGGATGGGGTGAGTTTTTCAGGGTAAAAAACGGTATATCTCGATTTCTGGAAAAACTACACGTGCTACGGAAAAAAATTAAATAGCAAAGTATTAGGTAATAAAAAAATCTACCACTTTTATATTTACACTTTTTTCACATAACCTCAAAATTTATGTGAAAAATTCAAATAACCAAGTTTTTGGTTTTCTATTTTTATCTTTTACAAAAAAAAATAATTTTCACGAAATTTGGTGAAAACTTACCTTTTTATGTCCCAAACACATTGTAATTTTTTTGATTTAAAATATTAATTTTTTCGAAAATTCTCACATCAAAATATCTGCTTTTTTGAAAATGTCGGTGAGCTTTTTGTTCGGTGGCAAAATTAAAAATAAATCTACGAAAGTAAGATGCGAGAGCAATGAAACTTTGAACTTCACGGAAGTTTGTAGGTATTGGAAAATTGGTAACGGCATTAATATTTTCATCATTAGGACTTATTCTATGCTTATCTATAGAATAGCCTAGAAAATTTATTGTTTTAAATAGAAAGAAGTACTTCTCAACTTTTAAGGTTAATAGATTTTTATTCAATATTTCAAAAACATTTTTTTAAATTTTATTCAATAGTCTTAGTACCAATTAAAATATCGATATAAATGCACATTTTTTCTTGTTCAATTAAATCTCTAAAAATCAAATTAATGAACCTCATAAATGTAGCTGGACTATTTTTTAACCCAAATGGCATTTTCACATATTCAAATTGCCCATTATGAGTAATAAAAGAGGTTAACTTTATTGACTCTACTACAATACTAACATGATGAAAGGCACTCTGTAAATCTAACTTGGTAAAATATATTTTATCCCTCATTCTATTAATTTAATCATCGATTAATGGAAGCGGAAAGTTATCACGCAAAGTAATTTTATTTAACTCACGGAAATCAACACATAATCTGTATCCCGATGGTTTCTTTTTCACTAAAACTATTAGGCTACTATATTACTGAACCCTTCCTATGGGGCCTCAGTATTGCATTTGTACAGACGAAAAAATTTTCTTATCCTAATTTTTTAATACTTTTTTTTCATGTTTTCGATCATTCTGAGTCCGAAAATGCAAAAAAAAATTTGTATGCTCTCGTGTGTGTATGTATGCCGGCACGATAACTCTAGATTGAAAGTTCTGATTGACTTGCAGTTTTGATTTTCTTGAATAATTACTTCTAACTTAGAACCGCCTATGCATTTTTTATGTGACAATTTTAGAAATTACAATTATTTCTAAAGTCAATATTTCCAACATTCTTAACATTCTATAAATTGCAAACAGTCTCTAACGACCTGTCAAACAACAGCTGTTGATGGTAAAGGTGAAATTTCTAATGCAGGTTGCGACCTTCATAATTGCAACCATAGCCATTTTGGAGGCTATTTTTATTCGAAATTAGTCATTAAACCTGCCAATTTATGAAAAATATATAAGCAGATTCTTAAAAATAACTTTTTTATGGTGGTGCTAACTTAAGCGTACTACTATTTCACCCCTAGCCACAAAAACACCTTTATCAAATTTACTGGCTCTCTATCGCAACCCCATAGAATAATTAACCGGCCATTTTATTTGGAAAAAATCATAATAATCCTCGACTGTGCCTGCAAGTATCAAGATGTCAACTGTGATATGTGAATGGCTCTTAAATGTCAAATTATTTAAAAATGTATACTTCTTTTGATATTTATTGCAAATAATTTGTAGTGTATCTCAATTCAGGCTTTCCATAAATAAAGGTATAATAAGACAGATAATATAATGTTCTTATACAAAGCACTTTTTTATTATATAAAAGAGAGATAGGATATAAAATGCTGTTTTTTTGTAGATAATTTTAATTATACGATTTTGGATTACATATTCAACCAGCGAATTGTAAATAATAATTAATAAAGTCATAAATTTCCCCAATTCATAAAATTTAAAAATTAATCTTCTTACCTTAGGATTTTAATGACGTAATGTGATCAACCCATTTCAAATTTTGATCAATTATGATACCGAGGTATTTTGTCGTGTTTTTCGTTTTAATTATTAAGTTGTCATTTATTTATATATTGAAAGAATGCCTTTGTAAATTAAATTGCTCTCTATGGATCTACTTTAACACAGAAATAGTATTCTGGCTATAAGTTGCAAAACTATTAATAATTTAAACATAGTAAGTAGTATTATTATAATATTAAATAATTTTTTAAAATAAAGTACATGATCTCAAAACAGAAATAATTTACAATAAATGCGGGTAAAGCAAGGGTTAAAATAACAATAAATTAAGGAAAATACTTAAAAAGGGCAGGTTTAAAGAGTATTGTCACAAGAAAGTATATCCGTTCTGTTTATTTAACAAGTTTTGTTTGAGGTTACTTTTGAATACATTTATTGTCGTTTTTTTTTAATTTCTGTAGGCAGTCTATTAAATTTTTTAAATCTTTAATAAAAATTGTATTTTGGGAACTTTTAGTGATGGCTTGCCATACATGAAAGTCAGATTGGCTTCTTGTATTATAGTGATATTGCGAATTATATTGAATTGTTTCTATTAGATCTGATGCTATGGTACTGTATCATTTTTATTTTATAAATAAATATCAGTCATGTACTGAACATAATTCTGAACTGAAAGCCAATTTATTTCTTTTTACATAGTTGCAATACTCATCCTTCTGTCCTTTATTAATAGAATATAAATAGGCGAAGCAAGGAGGCCAAATATTTTACATGAGGAGGCTTAAGAGATATAGGGGCAAATTATTATTGGATAAATTGCTCGAACAAGTTTTTAAACCTTAATCAAAAGGCGATATAGAATGGTTTTAAAAATCAAGGCTTGTGAAAATCATCACATGGTTTAACCTAAGTAATGCCAATGCTTCACAAACCAAAAAATTCAACGTCCTAGTACTACTTTTGGATTTCGGTCTTTCGTTCAAAGTTAAATTATTTCTCGTTTTTGTTACACTACGTGTTTACCTTTGTGGACCTCAGTCTCGATTAGCGTCTCGAATTTAGAATTACTTTTGCGTGTAATTTTCTTGTCAAATAAATCTGCAACCATATTATTTACTTCACTTTTTTTTCTAAATGTGACAAACGTCTTGGTCTAAAGAAAAATGGAGGGTAATTTGGTTTTACATTTATTTTCATATTAAAATTAACTTCTGGTTTTAACGGTTTATTTTATTTATATTGTTTCATAACTGTTTGATGGGCAGAGATCTTATAAAGAACCCAATAATTAAGGAATGTAATTTTAAGGGAAATGAGGTAATTATAATTAGAAAGGATGACCTTAAGAATAAAGTCAATGAATTTTTGCTTATTGAAGACATTTTTGATATCGAAAATGGAATAGATAAATGTCCTCCCTTAAACATAGAATTAGATCCAATGAAACATTTGGCATATTATTATTAAAATTTCTATTATATCTTTGGGGACCTCTATTTTGAGCACAGTTTCTTGCCATGTGGTCCAATCTATCACAAATATAACATGATCCTTTCTGTCTTCTTGGACGATCACGGTCCTGTATATTATGCCCTTCAGCATTACAATTACAACTTCTTACACGCACTGATGTGTTAGAAATAGTCATTTGATTTTGATTGGGGCGCATATAATTATTTGAACTAACCTATGGTCTATACTGCACACCAACTGGTGCACTAACCTGCCCTGTTCTGGGTGTTCCTTTAAGACATTATTCATGCGGCTGTACAAATCTTCTAAGGTTTTTATTTCCTGCAACATCATTCTTGCTTGGCTCTGCAAAATCTTGTTGTCGAACCCATCTTTGATGTAATGAATCATTTTAGATTCCTGTACACTAGCATTGTGACCCAAAGTAACTTTTTCGTAGTAGTAAGTTGAAAAATGCTCTCCTGACTTTCATCGCCTTCTTTCAAATTGTTTGCGAAGGTTAACTAGATCATGTAAAGATGAAAACATCTTTTTAATTTCGTCCTTTAACGTGGTTCAGTTCATCATAAAATACTCCATCTTTGAATTGTACCACTGTTAGGTCTGATCAGCTAAATTTTCTATTGCTATAACTTGCATTACATCATCAGAAATACCGTAAATTCGTTGAACTGTATTCACTCGCTCCAACCAAATTAAAACTTTCATATTTGCTCCCGTAAATTCAGGTTAGATATTTCTTTATTAGTGAAAAGTTTTGGTTTTTGGCGTTACTTGGGTGTTTTCATTAGGCCTTCTTTGCGTTGAATTTTGGTCCTGCCATACTATAAGAGTACGAACGGTCGTCTGAATTAAATACTCAATGGTTATGCTCGATTGCGGTAGGAATCTTGCTTCTAGTTCCACTATATCTGCACTAATCTCGATATCTGCTGTGTCCGATATGTTTTGTTCCCACTTCTAATAACTGTAGGGATTCCCTGGTTTCTCCTAAATAATAACTGTTTTTTCCATCAAACAGTTTTACCTTAATATAACTACTACGCTCTTTTTTGGCGTGTCTTGCCATTAATCCAATCTAACCTCACATTCTCGTCTTTTCCAACAAGTGGTCTTTTACACCTCGGTCACTAAAAGTGACCTTCTACATTATAAATAACAAGATTAATGTATTTAAAATTATTATAATGAATAACGTAATCAGCATAAAGTATCTAAATTCAATAGTACGATTTATAGCAGGGACAAAAGTTGGAAAGGCTTTTGGTAGGTAGAGAGGGGGTAAACGTCAAACCACGTCGGACAGCTTCGAGAATTTTGCAGTAATGTTTACCTGCCAGTGTCGTTTCATAGAATATAATTTTAAATTGTTACCGGTCGAACCGGACAATCACATGTATTTATGGAATATAAATAATTATTGAACATGTATTATAATATCCAAATCATAATTCTACAAAATTTTAACAGCCATTCACAAATTATTCTATTTACTCGAAATTGTTATTAACATCTATAAGATAATTTTGTACGCCAATGTCTTGCGTCCACTTTTAGATCCACCGCAAACCTGTCAATGTATGTGTATAAAGTGGGAGAACTGGCAAAAGCCTTTCCAACTTCTGCCCCTGCTATTCGCTCCGTGCGAAGTCATGGAAAGGGAAGCAAAAGCGATACTAGCGCTAGCTGCGGATAATTCGTGCATTTTAGGGCGATATTTTGTAATTTTGGCATATCAAATACACGTATACATTTTACTTTTTTTCAAAAAAAGTAGGTAAAAACAATACAATAAGCAACCGGAGTTGCTGTGTTGAAAATTGTACAAATACTAGCAAAAAAAACAGTGAAACTTATATAAAAAATTTCAGTAGCAAAGTGGAAATTAAATCAAAGAAATAAATGGATAGATATACAATAAGAAGAAAAATTACCTTTATTTTTGTAATAATAACCGTAATGCTGCAAATAGTAGACATCAGAAACTTGAAAGGTTTTAAATAAATAAATTATCATTTTACCATGTTCTTTAATATCCCTTATTCTTAAATGTTTATTCAGCAAGGACTAGATTTCAAGATTTCTGCCTTTGATTATTATATGTGGTTGGAACGCAATTTTGTAACTTACTGATGGGAAATCAGTTTTAATCATTCATTCTATGTTTTCTTTCGAACAAAAATGAAAATATAAGTAATCATCCTTGTTTTATACATTTTAACTTCACGCTATTATTAAATGGTATTTTTTTTATTTTGACAGAACAGACTAATTCTTCAATGAAAACTTATTAGACTTAGGCAACTTCTTATACATTTTCCAGTAAATACTGTTGCCTGCCTATATTTTATTATTGATTTTTATCGATTATACATAATTTTCTTTAATTTAAGCTATAAAAATATATAATAATAATAAATTAATGTTTTACTTGTTTTACAAATCCATATACTTTTATTAAAACTAACATATATACTTTTTAATTACGAATTCTATTAAAAGTTGCATTTGTCAGTATACGCAGAAATAGTCCATTAGTATCAAAACGAATTGGCGCTGCTGTCGCGCACGGAGCGAATACATGTATATTTATTATGATATTTTCTCTGACATAAATTTATTTAGAATTTAATAAGGTAACTTTTTTACTGAAAAAAAACTGCAACAGTCACATCTTTTAGATGAAATCAAATTTAAATCTTATCTTTAATATTTAGAACAACTATTTTTGCAATATGGATTTGTAATTTTTTTGTTTATCAATGTAACATGGAATTTTACGTTTTTTTAAGTAATTGAAGTGTAAATTTTAATAAATAGCTAAAAATTGTACATAATGATTAAAAAAAATTTCGGATTCGAGTTTTTTTCATTTCTTTGGATTTTCTGAAAACATTTACCATGGTAATGTATATATTTTTTTACACCTTCAGAAAGTAGAGATTTTAACGAACAAAAAGCCCACCGACTTTTTAAAAATGAAGACATTAAGATATTAAGTCAAAATAAGGTGAAAAAATAAAAAATTTAGGTCAAAAAATTTACAGTGTATTTGGGACATAAAAAAGTAAGTTATTAACAAATTTCGTGAAAAAAAATTGTTTTTGAAAAAGATAAAAATAAAAATCCAAAAACTTGGTTATGTGAATTTTTCACAAAAATTTTGAGGTTATGTGAAAAAGTGTAAATAGGAAAGTGATAGATCTTTTTATTACCTAACACCTTGCCATTTAACTTTTTTCCGGAAATCGAGATAAACTGTTTTTTTACCCTTAAAAACTCACCCCCATCCACTTCCTGACCTCAGATCGCCGGTAAATTATTTTGCCTTTAATTTTTGTTATATTGTCTTCCTTTTTATCGTACTATTATTTTTTTTCACTTTTTACCATTTTCAAATGCTTCGGCCCTGGTCTAATATACCAGAAGTAGATTATGTCTTAAAACTGAGTTCTATATTTTAAAACTACTTATATTTTGATAAGCAATCTAGCAAAACCGTATTTCTCTATCAATAATTATCTATAAAAATTGTATTTTAATATAAAAACAGAAATCGTAGTTTAGATTATAAAATAAGATTGAAAGTTTAAATGACATCTAATAAATAAGTGCTGTTTTTAAAATAAAGAAAGTACTAATTTGCCTGAGGTTAATCTAGACTTACACTATTCTACAATGACATTGCTTAATCTTAAACCATTAATAACAACTTTCGCTTTGTTATTAATTGCAGAAAAATTTCA
>OV651831.1:4657040-4674540 GCA_927349885.1 Psylliodes chrysocephalus
ACATAATACATAGGTACGAATAATAAACTATTAACAAAATAACTAATACTACTAGTACGTACTAGTTCATAGCTACATTCCTACCTACCAAACGAAGGTGTGAAAAATAAACACACACTTTTATCCAGCCACAACGGCATGTCACGTAAGATTTAAAAATAATTAATAACAACAACAAAAAAGTAACGCACTATCATGAACATAAACATTGAAAAATAAAAAAGCACGTTCAATAAGAAGGCTGACACTCCGATAATTTTTTTAATGTTTGCAGTATAATTTGATACAGCCATTCGAATACAATTATCCAAATGTTCATCTGTAAGTCGATTGCGATATTTGTTCTTAATAAACTTCATATTGGAAAAAGAAGATTCACACAAATAGGTTGAACTGAATAATGCTTTCACTTTCAAGACAACACGGCATAGAACTGAATATTTGTTTTTACTTACAATAGGCCAGATACATTTGGTACTTGAGACTAACGATTTTAAGGCTAAATCATTTTAAAACTCAATTACTTCCATTTCTGTTGCAGCGATGTCTTTGCCAAAGTTTTGCATAACACAAGTTACAAACTGTTGGATATCAATTTCCATAAAGGGTGAAACAACAAACTGCGCTACTAAAGCCATTTCGTTGAAATCCTTAAAACGATTTTTGAAGTTATTCTTCAGGGTAGAAACTATTTCTACATGATATTTGCTGTCATAGGGTTCTAATGGATTTTGAAAGAATAGGAAAATGCTTGGCATCGCTGTTAATTAGGTTTTGTTCCCAAAACTCCAGCTTTTTGACAAATGCTTTTATATCAGAAATCATTTCCGCTAGTTCTTTGTCTCTTTTCTGAAGCTGCAAATTAAGTTCGTTTAATTTCTCTGTAATGTCCACGAGAAAACCAAAATCTCTAAGCCAGATTGAATTTTCTAGTTCCGGAGTCGGTTCATCGCGTTGAACTATGCCAGATAGGACATCATTAAAATGTTTCAGCGCCCGTCCTCTACTTAACCATCGGACTTCAGAGTGAAGGAGTAGGTCCCCGTATTGACAGTCAACTTCATCGGCCAAGGTTTTGAATATTCTTCTTTGTAACGCTTGAGCTCTAATCTTGTTCACAATTTTTACCACCAGTTTCATAACGTTGTTTAGTTTCAGGAAATTTCCACATAATGCTTGCTGATGGATAATGCAGTGGTAACAGAGAAATTGCGGAAAAGTTTAATCGTTACGACATAACGCCATCAGACCCTTATCACAACCCACCATAGCTGGAACGCCATCGGTTGTCAAGCCTACCATTTTCGATATTGGAATTTTCTCGAAAGAAATAATATTTTTTAAATGAGAAAACAACTCCTGTCCAGTAGTGTGTCCTTTCAGTGGAATAAACCGTTTAAATCGTAGTCAATTAAGTACGTACTTTTTAGATATTTTAAACAAACTTTATTTTATTTTATTTTAATTCATGTATTGATTTTATTATTCGTTGTTAAAATACTTAGTAGTAGATTGATAATTATTTTATACTGTAATTTCTTTGTATGAAATCAATAGTTACAATTCATTATCTTTATGGATCCTTATATACGAGATTTTAAAGTAGAAAAAATATCAACATATTCTCTAAACACTGCCAATGAAGCAAAAGAAGTTTTATCTATAAATAATAGTTCTAAAAATTTTAAAATTCTTAATACCAATATTAGTAGTGTTTCAAAAAATATAGATGAGTTAAAAATTTTTCTTGAAGGACTTGGAACATCTTTTGAATGCATAGTTTTAACAGAAACTTGGCAGGTTCCGGATACCTCTTTCCTTGATATGCCTAATTACATAACCCTTTATAGTGAAGGTGGATACAATCAAAATGATGGTGTTATTGTCTTTGTAAAAGCTAACCTGTACCAGAATCATAACCAAATTCAACTAAATGAAAGTATTTTACTTAAAATTAAATTAATGGTAGGTAGACAATCTGTTGGCATTTATGCCTTCTACAAATCTCCAGCAAGTAGAATTAATGATTTTTTAGACCAACTAAATGATATATTAAATGAAGGCAATGATAACTTTCATCATAGTTTATTTATAGGAGACATAAACATTGACTTATTAAGGAAAACTGAAGATTCAAAAAATTATCTTGACATGATGAGTGAGTATGGGTTTCAATCAACCATAAATACTGTGACAAGGGAAAGAAATGGATCTAAGTCATGTATAGATCATATATTTATAAAAACAGAACAACAAAATTATGATAAACTAATACCAATCACTCTCTCTACTACAATCACTGATCATTACATAACTTTATTACAAATTGTATTAGAAAAAGGAAATGGTAATCTCATGCACAATAATAATGACAAATATTTAAAAAAAATAGATGAAACAATGTTACAAGAAGTTAGTAGACGTATTAACTGGGAAGTTGAATTATACCCAATACAGGATCTTGAATCTGTAACAAAGAAATTTATTGATTTAATAAACACTTGCATACATAAATCTACTAAATATATTAAAATAAAAAATAGTGAACGAAAAAGAAAAAATTCGATTATGAAGTCACTAATTAAACAGGTAAATGAGAAAAATAACTTATATTTATTATGTAAACAAAATCCAAATAACGACAATATGAAAAATAATTATTTAACATATAAAAAAGAAACTGAAAAGAATATAAAAAGTACAAAAAAGGAATATTATAAAAAATTAGTAGAAAATGAACAAAAATCAGGTAAAAAACTTTGGAACACGGTAAATGAAATATTAAGTATTAAAACAACAAAACAAATAAATAACATTAAAAACGAAAAAAATGAAATTGTTACAGATCCTAATGAAATTGCAAATATATTTAATAACTTCTTTGCCAATGTAGGACAAAACTTAGCAAAAAATATAAATAAAAATCCAAACTATAAAAGTAAAAAATCTACTAATATTAACTCAATTTTTCTTAACCCTACAAATATAACTGAGGTACAAAACACCATACATGGTTTAAAAAATAATAAATCTCCTGGGGAGGATGGAATAAAAGCTGAAACGTTAAAGATTATTTCACATTCTATAAGCAAACCCTTGACAGACATCATTAATAAATCAGTTGAAACAGGCTACTTTCCCTCAATTCTAAAAAACTCAATAATAACCCCAATATTTAAAAGTGGAGATACCGAAAATGTCACGAATTATAGGCCTATCTCGTTATTGTCATCAGTTAGCAAAGTTTTTGAAAGAATTTTAAAAACTAGACTAAATGCCTTTTTATCCAAATATAATCTGCTGTCAACATCGCAGTATGGGTTTAGAGATAATAAATCTACACAAGATGCAATACATTCTTTAACAAAAACCATCTATGAATCTTTAGACTCAAGCACTCCATCTATATCAGTTTTTCTGGATTTAAAGAAAGCCTTTGATACAGTGGATCACTCCATACTTCTAGATACACTGGAAGATATGGGTGTACGAGGTACAGCGCATAAGTTGTTTAAAAGTTATTTAACAAACAGAAAACAGAAAGCAAAATTTAAAAATATAATTAGTGGAGAGGTAGAAATCACGTGTGGCGTACCTCAAGGGACGGTGCTGGGGCCGTTGTTATTTGTAAGTTATTTAAATAATTTATTCATACAGGATACTATCGGTAAAATTATAAGCTTTGCGGATGACACTATAATATATTATACGAGTAACAACTGGTACAATCTAAAATTAAGCATTGAAAAGGATCTTAATAAACTCAAAGACTGGTTTGATAGTAGATTACTTTCAATCAATTTTGAAAAAACTCTATACATACCTTTTAGTAGCTATGACATATCTTTGCCGGAATACAGTCTTAAAATCCAACAAAACTTTTCAATAAAACCTGCGAAAAAGATCAAATACTTAGGGATATATATAGACAATCATCTCAGATGGGACTATCACATAGATTATTTAACAAAAAAACTACGTAGTATTTTATTTAAATTTAAACAAGTTGTAGGATTTTTGGAATATAAACATAGAAAAATTCTATATCATAGTTTGGTTGAATCACATCTTCATTATGGCATTATTGGTTGGGGAGGGGTATCAAGAACTTACCTTCGTGCACTTGAAGTCTCTCAAAAACGGTTTCTTCGAATAATATTCAATAAAACAGCAAGACATTCAAGCAATCTTCTCTATAGTGAATCACAAATGTTAGATATTAGGCAATTATATAGTATCCAGCTAGGGTGTCAACAGTACAAAAACAAAAATGAACTTACCAGATTAAGCCATCAATATCAAACAAGAACAAAACACTTACACTGTATACCAATAACTTCGAAATCTGTAGGACAAAGAAGCTATGTATATTTAGGTCCAAAACTGTTCAATTACTTACCACAGAGAATAACAGAGGAAACTTCTTATAAGAGCTTTAAAAAGCAACTTACACTCTTCATAAAAGAAAGTGAAAGAACAGATATTCATAAAATAATAGAGAGTTGAACAAGAACAAAATAGAAAATAAAAATAAAAATTTTTCTCTTAGTCTATTCTTTCAATGATTTTAATTAATATTTTATGTAGCCTAGTAAATAAAAAAAAAAAAAAATATATATATATAAAAAAAAATTAAAAAAAATAAAATGTATAACTTAAAATTATTATATATTTTATCAAGTTTTTATTTAATGCATTTCTAATATATGTATTTAAATATGTTCTTTTAATAATCATATTTTTGTTACCACAAACAAGTATTTATAATACTTCAGTGGATATTTTTAGGTTTATTCATCCAATTGGATTGATTGTATGTATTTTTAATTATTGTATATATTTTTTATTATGAATAAACATTATTATTATTATTATTATTATTATTATTATTATTATTATTATTATTATTATTATTATTATTATTATTATTATTATTATTATTATTATTATTATTATTATTATTATTATTATTATTATTATTATTATTATTATTATTATTATTATTATTATTATTATTATTATTATTATTATTATTATTATTATTATTATTATTATTATTATTATTATTATTATTATTATTATTATTATTATTATTATTATTATTATTATTATTATTATTATTATTATTATTATTATTATTATTATTATTATTATTATTATTATTATTATTATTATTATTATTATTATTATTATTATTATTATTATTATTATTATTATTATTATTATTATTATTATTATTATTATTATTATTATTATTATTATTATTATTATTATTATTATTATTATTATTATTATTATTATTATTATTATTATTATTATTATTATTATTATTATTATTATTATTATTATTATTATTATTATTATTATTATTATTATTATTATTATTATTATTATTATTATTATTATTATTATTATTATTATTATTATTATTATTATTATTATTATTATTATTATTATTATTATTATTATTATTATTATTATTATTATTATTATTATTATTATTATTATTATTATTATTATTATTATTATTATTATTATTATTATTATTATTATTATTATTATTATTATTATTATTATTATTATTATTATTATTATTATTATTATTATTATTATTATTATTATTATTATTATTATTATTATTATTATTATTATTATTATTATTATTATTATTATTATTATTATTATTATTATTATTATTATTATTATTATTATTATTATTATTATTATTATTATTATTATTATTATTATTATTATTATTATTATTATTATTATTATTATTATTATTATTATTATTATTATTATTATTATTATTATTATTATTATTATTATTATTATTATTATTATTATTATTATTATTATTATTATTATTATTATTATTATTATTATTATTATTATTATTATTATTATTATTATTATTATTATTATTATTATTATTATTATTATTATTATTATTATTATTATTATTATTATTATTATTATTATTATTATTATTATTATTATTATTATTATTATTATTATTATTATTATTATTATTATTATTATTATTATTATTATTATTATTATTATTATTATTATTATTATTATTATTATTATTATTATTATTATTATTATTATTATTATTATTATTATTATTATTATTATTATTATTATTATTATTATTATTATTATTATTATTATTATTATTATTATTATTATTATTATTATTATTATTATTATTATTATTATTATTATTATTATTATTATTATTATTATTATTATTATTATTATTATTATTATTATTATTATTATTATTATTATTATTATTATTATTATTATTATTATTATTATTATTATTATTATTATTATTATTATTATTATTATTATTATTATTATTATTATTATTATTATTATTATTATTATTATTATTATTATTATTATTATTATTATTATTATTATTATTATTATTATTATTATTATTATTATTATTATTATTATTATTATTATTATTATTATTATTATTATTATTATTATTATTATTATTATTATTATTATTATTATTATTATTATTATTATTATTATTATTATTATTATTATTATTATTATTATTATTATTATTATTATTATTATTATTATTATTATTATTATTATTATTATTATTATTATTATTATTATTATTATTATTATTATTATTATTATTATTATTATTATTATTATTATTATTATTATTATTATTATTATTATTATTATTATTATTATTATTATTATTATTATTATTATTATTATTATTATTATTATTATTATTATTATTATTATTATTATTATTATTATTATTATTATTATTATTATTATTAAACTTCAAAAGATCTTCTTTAATCGTAAAATCACTAAAAACCATCCTGACGAACACGGCCATCTGGGCAGTGTCAACGACATCTGTTGATTCATCCAGTTGAAGTGAAAAATAAACACAGTTATTTAAGTCAGTTCTTAACTGTAAAAAAATATCATTGCTCATTACTTATACACGTTTCATCACTGTATTAGCAGAAAGTTGCATAGATTTTATAGCTGAAACTATCTCGTCTTTATTTCTAAAGATGTCAAATAACGAACCAGCAGCTTCTAAAAACACCTGTTTTATCATTTCCCCGTCTTCATAAGGTTTCTTTTTTTGTGCAATTATCTGGGACACACGGTACGATGCTTCAGTTACAGCCTTATTTTTGTCGACTGTTCTTAAAAATATTGTTTGTGGTCCAATTAACTGTTTTTTAAACTGTTTCAGTTTCTCCTTTCTGGCGGCAGAATGTAGTGGGAATGATTTTTCAAAATTAGAATGTACAGTTTTATGATGTCTCTTAATATTTCCTTTTTTAGCCAACGGAGACCGAATTATTACATAACAAACACACTTTTTATCTTTAACTTCTGTAAAAAAGTATTGTTCTTCCCATTCCGAATGAAAGTGGTATGTCTTTACCTTCTTACAATTGCTTGCCATAATATTATTTTTTGTTGTTCTCTACTAACCCAACCGCTGGACGTTGGTTACGAATTCAGTTTTAGGGTTTTTTCAGACACAACGGTTTTGTTCGTACGGAGAAAATTCGTACGAATTTTTTCCGTGTCTTGGTAGAATTCACACTCAACGGTTTTCTTTTCCGTGAACCATCTTTAGCTATTGTTTTTTATGTCAGTTGGTTATCGATATGAATCGAAAGCGCACCATTGTCATGTGGCTTTTGTACCGTCATATACAAAAGTATCGGAAACGATATAATCGTATATACTAGGTGCATCCAATTAATCAGAAAAGGGATGCTTATTGATTTGCTTAATGGAAGATTTACGTGCAGACGAAAATACAATTTTTAATTACCTTTGGATATCCATTGTATCCTCTTATGAGCATCATAACCGAATAAAAAACAATATTCAATGGCATAATACTAAATTGGGAAACTGCATTGAACCTATGGAAATAATAGTTGTAATACTGAAGTAAAAGAGTTCTATGTTTGTGTCGTTACTAGTTTATTAACTACAAATTCAAAAAACAAAAAAAAAATCAGTATGTCAAACTACTAGTTAATAATATTGTCACTGACGCGTAAACCAAAATACAAATTTTTTATGATAAATAAAAACCAAAGGGCACGCAATAACGGACGGCAGACGGCTAAAAATCGTTATATATGAAAGCCTGTATAAAGTTACATAGACCACTGATAGACGGCGACTGTACGGTACCGTACAATTCAGTCGTTGACACGGCTGTTTTCAAATCGACCGTACGGGAAAAATCCGTCTCCGTCCAGTATGAAAGCTGCAGTTAATTTTATTAGTTTAGTATCAACGACGCACGGAAAAAATCCGTGCAACTTTTTTCCGTACGGACGAAATCGTTGTGTCTGAAAGAGCCCTTACTAAGCGCAATGTCGCCGCGCCGTGCGTATTTATCCCGTTCAAAGCAATCCTGATCGTTCTCGAACACTAACGCGCTGGTCCGGCTGGTCGGTTCTAGCCGATTGTAGCTTGATGGCGTCAGCGGCAGATCGCTCACCGCAACGTTGCCGCTGTTTATGTTTATAATGACAATTAGATTTTTTTGTGGAATTTTCGGAAGCTTCTCTGATTTTTGCAGTTTGTATTTTTAAAATTAAAATAGCTACCAGAATTTCCCCCGCGAGCTACCGGTAGCTCGCGATCGACAGGTTGGCGACCACTGGATTAGAGCATTGTTGGCATTTATACAGGGAATGTGCTTACATGCTCTAAGGTTTTACCAATGTCATCGGCAAATGTAGTAACTTTCACATTTCGCGTTTGTGGTATGTCGAAGGTAAACAATAGGTAAAGAACTGAACCAAGATCACTTCCTTGGGGTACATCTGCTTTAGTTTACTTTAAGCGTGGAATATTCTTCTTCTTTTTTTACTTGGAATATTCTATCAGTCAGGTAGGATTTTCAGATGTCACAATATTGCTTAGTTAAAAGTTTATTTATTTTATATTTACGGCCCTCTAACTATACGTTATTAAAGTCTGAGCTACATCTAAAAAGGGTGAGGTACAAATCTCCTCTTTCTCCAGTGTTTTCTCTATTTTATTCGTATTCTGTAGACTTGATTTATGATGGAATACGTCTCCTTAAATCCAAACTGGTTGTCAGTTGTCAGGTATTATATTTTTACTGTCTATATTTTTGGTAAAAGTTATTCGAAAAGTTTTGACAGCACTGCTAACAGGGATATATGACTATAGGACTCCATTTTATTTTATGATCTTCCAGGTTTGGATATCGCTATAATTTTAGCGACTTTCCAGATGCTAGTCGAAATGCAGCAATTATTATATTAATGAGTTTAACTACAGCTTTTCTTTGACAAATGTTTTAGTATTTCTTTTAGGATCAGATCATACACCGGTGCTTTCTCAGAATTGATATTTCCTTTAATTTCCATTGCTACCCCTTACTACTATATTTTTGCAAAGATGTCAGCTTTTTGTTTATTTGATATTGCCCATTTTTAGTTGTCTTGGGTTT
Source organism: Psylliodes chrysocephalus (assembly GCA_927349885.1). NCBI lineage: Eukaryota > Metazoa > Arthropoda > Insecta > Coleoptera > Chrysomelidae > Psylliodes > Psylliodes chrysocephalus. The sequence goes on from OV651831.1 coordinate 4,666,567, forward strand.
TAGGACCATGTCGTTATGATTCAAATGTGCAAACTAGCAGAGACATTCTTTTTTACAATTTTCAACTGACTAAAGTTACATAGATTCCTATTTTTCCAATTTAGAACACTTGCGTGTTAGTACATCAACTCGCTAATAGATGACACTAAAATATTATGATGTTATTTACTTTTCTACTTTAACTGCTGTTATTTTGTTTTACTCGTTCAATCTTTTCATCCAGTTAAATAACAAGTTCGTCTATCCATTCATATTTGTATTGATTGCATTAACAAACAAGGTGATGTTCTACTGTTTAATATTCGAGCTCTTGAAATTGCTATTAAACACGACAAAGCATTAATTACGAGTTTAATTATGTGTTGACAAAAATCGATAAAATTAATTAACATGATATATTGAACAATATTATCCAGTCCAGAATAAATTGGTATAAACGAATTCAGATGTCGTTATTAGTTGTTGCATAGATAAATACTTTGAATTCGGTGCTTAATATTGGGAACTAGATTAGGATTAGTAGGTACAGAAGATACCATGTTGATTGTAGTTAAGAGTTATTGCTCCGATGACAATAGCATGAAATTTGTATTAAAAATAGGCATTCTGTTTTAATCCTAGAAGACACAGTTTTAAAGATAATACCATATATTTTTTTATGTCCAAAGAGAATAAGTGGCACTAACCCTGGGTTTTCATACTTTTTTGAAAGAATGGTCCATTTTGTCTACAAAAAATTATAAAGTTAATTAATTTTGTTTAAAAAAGGACAACTTTTAATAGAGAATTAACGTTATCAAACATGCATTATTTTTCGAACGATTAATGTCAACTTGTAGTAAATCTTTTTCTTAATAAGATCAAAATAATTTTTAAAATTGGACTTAATATAAAGCCGCAATCATTAAAATAGCAAAGTAATTTCGGATATAAAAATGATTGAAAAATATGATTACGATATTCCCTCTCAAGACGTTCCATGTTCGTACCGAAGGATGGGTGCTGTTGCCTTCCTCGTCTACCTAGTATTGAAATTTGGCCAGATACGAAATAAGGGTACATATAGGATCGAACTTAAATTTAGTGTTAAGTTTAGTGTTAGTAAATTTGTGGCGAAATTATAAATGTTAGACATATGTGCCCATGAGAGAAGTTGCGTATTTTTTTGTTGGCTCTCAACTAAAATAAGTCCCGCGGCGAATTCTGACATAATTTTTCGGGAATTCGCAGGAAACCAGAGGCGTAGTTTTTTTTTTTAATTTTTTTCCCATGTGATTTTTTCCGGGTTTTCCGAAAACATCTAACAAAATAAATATATTTGAAAAAACTAACTTCGCCATCGAAAAGAGCACAAAAAATACACAAAAAGGTATACTTTTAAAATGTTAGGAAATTAATCCTAAGCCTGAGTGTAAGTTCCAACTTGGTGATAAGCTTGCTTTTTGTTCGCTAATATCTGGTAATTCTATATTTTGCACAAAACTCAAGAAACGTCTTATAACAAGTCAGTAAAATACAATTTAATAAATTTTAAGCCTAATAAATTTAGATATGCAAGAAATTTAAAACTGGAAATCGCAAAAAAATCAAATTACAGTAATGTAGTGTATACACGAGTTTTGGATCCCGCGGAGCGCGTGTAATGGGACTTTTGTCGGGAGAATTCTACAACTTAGAAGAAACATACACACTTTAAACTTTGTATACACATTTAGAAGACATGAAATTTGGGTTTGTTTAATTTTCAGACAAAAAAACTAAAAATTGTCAATTTTAGGCAACTTTTCTCAAAAACCGTGTTTTTTGGTCGTCACTCAATGAACAGTGGTCAAAAAAATAGATAAAATATATTTGCAGAATTTTCCGTAATGTAGTCGTATTTTAGACACAACAGAGTACTCAAAAAAAAAGTTTTGAGCCATTGAGTACATTTTTGACATTTTTGTGCCACTTCAAACTTTCGAAAAAAAAAATTATTTTTTTTTTGAAAAAAAAATTATTTAATTGTTTGATATCTTAGCCAATTATGGACCGATGTCGGTGAAATTCACACACGCATGAGATTTCACATTTAAGAGTAAGCGTTGTAAGTGGCATTAAAAAAATTCAAATAGTTTGGCCGTTATAGGCAAACAATGAAATTAGGACCGCGGTGCATTTTGCCCTTCCGCCATATGCTCAATTTTGGGATTTCTCTTGCCCCCTTCTGGGAATCACTAGTCACATCCCTTAAGTTCAAAACATTTTTGTTTTTGCAAATATCCTAATTTTTACCAATGTTATAAAGAATTTAGTGTTTGAACATTTAACAAATTCAATTTTTCGACCTTCGTCGCCTCAAAATACTAAACAAATTTCAATCGTCCATACCGCGAGAACGGTGCATCGGATCAAAATTTCTCAAGAGACATAAACATTAGCATTTTTTCTAAGCTTTCAAACGTCGTAATCTGCGTTTTAAAAATATTGATTTATTTGCGACATGCGCATGCGCAAAATTGAAAAATTGACAAAATCCAAAATTTCGGCACTTTCGAAAAACTGCTACACTTCGTTTTGCCTTTTTTCGAAAAGATCACCTCAAAATACATACATTTTGTTTCATCTAATTACAATTTAATGTAAGCTCAAAACCCGTAATTTAATTCGATTATAAATACGTTCAATTCTTCAATTCACCGGTATAACTAAATAAATCGCCGATCCATTTCCTATGATAGGGGAAATGTGGCTCGACTACCCGTTCTTGAAATTTTCAAGGTAGGGGTATAGTAGGAGTAATATGCCGACAAATTAGTTCTCATGAACGGAGCAATAACTCTCTTAATGTATTGTAAAATTGACGGTGATTCATACACATATTTAGGTTTAGAAATATTTGAGAACAGTGTGGTCCAATGAAAAGTATCCACCCCCTTCAACCCTCGAGCAGTGGGGTGAACAATCCCTAGAATTATGTTAAAGTTATATGTATTTTTACTCATATTAACAACTTCCCTAAAATTAAAATAGCGCAATACGTATATTAAGAATTTCTAGAAATTGTGTAATTGACTTAAATAGCAAAGAACACGACAAGCATATTTATTATAAGAGTTCCCTCACAACAGAAACACTTTAGACAATTACCTTCTTAAAAAATATAAAAAGGATTCTACTTAATGCTTTAAACGGCAACACAATGAACAAAATAAACGTTTTTCTTTTAAGTTATAATATTTCTTACCAACACTGCTCGCGAAAGAAAAATATTAGATATAATGAAATTTTTAAGGGTGGCAGTTCACAAACATCGGAAAATGCTCACACTCTAAATATTTGCTCAAGTACGAGTGTTTTTCCTTAGCAAGTTTTATTTTTCCTTCGCTCTCGCCTTTTGCTGAGAAATTTGGGTCTCTGCTTTTATAACGTTTATGACATTTTGTACATAAAATAGCACTTAGAAGATTAGTATATAGGTCGCAACAAATTAAGATGTAATATATGACAGAGATGATGTTTATTATACCGAAGAAACAATTATTCTAAAGCTTAACATTAATCGAAATCTTGCAGTATATTAAAAATAAATAAAGAAGTAATTTATTAGTCCAAACATGGAATTTAAATCAATATATTATATTATTTATTTTTTAAATAGAATCTTTCAACTAACGATTCTCATTTCCCATAGTTAGTATGTTCTTTCCACGATGTGGCTTTATTTGGTCCTTTTTACTTTCCTATCTGTATACAGATATAAGGAAAGTATAGGAATCATGATTTTTTTCGACCTCGAGTTTTCGACGGATTTTTACGTTTTGAGGTCCCCTGAATCCGTTTTGACTATTTTCGCGATGGTGTGTGTGTGTGTGTGTGTGTGTGTGTGTGTGTGTGTGTGTGTGTGTGTGTGTGTGTGTGTGTGTATGTTCCACTATACTTATGGCAACTGGTGTGTGCATTAACCTCTGTTGTGGCACCTGCCAGAATTGTGGCAACTTACACGAGTTGCCACAATTTTAAACTTTCATAATTTCTTAAATTGTAGCTTTAGACCTTAGTTTTTTTATTTGTATTCTTAATATTCCATTTTGTTTTCTAGTGACTAATATAATTTTAGAATTTTTCTTATAATTTTGTTTATAATTGACATTTTATGAAAATATGTGTTAGTTGCCACAACAGTGGATATATTATGTTTGATACACTCACCCATTTATGGCAACATGGGCGTGGTCGGACGGTGGCGCCCTCATTAAAGAATTTACAGCATTGCAGTTGTATCTTGAGCGAACAAATAAATTTCGTTTCTTTGGTATATTGCAATATCTTCTTGAACTTGAAGTTGCCACTATTTCACAAGCGGGTGTGTAAAATAATTTATGAATGTAAAGCAGATTGTTTGTTAAATACACAGAATATTCATACTTGGAACAAAAGTAATTATTACTTAAATAAAATGAGAAGAAAAGAGAGTGTTATAAGAGGTATTGCGGTTTTTAATTTGTTACTTATCAAGTACATGAGTTGGGATGCCTATATATTTTAACAAAATTTTAGAAGAAAGCTTTAATATTTTTGTACGAGGCACAAGGTAAGATGAATAACTGTTAATTATTTTTTAATTGTTTTTTACTGAGCGAAGGGATGAACTATGCATTTTAGTTAACATTGTTTGTAGGCATAGATCAGCTATTAGAATTAGAAAATATATGGTACATGTGTGAATACCAAGTAGTACACGCTGAAGAATTATTGCCAAAATTCCAGTACCGGCTTCGGTATTTTTTCTTCAATATCCATCCTACATATACCTTTTAAGAGTTCTGTCTAAAAATATAACATCTACATACATTGAGATCAGAAAAATTAAATGAGCATGGTCCTTGCTTTTCCTACAGCTTTCAATTTTTTCACACGCTTAATATGCATAAACTTTAATTGAGAGTAAATATTCGTGGTTTTTAGTGCTGAAAAGAAAAATGCAAAAAGCTGTTGCCTGTCGTCTGTGCGTATGTATACAGGGTGTCGCGAAATTAGACGGTCATGTTTTAACAGCCTAATCTACATCCTAAAATAGGAGTAAAAGTTCATATAAAGATAGGTCCAAAACATTTCTTTTCCGAGATACAGGGTATTAAAAGTGAAGTCCTGATGAGACACTATTGTTAATATTTTCTAAACGTTTAAAGATAACTAAGTGAAATTTGGTACAAATGCTTATCTTTTTACGCTCTATTTAATGGACTAAACCTAAGTTTTTGATCATCTTTATAGGTGGGTAAATTAGGGGGGGCTTAGGGTAAAATTGCCCTCATTTTTTGTTGACAGTTTTTAACATTTTTGACAATAAAATTTGTAAAACCAATGTTTCCTTTATAATAAAGCTACTTTTGTTGCATCTCGCTAGGACGCACCATTTTTAAGAGAAAAGCATTTGAAAATATCATAATAAGTTGATGTTATCTTATTCGAAAGTGTAAACAATAATTAGTAGGCCCAAGGAATCAGAAATTTTATTTTTTTTAACTTTGAAAAACTGGTGACTAAAGAAATTTTAGAAAATATTTACAAAAATGTGCCATCAAGACTTCACTTGTAACACCCTGTATCTCGAAAACGAAATGTTTTGGGACCTATGTTTATATGAACTTTTACTCCTGTTTTAAGATGTAGATTACGATGTTCAAATATGATCATCTAATTTCGGGACACCCTGTATATGTACGATAACTCTACAACGAAAGTCTGACCACTTACGGTTTTTATTTAATTGAAGCATTTCTTTCAGCTGATAACCCTATTGATTTTTTAGAATTTTCGTTTGAACTTTAGTATGTACTTTAAATATCAGAATTTTAAAATGTAGTACATTTCTTATAGAGCTTATTTTATACACTGCGGCATGGGCAGCGAATTTACTGCTTGTCGACTGTGAATTTGTTATTCTTTTAATACAAATTATTTAAAGTTTTTTAAACATATTTTGAAGGATTTGATTTGAATTTTATTATCTAAAGTTGATATTGGAATCAAAAAGATAAACGATCCTTCCTAATATTATTTTTACAGGCGTAAGATTAAGAGGTAAAGATTTCAAATATTTTTACACGTATTGGCTTAAGGGGTAGAGGACTATTTATTTTCTAATACTTGCTTAAAAAGTGAAGGAGGATTGTTACATGGACAGGCGTAAGAGGTAAAGGGCCCAAATATTTCCACATATTTTTTTTGAAATCCCAATCAAAACGCGACACGTGAAGAACTTTTTCGTTTTCTACGACGTGGTTAGGCTTAAGTTATACTTCACAAAAGAAAGATGAAATGAAAAAAGAATCTGCAGAGTTACTAGGGAGCTTTTAAGTTATCCTGACAGAGAAAATACATACTTGCATATAACTAGATGGAATTTGCGCCTCCTGACAAGTACGGAAACATCGCCAGGGAATAGGGCTGTCAGAATCCGCACTCGGTAGAGGATGCGAGTAAGAATATGAAACCACCTTAAATATTGCCCGACGCTCTCAGTATTAAAACATTTGTGTTTGGCGAGAATTGGCTATATAAGAGAAGCACCTCTTGACGACGTTGTCAACTATATCAAATCTGAGGGCTGGCTTAGGAGCTAGGAGGTGCCTAACAACTTAGGAGGATGTACAATGGGCCTAAAAACGCCTAAGTGCCGTAGGGCATCCCACCCTCCAAACGTTACAGTTACAGATATTTCACAAAGGTAAAAATTCAACGCAATTCGTTAAAAATAAAATCGTTTCATTTATGCTACAAGTTTGCTTGTGGATCCTCGCAGGGCAGATAAGGTTAAAATCACCAATTTAGCGTCCCTTGGACTTTTTTAACTGAGGTTTCTGTAAAAACTAAACGCTCTCTTATAAAACAATTTCATCGTTAAATTCTGAAGAAAACAGGGCCGTCTTTTTGTATACATTTTTCGTTTTCTAATAAAAACTATGAAATTTGATACTCATGATTTTCTAATACAAATCATATAGGTACCTACAATTTTTGGTATAACTCAATTTTTTTTATAAGTGATTTAAAATAATGTTTTCAAGGGTAACATTTTGCTGTTTTCTTGGAAATTATACGTCTAAATTTCATGAAACCAAATCCTCTTTAAAATCCACGAGATGTCAGTCGAGTGGTATTTCGGGAGGATTTTCATGAAAGAAATGTGTATAATTTGTAAAAAAATAATAAAATGTTCTTTATAAACATTCTCATTTCCCATGGTATTTGAAAGGATTATTAAACATGATAAATAGAACTCTTAAGCACAATTGAACGTTAATTTTATTTGATTTTGAAATTAATATTATTAAACTAATATTTGAGCAACCAAAACGATTTTTGTCCATTTTTCGTCGCCTTTTTGCCAAATTTCAAATTGGCGTTTCGTATAAATCATTGATACGTACCCTCACGATACCGAATTTCGCACATTTTGCTTAGGTGGTGGTAATTTTTAAAGAATTTAAATTGTTTTGATCTCTTGCTCATTTTTTGACATTTATAAAGAATTTAAATTAAAATGTGAGTTTCGTTTGCTCTGTATATTTCGAGGTCTCCTATATCGAAGTGCCTCTGCTGCAAAGATTGTTGATGTATCCCTTTTGTAATAAAAATCAGTATGTTTTTTCGTTTTTGTCAAGAAAAATTCTCCTTCAAAATATTTTTAGATAAAACCGCTTACAGACCCCTTAATAAGATACCCTTGTACAATGTTGTTAGTCAAACCTCCGATAGTTTAAAATTATTCCTTGTACGCCATTTTAGTGTAATGTCATTTTGGTTCCACTAACATTTAATTTAAACCAAACTTTTAACAAAAATATCAAGAAATTTAACATACATTTTTACGGTTTTAAGTTTTTTCTTAATATTGTTGGCAGGTCATGAAAAATAGTTCGAGTAATTAATTAATTTGTCTACCTCATCCATTTTGGAAACAGAAATTTATATTTATGCTAAAAATGA
>OV651831.1:4677040-4744540 GCA_927349885.1 Psylliodes chrysocephalus
GTTTGATTATTCGGTAAAAAATTTTAAATTATAGTATTTTAAATTTTAAGCTATATTATTTAATTCAAGAAAATTAGAATTTTCGTCAACTTTGGATTTTAAAAAATTCATAACAATTAAAGGGTTGAAGATACGATAATGGGCGTAAGGATTTTTTTTATTTGAAATATCCTAAAGAATATAACAAAAATTAATTCATTGCAAAAAATGCATTTTTTTGCCTTAATTAATATTTCGTTGTTTAAACAATAACATCAACAAATATCGAGTGTCATCTTACACTTTTATAATTAGGCAAGCCTTTCGGATATTTTAAAATAAAAATTACGAATTGAAACAATTTTGCAAACGAATGCGCCACTATGCCCTGCACTATTTAAAAACCTAACCCACGCCCCATTAATTGAGCTCAAACACATATATCAAAGTAGATAAAATATCGTCAAATAAATATCTTTTATATATAAAATATCAAATGTTTTTAAAAGTAGGTATTATTTATTTATTTATTTGGCTCTTTTAACAAATTGATTATTTAGAATAACTTGTATATATAGTGACTATTACAATATAATTTATAAAACAGCATATCTCACATGTGAACATAGCTCATTGTCTGCAATACCATGAAATCGTCTTTATGTGCAAATCTTAACATTTTTACTTTAACCTAAAAAAAATACCTATATTCAAACATAATGAAACTTAAAATACCCTAATTCGCATGTTAATGTTAAAAAATCATTACCCTATATTTAATTTCACGGGCTAGATAAATATTCAACCTTGTTATCCAAACAAGTAATTCACGTTGATTTCCATGCCAGGTACACTCTCTGTTATGTTATGTAAATGGGTGTTGTCGTGAATACCTATGAAGCCGCTCAATAGGAAAATTAAATTCGCTTTATGCTGTTTGTTATACATGAGAATTTATTCTGAGTCAACAACGGGTAAGATAAGTTTATAAAAACAGTCCATTGGTTTTCAACATCAAGCTATTTTAATATTTTAAACAAAAAATTCTAGTTAATTACATATTAAAAATTGTGATATTTAGTTTTTAGTTATCTTTTTTCTAATGCATTTTGGTATCTTACTCCATGGTTTATCATCTTAATATTTATTATCCTCTATTCATATAACTAGGGACAAATACTTCTGTATTTCAGGCTGAAATCCATCCAATTAAAGCAGTGGTCGCCAACCTCTCAATGTGTTGAGCTAGGTACTTTGTTAATTTTGGAATAAACAGTGAGCTACCCACACGGAAGCCACATAACGCAACGTAAATGAAATAATCCACAGTTAATTTATCATTATATGTATTTATTTTACTATTTAACTGGTAATACATAATACATAGGTACTAATAATAAACTAATAACAAAATAACTAATATTACTAGTACGTACTTGTTCATAGATACATTCCTACCTACTAAACGAAGGTGTTTGAAAAATAAACACAAACTTTTATCCAGCCACAACGGCATGTCACGTAAGATTTAAAAATAGTTAATAATAATAACAAAAAAGTAACGCACTATCATGAACATAAACATTGAAAAATAAAAAAGAGGAGAAGGCTGACACTCAGACTCATCGATAATTTTTTTAATGTTTGCAGTATAATTTGATACAGCCATTCGAATACAATTATCCAAATGTTCATCTGTAAGTCGATTGCGATATTTGTTCTTAATAAACTTCATATTGGAAAAAGAAGATTCACACAAATAGGTTGAACTGAACAATGCTTTCACTTTCAGGGCAACACGGCATAGAACTGAATATTTGTCATTACTTACAATAGGCCAGATACATTTGGTACTTGAGACTAACGATTTTAAGGCTAAATTATTTTAAAACTCAATTACTTCCATTTCTGTTGCAGCGATGTCTTCGCCAAAGTTCTGCATAACACAAGTTGCAAACTGTTGGATATCATTTTCCATAAAGGGTGAAACAACAAACTGCGCTACTAAAGCCATTTCGTTGAAATCCTTAAAACGATTTTTGAAGTTATTCTTCAGGGTAGAAACTATTTCTACATGATATTTGCTGTCATAGGATTCTAATGGATTTTGAGATATTATAATAGGAAAATAGAAATTATTATAGGGAAATGCTTGGCATCGCTGTTAATTAGGTTTTGTTCCCAAAACTCAAGCTTTTTGATAAATGCTTTTATATCAGAAATCATTTCCGCTACTTCTTTGTCTCTCTCCTGAAGCTGCAAATTAAGTTTGTTTAATTTCTCTGTAATCCACGAGAAAACCAAAATCTGTAAGTCAGATTGAATTTTCTAGTTCCGGAATCGGTTCATCGCGTTGTTTGAAAAATTGAACTATGCCAGCTAGGACATCATTAAAACGTTTCAGGACTCGTCCTCTACTTAACCATCGGATTTTAGAGTAAAGGAGAAGGTCCCCGTATTGACAGTCAACTTCATCGGCCAAGGTTTTGAATAATATTCTTTGTAACGCTTGAGCTCTAATCTTGTTTACAATTTTTACCACCAGTTTCATAACGTTGTTTCTTCTTCTTCTTCTTCTTTCTTTGGCCTCTTGTCTTTTGACATACAGCCAACTATTTGTTTTCTTATACGTTGTAACTTCATGAAGGATGCACATTGCTGTGCGTCTGGAGTCTACTGTCCATACCCCTCATGTGTAGGATAAAGGTTTACAAAGGTGATAAGACTTTTCTCGCTCCGTGGTGTGTCCGGAGTATTTCACAGTGGATTACACCAGGTTGGGTAGGAAGGGTTAAGGAATCTGTTCTGTTCTGTTGAAAGGTAAAAAAAAAATAAAATATTATATATGTTCGTTGTTGATTTGAGATCCAAAATACTACAATGAATCTATTCTACAATGAATCTATTTTACAATGAGTCTATACTACATCTACTTGTCATGTTAAGCGGGTTAGGTTGATGTTTTAAAGCTTAATGTTGTTGTCTTTCAAATATTGTACTAGTAGTTTAGCTGATGATGAAGCAGGGTTTGTAAGCAGGGTGTATGCATTAATGGGTGTTTGTGATATTTTTGATAGTTTTTGATATAATTCATCATTCTGTTGTTTTCTCATATGGCACTCAAGAAATATGTGGTTTAAGTCACCATGTAGGCCACATGTGCAGTTAGGATCGTTGTTAATGCCTATTTTATAAAGGTGATGTGGTGTCAAGCAATGTTGTGATCTCATTCTGACTATTGTAGTCAGTATCCCCCTAGATGTTCTAACGTTTTCAAACCATGGTTTCTTGTATGGCATTGGATTCATACTCACATAATTCTTGCCTTTGTATTTTCCTTCTTCTTTATATGTTTGGCACCAGTTGTTCCAGATGCTTTCTTTCGCTGTGTATAGCAGGTCGTTGTGGTGCAGCTTGTATTGATGTATCCTGTTACTTGATCTCCCCTTGTTGGCTAACTCGTCTGCCTCTTCGTTGCCTTTGATACCAGAGTGACTTGGAACCCACATCAGTTTTATTTCTACTCCGTTTAGAGAGTTGATTATTATAAGTTCTCTTGTGCTCAGGCTAATGGCGTCGTTTTTTGGCTTTTATTCCTTGACTTGTTATTTTTTGGATGGCACTTCTAGAGTCCGCAATTATTAGAAGTTTTGACGTTGTTTCTGCATACATCTCGATTGCTTTCTTAATGGCTATAATTTCTCCGGTGCATATTGGTGTTTGGTTTCCTAGTCTTTGAGAGATTTTGATAGAAGGTGGGTTGCCGGTTATTCCTACTGCGCATTTTCCCGTGTCTTTGTCAAAGGATGCATCTGTATACACTACAGTATAATTGTTAAAATTTGCTAGAATTTCGATAACGTTGTTTAGTTTCAGGAAATTTCCACATAATGCTTGCTGATGGATAATGCAGTGGTAACAGACAAATTGCGGAAAAGTTTCATCTTTACGACATAACGTCACCAGACCCTTATCACAACCCACCATAGCTGGAGCGCCATCGGTTGTCAAGACAACCATTTTCGATATTGGAGTTTGCTCGGAAGAAATAATATTTTTTAAATGAGAAAAAACCTCCTATCCAGTAGTGTTTCCTTTCAGTTGAATAAACTTCAAAAGATCTTCTTTAATCGTAAAATCACTAAAAACCATCCTGACGAACACGGCCATCTGGCAGTGTCAACGAGATCTGTTGATTCATCCAGTTGAAGTGAAAAATAAACACAGTTATCTAAGTCAGTTCTTAACTGTAAAAAAATATCATTGCTCATTACTTCTACACATCTCATCACTGTATTAGCTGAAAGTTGCATAGATTTTATAGCTGAAACTATCTCGTCTTTATTTCTAAAGTTGGCAAATAACGAATCATCAGCTTCTAAAAACGCCTGTTTTATCATTTCCCCGTCTTCATAAGGTTTCTTTTTTTGTGCAACTATCTGGGACACACGGTACGATGCTTCAGTTGCAGCCTTATTTTTGACGACTGTTCCTAAAAATATTGATTGTTGTCCAATTAACTGCTTTTTTCTAGAATGTAGTGGGAATGATTTTTCAAAATTAGAATGTACAGTTTTATGATGTCTCTTAATATTTTCTATTTTAGCAACGGAGACCGAAATATTACATAACAAACACACATTTTTATCTTTAACTTCTGTAAAAAAATATTGATCATCCCATTCTGAATGAAAGTGGTATGTCTTTACCTTCTTACAACTGCTTGCCATAATATTATTTTTTGTTGTTCTCTACTAACCCAACCGCTGGACGTTGGATACGCGTTCAGTTTTAAACTAAGCGCAATGTCGCCGCGCCGAGCGTATTTATCCCGTTCAAAGCAATCCTGATCGTTCTCGAATACTAACGCGCTGGTCCGGCTGGTCGATTCTAGCCGATTCTAGCTTGATGGCGTCAGGCAGATCGCTCACCGCAACGTTGTCGCTGTTTATGTTTAATATTATGACAATTAGATTTTTTTGTGGAATTTTCGGAAGCTTCTCTGATTTTTGCAGTTTGTATTTTTTAAATTAAAATCGTTGTGAGAGCTACCAGAATTGCCTCCGCGAGCTACCGGTAGCTCGCGATCGACAGGTTGGCGACCACTGAATTAAAGTATGTAAGAATCTAAATAGGAAGTACAAAAAATAAACCACCCTTATTTTCTAAGACAGTCAAGCAGCTTTGGAACAATTAATGAACTAGTCACCCATAATACTGTTGTATAACTACCGTGGGCACTGGGACATAAATGTATCCATGGTTGAATAATTTTCTCTAAAGCCGAACTGATAATCCGGGATTAGTTTCCTTTCTTCATTAATTAGTTTCATTCTTTGAAAGATAGGTCCTATATGCCCTTAGAGAATGTACAAAGAGCATAATGAAGCCTAAATGCTGTGGAAAATCCACTCTTATACCTTACAGATATTATTTTTATTTCAACGCTCCCAATAGGGGGTAAAGCAGAGTCTCAAGAAAACATAATATATTACAGGAATTCTTAAATCTACAGTCCAGTAGTCGCTGGTGCAGAGCGGTATGTAAATCCGCATTTGCAGACAAGAAGATTCGATGGAAGAGAAATTGAAGGTCGTTGCAGAACACAAATAGGGCTCCCGCAAGTGGGAGTGCAACGCGTGCACCGCACGCGGGCGCATCTCTAAAGGGACGCCAAACCGGAGGTCTGTATACAATATGCCAAAGAAGGCAGCAAAGCACCTCGGGAATTTTGAGTTGAAACATATGCCACATTTTTAGGCTATTTTAAGGCTATTTTTATACCCTATTCAAAAATTTTATGCTCCTCGTCTTTTGCAAAAATCAAGGTGCTCTGCTAGCTTCGAACGAAGTCAGCAGAGCACCTCAGTTTTTTAAATCTTTTTTCTAAAACCAACGACACCATATTTTTAGGCTATTTTAAGGCTATTTTTATACCCTATTCAAAAATTTTATGTTCCTCATTTTTTGCAAAAATCAAGGTGCTTTACTAGCTTCGAACGAAGTCAGCAGAGCACCTCAGTGTTTTAAAGCTTTTTCCAAAACCAACGACACCATATTTTTAGGCTATTTTTAGGCTCTTAAAATATTATAAAACTTTTCTAAATATTTGTTATTTTTAAAAAATACACGGTGCATTGCTAGCTTCGAAGGAATCTAGCAGAGCACCTCGGTTTTTTAAAGCTTTTTTTCTAAAAACAACTACACCACATTTATAGGCTATTTTTAGGCTCTTCAAATATTATAAAACTTTATTAAAAAATTGCTATTTTTAAATAATACAGGGTGCTTTGTTGGAGCAAAGTCAGCAGAGCACCTCAGTTTATTATTATTTTTTTCAGAAAACTAGTTATGCTGCATTTTTAAGCTATTTTTAGGCTCTTAAAAAAATATATAACTTTTTAAAAAAATGTATTTTTTAAAGAATACAGAGGGTGCTTTGCTAGCTTCGAACGAATACAGCAAGCACCTCGGTTTTTTAAAGCTTTTTTTCAAAAACAACTACTTACACCACATTTTTAGGCTATTTTTAGGCTCCCAAAATATTATAAAACTTTACCAAGAAATTACCATTTTAAAATAATACAGGGTGCTTTATTGGAGCAAAGGGGACTTTGCTAGCTTCTAACTAATCCAGCAGAGCACCCCGGTTTTTTAAAGTTTTTTTCTAAAAACAACTACACCACATTTTTAGGCTATTTTTAGGCTCTTAAAATATTATAAAATTTACTAAAAAAATTATATTTCTAAATAATACAGGAAGCTTTGTTGGAAAAATATGATTTTGCTCAATATTTTTGACCAACCTCGTATAAGACTAATAAAATTTGATATCAGATGGTTGCTTCTTAGGTTTTTGATCATGAGCAACTTTTTATGAAGAATACATTTTTATCCTAAAATGAATAATAAAAAAGCTTTCCATAAGCCGTCAACTGTCTACGTTAAGTTAGCGGCATATGGAAAACTTTTTTATTTATTTATTTTTGGAAAAAGTTATTTTTAATAAAAAGTTCTGCATTGTCTTAAACTTAAAATACGGAGATATATTTTTAATACTTAAAAAGGTTATTTAATAGTTTAATTATTTAATAATTATGTACCTATTTGTTTGCTTCCAATTTACAGATTTATAATGTTATAGTAATTTTTACATATAAAACAAGAAATTTACAACTTATTTAATTATGTCAAATAGGTCATTGTTTTAGGGTTACTACTGAAGTTATTAAGTTACTTTTAGTCAATTTAGTCACATGAGATATGAATAGTATTGAAGACTCATGAGTAGGTATTATGATATGACTGATATTTAGATTTGATTTGAACATTTACTTACCAATTTTAATATAATCAACAGGTATGGAATTTTTAGCACGGACACTACCTTGTAATTGGTATTTACACCAATTTTGAATCAATCAGTCCCAGCTAAAATAACTTATTTGTATATTGTTCATCATTGATTTCGATTATTTTTTTCCGCATTGATATAATTAATCGTAGAAATTAAAATGTTTGTTAAGGACAGCGTATCCTAGGAATTTCTGAACAAAATTATGTCAATTTAGATTCAATCAAGGAGGTGCTGTTACCTACCGACTAGAGATTGAATTAGTGCAAATTATTACAGAAATCTTTAAGTAACTATAAATATCGACCGACTAGCTATTAGGGGATATTGTATTATATTGTATTATAAACCGGTTTTTAGTAGACTGAGTTTGAAGGATCCTAATAATAGTCCTGAACATAAAATCTATTTTTTAATAATTGCCGGGATTTTACCAAATAAAAAAAAAATATTTCGCAATTGTGAAAACGGTCCAATCGTTTTATATGCCATTTATAATATTATAAAAATATTAACTCTAGGACTCATTTTGGAGTATGAGCATACTTTATTTCAATACTTTTATTGTACTGTTTCATAAAGTATTACCTACCTATTACATTTTATTTTTATCGAAAATTGACTTTGTTTCCTGGACCAAAGTAAAGAATGTAGGTAGGTATGCGATGGTTAACAACAAAAACGATATCTTGACTCACATTAAATATAAATATTTCCTAAAACAAATAATTTGGTTTATATACGAGTAGTAATACGAGGGATGTTTATAATTTCAAGTCACGAATATAGAGTCGTTTCAAAATATATTGCCACAATAATTGCGTCACATTGAGTCGGAGTGGGACGCTTGACGTGTCGCAATTCGCAATATATTTTAAAACTATTCTACCTAATTAATAAATTGTGATTTTGAAGTATCGAATGAAAACTATATTCTCATTGGTTAAAGATGGAAGTTTTTGTCATTTGAATGTTCAAGAATATTAATTGTGATTAATTGGTTAAATACCGAAGTTATCTGTTATCTGATGTTGGTACTAACCTAATGTTTTTGGGTAATTTTGACGGTCATTTCCTGGAATTTCCAGGCCCGCATAAATATTTATTCTATTAAAGTACAAAAACCCTACAATAGATATTATGAGTAGGTATTTAACATTAATTTATCTTATCTTAGGTAGTTATTACCTAGAAACATTTCCCTGATTGTCAATAACACATTACCGTATATCTGTGTCAATATGACGTCACGACTTTTAATATACTTAATGAAGGCTGGGGGAAGGAGTTAAGAGTCTATAAATTTACAAACAAGCTTACGGGTATTTAGTTTTATTGTGCTGTTTGTTTTTAATAAGTGCTATTTTCTTTAATAGAAAATTGATTTATTTGTGCCAAGTGTCCTAGTGAGTTTCATTGTACATTTTAATCAGTTTTATTTTTGGATAAATTGACATCGACTTCCTGCATTAAAGGTAGGTAGTATTTTTTTCTATCACTCTCGAGTTCGTCATTGAATAAAAAAATTAAACGCTATAATTTTAACATTCAAATATTTGCAATTAAAAAATAATATTACGTATTAAATTTGACAATAAAAAAACTTGTTATTTAATAATAATGTTTCATTATTCTGAATATATTTTTTCTACGATCAATATCCAAAGTAGGTAGGCTTTTGCACATTAAAATCTAAATAAAAAGTTGACGTTTTCTGCGAATTGTCATAATTTGACATTATTGTCGCACATTACCTAATATTCAAACCCATTTCCATGCTTAAAAATAGAAGATGGTGACATTTATTTAAAAGAAAACCGTAACTACCAGGTGAAAAATTTCAATATGTTAAAATAATTCATAATTTTTAAGAAATGTGCTAGAAATGATACTACAATATTAATATTCTTTTTATGTTTGATTTTCTAATAATGATTTTATATACTTTTAGATTCAAGGACAGCTAGGTATAGCTCAAAGAAAATTGTGCTACTTTGTAGTATATACTGGAGATGAAAATTCACTATTTGTTGAAAAAATTCATTTTCAACCCATTTTTTTAAAATATGGTTGAAAAATTAGAAAAATTTTACTCGAAATATATGGCACCTGAGATAATTTTAAATAGAAGAGGACGAGGATTAAAATGTCTGGATACCCCATATAATGAAACTTAAAGTGCAAAGATTAGCAAATTTATAAAAATAATAATTTAATGGACTTTAATGATACAAGTACTTGAAATAATGGTTTTTTTTGCGCAGAAGCATGTTCATACGTAATTTGCAATTGGTAATCACTAAATACAGATGGAAAAGTATATACGTCAACGATATGATCTCTTATTTTTGATTTATTTTAACAGGCATAATATATGGTATGTTACTTATAGTATAGATTTTTTTATTTCTCGACCTAATTTATTTGTTACGTCTTCAGCAATTGTCGCTTTCAGTCGACATAAACGAAATTGATAAAAAGTGTTTTTCGCATTTTATATTGACTGTTTCTCTTACTTTCGAATAGAAACTGAGCTTTGTAAACATAAAATGACGGATATGTCAAACTAAAACTGACGGTAAAATGAAACATTGAGTATCGTTAAATGCAACTTTTGAACTAGTTTCAAAAATAGCATTAAAATGATATTATCATTCACAATGTACTAATTTCCTATTCTTTTAGTTGATAAATAACCGATAATCATACATCATATAACAAATAGGCGCGTGTCAAAAGGTCAGAAAAAAGAGTGCCGATGAAAAAAGGTCGTTTCCAATTGTATCATATAAACAGTATTAGAGGCAGTATTATCATCTCGTATATCCCCCGTAAACACACATAATATAAACGGAAATAATCAAATACTAGTCAAAATATTATCGATCGGAGCACCATCTTTATTACATTACATGAAGTAATTATTGATTTTTCGGGGTTTATTTAGAGTTAAATTAGACGCAATTTTTGGTCCAAATTCGTTTTGACATGTTTTTTCAAAGAAAGTGACATAAATTTCAAATCTACACGTTTTGAAAAATATACAATATTTAAATATTCTGAGTGTACCAAATTCCAAGTAAAGGTTGAACTTAGGTCGTATTACATTTTTTTATTATTATTATTTGTTTGACATCGAGGTTAAAATAATTCTACACGGCACCTTTGAGATGAAATTCAAGGGGGTTATTTTACATGATTGGTTTTTATTGAAAATAATAAATTTATTAATTTTCAATAGTAAGGTGACTTAAGTTAGACCTTTATTTTTAATTTGGCCAAAAATTAGCTTTTTAAACACTACATATTCGAAAAACTGTCGATTTAACTTTTGGTCTACACATACAATTTTAATACACAGGGATACCCCGTCCTTAATTAAGAATTTTTAGCAATGAGCCTATCCTAATCTTAATAAGTATTTAATACAAATTTTCTTTTAATTTTTTGACTTACAAAGTAACATTTTTGTAATCGCAGCGAGTGTCCAAATGATCTATCTACTTTCAGTTACATAAAGTTGAACATTATGTAACTGGTTATGTCATAAATATGTTCATGATTGCGAAAAGAAAATAAATAAAAGAAACTTTTTTTTTTAATAATTTATATTATTTCAAGAGCCTAAAAATAGCCTAAAAATGTGGTGTAGTTGTTTTTAGAAAAAAGCTTTAAAAAACCGAGGTGCTCTGCTGGATTCGTTCGAAGCTAGCAGAGCACCTTGATTTTTGCAAAAAACGAGGAGCATAAATTTTTTGAATAGGGTATAAAAATAGCCTTAAAATAGCCTAAAAATGTGGCATATGTTTCAACTCAAAATTCCCGAGGTGCTTTGCTGCCTTCTTTGGCATGTATACAATTCGAATTTTTAATTTTTCTAGCGATTCCAATGAACAAGGCACTAAGACAATAAATAAATCAAAAATGTTTTTATCTCAATTCATCAATAATGTTATCGAAGTTTATGTTCGTTGATATAATAACCTATTCCTATTGTGATAGAAAACATATCTATTTTGAAATTAAATAGCTATTCAATTAGCGTTAATTATTAAATATAATAAAATCAAGAGGTTAGTTAATTCTGTGTACAACATGCAATACCATGAATACCCGTATAAAGTATAAACTGGTCGATTTTTCCTGTCCAGACTCGAATACTGTACGAACGACGAGTAAGTCTCAAATTAGATCTTGTCAATTTTTCCTGTCCAGACTTGAATACTCTAAAAACTACGTTTTTCCTGTCCAGACTCGATAATTGTACGACGAGTAAGTTTCATATTAGACTGTCAAAATTACCCAAAAACATTAGGTTAGTACCAACATCAGATAACAGGTAACTTCGGTATTTAACCAATTAATCACAATTAATATTCTTGAACATTCAAATGACAAAAACTTCCATCTTTAACCAATGAGAATATAGTTTTCATTCGATACTTCAAAATCACAATTTATTAATTAGGTAGAATAGTTTTAAAATATATTGCGAATTGCGACACGTCAAGCGTCAAGCGTCAAGCGTAACAAACATTTTAATTTCTACGATTAATTATATCAATCCGGAAAAAAATAATCGAAATCAATGATGAACAATATACAAATAAGTTATTTTAGCTGGGACTGATTGATTCAAAATTGGTGTAAATACCAATTACAAGGTAGTGTCCGTGCTAAAAATTCCATACCTGTTGATTATATTAAAATTGGAAAGTAAATGTTCAAATCAAATCTAAATATCAGTCATATCATAATACCTACTCATGAGTCTTCAATACTATTCATATCTCACGTGACTAAATTGACTAAAAGTAACATTAATAACTTCAGTAGTAACCCTGAAACAATGACCTATTTGACATAATTCTATTATTAAATAAGTTGTAAATTTCTTGTTTTATATGTAAAAATTACTATAACATTATAAATCTGTAAATTGAAAGCAAACAAATAGGTACATAATTATTAAATAATTAAACTATTAAATAACCTTTTTAAGTAATAAAAATATATCTCCGTATTTTAAGTTTAAGACAATGCAGAACTTTTTATTAAAAATAACTTTTTCCAAAAATAAATAAATAAAAAGTTTTCCATATGCCGCTAACTTAACGTAGACAGTTGACGGCTTATGGAAAGCTTTTTTTATTATTCATTTTAGGAAAAAAATGTATTCTTCATAAAAAGTTGCTCATGATCAAAAACCTAAGAAGCAACCATCTGATATCAAATTTTATTAGTCTTATACGAGGTTGGTCAAAAATATTGAGCAAAATCATATTTTTCCAACAAAGCTTCCTGTATTATTTAGAAATATAATTTTTTTAGTAAATTTTATAATATTTTAAGAGCCTAAAAATAGCCTAAAAATGTGGTGTAGTTGTTTTTAGAAAAAAGCTTTAAAAAACCGAGGTGCTCTGCTGGATTCGTTCGAAGCTAGCAGAGCACCTTGATTTTTGCAAAAAACGAAAAGCATAAAATTTTTGAATAGGGTATAAAAATAGCCTTAAAATAGCCTAAAAATGTGGCATATGTTTCAACTCAAAATTCCCGAGGTGCTTTGCTGCCTTCTTTGGCATGTATACAATTCGAATTTTCAATTTTTCTAGCGATTCCAATGAACAAGGCACTAAGACAATAAAGAAATCAAAAATGTTTTTATCTCAATTCATCAATAATGTTATCGAAGTTTATGTTCGTTGATATAATGACCTATTCCTAGTGTGATAGAAAACATATCTATTTTGAAATTAAATAGCTATTCAATTAGCGTTAATTATTAAATATAATAAAATCAAGAGGTTAGTTAATTCTGTGTGCAACATGCAATACCATGAATACCTGTATAAAGTATAAACTTGTCGATTTTTCCTGTCCATACTCGAATACTGTACAAACGACGAGTACGTCTCAAATTAGATCTTGTCGATTTTTCCTGTCCAGACTTGAAGACTCATCTACGAACCACGAGACCACGAGTATAAATAAAACTGCAGTAGGCGTCGTAATCTAAATAGTTAATATTTTCTTCGGCTACGTGAAGGTCAAAAAACAAGAAGCAAAGTTATAGTTATAAATATTCGACGGCGTGCTTTATATTTTGTGCTAATTGTGTTGTAAATAATTTTTATGAAATGGTAAGTACCTACCCACATAATACCTATGTATTTGACTTGATTTATGCCCGATTCGCCTATTTCCATTTCGCCTGACCAATTAAAATTTCCCGATTCGCCTGACAAGCTCAAATTGTGGTATCGTTTCGCTTGACCATAAGTTGAATGGTGCGTGCTTTTTTTTATCATAAGGGCCATTTTCAAAATACATGCAAAATTTGATTTATAAGGATGATTTGATTTGAAACAAAAAAAACTGCATCTTGATAATTTTTCAATTTGTCAACGGTAAACTAAAAGATCCTAGTTAAGTAATAAATCCATAGCTTTAACATATCCTTCATATATATTATTTATAAATATTCATTGCTTCAAAATATAAACCAAATCAAATTCTATTTATCTTAAATTCTCCCATTTTAAGCGCTGTTGATATTTGAACTATTTCGGTTTAGTACTATTAAAAAACAAATAAATAAAAAACCAGAAACCAGAACTTTTTTCTTTTCAAGATATGTAGAATACGAAACGACACACGTGTATTCCAACCGATTCGTCAAACATTCTATTCATCTCAATGGATTCCAACTTCAGCTTGCGCTTGAATGCTCAAAATGATTAGAATTCCAGTAGGTTTTCGAAATATGCTGCTGCTCATTCTCGTCGTTTCCATTAGGAAACTCGAAATTTTTAAAAGTTTACTTTTACAATCGCTTAATAGTGAAGAAGTAAACTTTTGATAATGTTATTCGGGTTACATTTTTTTACTCCATTTTGCTTGAATTATTACTAGGTTAAAAAAAATGTAGGAAATTAATTTAGTTATTAAAACATTGTAATATAGTTAATTTTAAAATGCATGATAGCACAGGTTTTATGGTAGGAAAAAAGTAAATATTCTTATCTGAATTTTCACTAGATTTTAGTATGACCTTTCCGAAAAAACTCATAAAATGTTAATGAGCAAACCCTAAGTGATTTCAAATATACAGGGTGTCTGTAAAAGGTCTTTACAAAAACATACCACATATTCCTTAGACCAAAAAAAGTCGATTTAAGTAAAATTACCTTAGTACAAAGTTGCTTTGTTTGGGCTCCAGAGGGCCTTGAAGTTATAATTTTTAAATCGTTTTTCCCATATAAATTTAAAACGGCATATGAGATTTTGCTGAAATTTGGTACATTGGTAGAGTTTTATGTGGCCAAAAAAATGGTATTAGAATTTTGTCCGATAATAATACATAGGCGTAGAACTTGATTTTTTAAATAATTGCACCTTTAAAAATTCTACGCCAATGGAAGAAAAGAAGTTTGAGTATGAAATTTAGATTGCGCAACTCATTTACTTTAAAAAAGGTACTCTTGATAAGACTCGATTACTCTCGTGGTTTTGACGAAATTTGCATTTTAGTAATTTTAGAACATAAACAATAATTATTAAAATACAAACTTTGTCAAAACCATGAGAGTAAATCGAGTGTTATCAGGGGTATTTTTTTGTAGTAAATGAGTATTCAATCCAAATTTCATACTTAAACCCCTTTTCTGCCATTGGCGTAGAATTTTTAAAGGTGCAATTATTTAAAAAATCAAGTTCTACGCCTATGTATTATTATCGGACAAAATTTTATACGATGAAAAATATAAAAATGTACTTTTTTCATATCTTCTTCAACACCTCTAATCGAGACTTTTAACAAAAATACTCGATTCTTGCTATGTACGATTTTTTGAGGAATATTAATTATTTGCCTGCAATACGTATACACAAACATTTATTGTTGGATTCCATAGTTTCATCTAAATAAAAATATTGTCAAGTTTTAACACCTAATCTCTTGTTAACGATTGAAAGTGTTCTATCTGACTCAATAATTAAAAAAACAAATGCGTAGTTTATTAATATGGCTGTACAATATACCAATGCAGAATATACCGATATGTTAATGACATTAGGATTTTGTGAAAGAAATGCTCAAAAGAGTGTCAGGGTGTACTCTGAAAGGTTTCCAAATCGTCGTGTACCTAGCCACCCATTTTTTGCTGCTGTTGAGAGACGTCTTCGGGAGACCGGTTCCTTTGCTCCCAACACTGTTGATAATGGAAGAGAACGTTTTGTAAGGATTCCTGAAGTTAAAGAAGACATTTTAGAACGTGTTGAAGAAGATCCAGAATTAAGCACCAGACGAATTGGAAGGGAACTAGGAGTAAGTATAGATGTCGTTCATAAAATGCTTAGGGAAAAATTGCTATATCCATATCATAAGAAGCCAGTACAAGTATTATTAGTCCATGATCCTCAAATTCGTTTGGGTTTTTGTCGATTTGTTAATATGGAAAGAGAAAGAGATCCATACTTTGTCAATTATGTTCTCTTTACCGATGAAGCGGGTTTTACAAGAAGAGGTATAACGAATACCCATAATGAACATGTTTATGCCGTTGAAAATCCGCATGCAATAAAGGTAAACCATTTTCAGCACGAATTCAAAATTAATGTGTGGGCTGGAATAATTGGTAATTTCATTGTTGGTCCTGTCATACTTCCTGAAGATTAACTAGAGAAAATTATTTGGATTTTCTACAAAATACGTTGCCAGAATTGTTAGAAGATTTACCTCTCCAACTTCGGAGAAATATGTGGTTTATGCAAGATGGAGCTCCACCACATTTTTCTTTAAACGTTAGAAACCACTTGAATGAACAATGTCCACACAAATGGATAGGCAGAGGTAATGACGCACCTGTAAACTGGCCACCACGTTCCCCAGACCTAACACCGATGGATTACTTTTTATGGGGACATCTGAAATCCACAATTTACAGGGAACCTGTAGAAAATGAGGAACAACTCTGGCAACGTATTCAAGATGCAATAAACAATCTTAGAGGTGATGAAGAAGTTATGGAAAGGATACATTTTAATTTTCTTCGACGTATAAATCTTTGTATGCGTCAAAATAGTGAACATTTTGAACAATTTTTGTAAAATCTCTATTTTGATTATGTTGTAAATAAATATTTTTGTGAAACCTATACACTCTAAATTATATTTAGCGAAAACCATGAGAGTAATCGAGTCTTATCAAGAGTACCTTTTTTAAAGTAAATGAGTTGCGCAATCTAAATTTCATACTCAAACTCCTTTTCTTCCATTGGCGTAGAATTTTTAAAGGTGCAATTATTTAAAAAATCAAGTTCTACGCCTATGTATTATTATCGGACAAAATTTTAATACCATTTTTTTGCCACATAAAACTCTACCAATATTCGAAATTTTAGCAAAATCGCATATGCCGTTTAAAATTTATATGGGAAAAACGATTTAAAAATTGTAACTTCAAGGCCCTCTGGAGCCCAAACGAAGCAACTTTGTACTTAGGTAATTTTACTTAAATCGACTTATTTTGGTCTAAGGAATATGTGGTATGTTTTTGTAAAGACCTTTTACAGACAACCTGTATATAGTACAAATTAAATTTTCCTACAAAACTAATTTATACAAAGAAAAGATACCCGCAAAAAGGACCAAACCGTGCTTGAAAAACAAAGACAATACAATAAATTGTTCTATAGAGTAAAAATTAGAAACATCGGTAAATTAAGTAAATTAAAAGATAAACAAATAGATGATAAGATTGTTACCCAACCACATTGGGTTTAAAATCTTACAAATGTGAATATTTTAAGGTGAAGGGTGAGAAAAAGTCCTTTATATCTCACAAGGAAAGCCAATGTTTAATTGTTTGACAAAACATTGAGTGCGACCGGTTTCGAAGTGTCATCACTTCATCTTCAGGCTCGCCTAGTGGAAAGGAGAATATGTGGTGTAAGGTGTGTTGGAAACAAAACGATATATAAAATAATAAAAAAGAGAAAACTCACCATACTCTCCATCCACTAGGGAATACTACAAAAACAAGTTTCATCAATTTTGGGTTGAAATAAATTGTAAAATGAACCGATTTACACGTAATAAAAAGTTAAAAATATTTGAAAAAACAAATATTAGTCAATTATAGTAAAAATTTAAAATATTCAAGACTATACAAAAACAAATCACATACATTAAACAGATTAAAAGATAAGGCCTATTTTAAACATTGTTGTTTTTTTTAAAAAACTAACATTTTTTGAAAGGAGACCTGTCAAGTTAAGGCCTCTACAGGTGGTGGTAAGTATTATAAAGAAAAAATTCTTGGGTAAACTTATGACAGGGTATAGTTAATAAGATGTAAACTATGAGTGAAGAATTATTTATTATCTATTATATAAGATTTGGGCCATGAACTAATCACCAAGTGTATGTGATGTTGTAGGAAGAAGAAATAAGAAGAAATGACTGGGTTAACTGTTGTGAAGCAACTGAAGAATAAAAGAAGAAAATGACGCATGTGGATATCAGACAATCTAACCTAATCTTTACACGTGCTCGTTGGTTTCTTATGGGAAAAATATAAAAAATATAAAAATTACTTACTGAAATGTACCCCTTGCAAGAAGATATGTGAATAGAAATAAAGGGGGGAGGTTAAAAAGGAAGTTAGAACGATAAATTTAGATTAGTGGTGAGAAAACAGGAGGAGTTTCTGACAATATCTGGGCATTTAAGCAACCAACAGGATTTAATTTTAAATGTCTCAATATCTCGAGGTTTTCGAAGCTATAAAAAAAAATGTGAATATCCCTAATGAGATAATGGACATTTTATCCATAGGTCCTAAATTTAGCTTAGAGCCGAAATAGTTGAAATACATACCCGTTAGAAACTTTCTAGCAGAGGTAGATTATGCCACATCAATTACTGCTGATCCAAATGAAAAAAATATTGTTATTGCTCGAGTAACAAATGTAATAACTAACCATGTTAACAGAACAATAAATAATAATATTAAAAAACAAATATTTAATATTTCTTCAAAAAAACCAAATCATTTCTTAAAGAATATCCTGATATTTTTGTAACTACTCTGTGGACAAAAGCATGTAACAGTAGTTATGGAGAAACAACAGTATTTAGAACTATCAAATAAAATCATTATACAATAAATTAATAAAAATCCCACTCTAACTATTGAAAGAAATAATAATACATTAATTAAACATCTAAAAGAAAAGGTTTTATTGATGAAAGAACGAAAAAATCACTTACTCTATAATGGTGTCTCTCCTAAAGTTTATGCCTTGCCGAAAATTCACAAAGCTACTTTATCGGTAAGACCTATTGTTTCTTGTATTGTAGCTTTTACAGAACTTTTACATTTTAACTGAATCTTATGATTATAGCAATGAATACTACATAAAAGACTCTTTTAAAGTAGCTAAATTATTTAATAATATACAATTACTACAAGGCAGAGCTGGGCACGAGTACTGAATAAAATACTCGTAAATTGTACGAGTACGAGTACTCGAAAATTGTATTTATAAGTATTTTATTCGTAAGTACTTTTATAGAGATAGTTTACGGATACGAGTAGTAATCGTAAAAATACGAGTAAAGAGTACGAGTAGTTTCACAAAATTAACCTAATAATTAAACTATAAAAAAAAACAAAGAAACACCACTATAATTTTTAAATAAAGACACTCTTTATTTACCTACACAAAAAACTTTTCTAAAATAAATAAAATGAAAAAACTTTGTTTAGAATATAAATAAAACAAACATGGTCAACTTGACAGTAAACAATTAAATACAGTTTTTTAAAACTGGTAATGTTTAACTTTGTAAAAACTCATCTTTTTCTTTTCTTACTTTATCTTTATCGTGATAAACCAAATAAATATTATTTCGAATACACCTTCACACGCTAAAACATACAGATGGGGTTTCTGTTATTTTTAAATTTTTTAAACTGTTTGCAATCGTCCCAATGTGTTTAAAAAAAAAAAAATTTGACTCCGAAGATGGAAACAAAGTTTTCCGAAACATATGTAGTGCTGTGTTTACGATAGAAAATAAAATTAATGACCGAATAAACCAAGGAAATTCTGCTACGGTCAGGAAATTATCCTTATTCAAATTAATGAAGATTGTGTATGGAGACTATAGACGTTTAATATTTAACCGTTCTCGTAGGAAACACAGTCACACCACCACAAAACACCAAAAATAATAAAACGTAAAACGCCCAATGAATTGCTTTTCCCAATATTCCAAACCCTAATCAGAGACCGCAGCCCGAACGCAACCGAGGCCGTTTCGTGTCGTGACTCGTGATACTGGCAATCGATAGTAGCGACTTGCGGGTTAACATGCGACGATCAAAAATAGTCGACTACTCATAATATAATACTCGTATTTTACAAGTACATTCTACGAGTAGATTTAAATTTACTTGTAAGTACGAGTAATAAGTACTTCAAATAAAAAATACTTATAAGTAAAAATTACGAGTAGTTATTCTACTCGTAATCGAAATACGAGTAGAAGTATTCGAGTACTTGCCCAGCTCTGCTACAAAAGTATATAATAGCGAGTTTAAATATGGTCTCTTTATTTAGTAATGTTTATTTTGATGCAGCCATAAGAGCAATTACAGTTAATTGGCAAAAAATTGAATCATTCTGTAATAGTGACTATACTATTTTCATTGAAATAATAACTTTTTCCTACGACCACTTAGGAAAGTGACACATATCACACTATACAGGGTGAGTCGGAAGGAGTGCATCAAACCCTAGGAGTATATTATACACGTGAATATAATGTAAATAAACTCATATGTTCTTATCCGTTTTTCATTTGTTTTCAAGTTATAGCACATTAACAAATAAACAAATTTACATATAAAAATTCTCTTAATCATAGCGTTCTTTCAATAAATGTTCAAAAATACCGCCATTGACTTCTAAACATTTTCTGCTTCGTCTGCGAAGAGCGTTTGTTGCTCTCCTAATTGATTCATTTCTTTCTTCTTTAATATGGGCTGCAGTATTATCAATTCGTCTAATTAGTGCATCCCGTGTGTCCATTTTTATTTTGTAGACTTAATTTTTCATCCAGCCCCATAAACAAAAATCTAATGCTGTGAGGTCCGGAGATCTTGCAGGCCAATTAATAGGACCTCCACGACTAATCCAACGCCCTGGAAAACGTTCGTCCAAATGTTGCTTGACCTGACGAGCGACATGTGCAGGAGCTCCAACGTGCTGATAGTACATCTGCATTCTAATATTTACAGGAACATCCTCTAGCAGGCCTTGTAATTCATTTTATAAAAAATTGAGGTAGTTGTCTCCTGTGAGACGATTCTTCAAAATGAAAGGGCCAATTAAATAACTGTCAACCATACCACACCACACGTTTACAGGAAACCGATGTTGAAAATTGATTTCGACTGTTGCGTGGGAATTTTCGTCTGACCATACATGATAGTTACGAGTATTATTAATGCCATCACGGGTAAATGTAGCTTCATCCGTAAAGAGTATACTCGATACAACACGATGATTATTTATCCACCGACAAAACTCTCTGTACGTGATAAGGATATAAGCCTTGCTCGTGGAGTGTGTTTATCACTCTTTTTTGTGGAATTCCCAATGGAGTGGCAATTCTCCGTGAGCTAGTAGTTGCATCTTCTTCTACTAGATGCAGAATATTTTCTACTTCTACAAAACCTTGTCGAGTAGCGCGTTCAGATATTATGAAAGCACTGGGAAGCTTACCAGTCTCGAACAATTTGTTGAAAACTCTAATAAATACGATTTTATCAGGATGTCTTCGGTGTGAAAAACGTTGACGATATTCTTCAGCAGCAGCTGTAGCATTTCCATTACAGAAACCATAAACAAACACCATATTTGTATATTCCAAATTTGAATAAGTACCTGGCATTTTGCAATACTAACAATCACATAAATTCGAAATTAAACGTTTAGTTACTGACAGTTCATCAAAACGTCAGAATTATCAAATACCTTTGAGCCTTGAACATATGGCATACTTTGATAATGTTAAAATTCAGAAGTGGAGAGCTAGATGAACATTTTTAATTACGCCATAACTTGAAAACAAATGAAAATCGGATAAGAACATATGAGTTTTTTTACATTATTTTCACGTGTATAATATACTCCTAGAATTTGGTGCGCTCCTCCCGAATCACCCTGTATAGTCATATGGAAAGTGCAATATATCACACGCGTATGAATAAGAATTTACTTTCCACCCGTGTACGAATATGCTACTTTCCGCATCAGCTGTCACAAAATGTCAAACGGGTGGCACAAAATTGATCGAAAACATTTGATCGAATACATTTGATCGAAAACATTTGAACGAATGCATTTGATGGAAAAAACATTTTATCGAATAACAATTGATCGAAAAGAAAAATGATCGAACAGAAAAATGATCGAAAATAAATCTGATAGAAATTCGAAGAATCAAATATACATAAAATTGTAGAAAAATAAGAAAAATTAAAACACAAATTTTAACTAATTTACCTAATCTTCGCGGCCTAGAATCATCGCTTGTTGCTTCGCAAAAACAAATATACAAAAAAATGAAAAAAACTTAGTTAACATACCTACCTTATCTAACTTGTACAAATACCACAGGTTAAGTAAATAAGTTAAAGTATTTTATTTTTGCCATTTTTTTATAAATTTGTTTTGCGAGTCAAAACCGCTACTACTCCATACCGCACAGATTAGGTAAGTTAGTTAAGTTTTTTTTTTATATATAAAAAACTTAACCAAACTGTTTTAGAGCAATCGGTTAAAATTAAATTGCTCCAGGCCGCACAGGTTAGGTAAATTAGTTAAGTTGTTTTTATTTTTTATTTTTTTTGTATATTTTTTTTGCGAAGCAATCTTCGAGGGCTCCAGGCCGCACAGGTTAGGTAAAATAGTTAAAAAAATTGTTTTCATTTTTATTAGTTTTGTATAATTTTTTTTTGCAAGGCAAACCTGGACGGACCCAGGCCGTACAGGTGAGGTAGATTAACTAAAATTTTTTTTTTAGCCAGAGAGGCTAGCCGCGAGCTTAGTGTGCATCCACGTACTCGCAACAGTTAAGCAGTGATCTCTCCGGTCACGTCGTGGATGGGTGACCGCTGGAAGGTTCCACCATGGGCCGTGTCACCATGGGATTCATCCAACTAGCGTTTAACCATCCACGTCGTGGAATGAATGAGGGTGTGAAAGGGAAAGTAGTAGGACCTTCAAATGGTGGTACAATAAGCCGCAGGCTGCAGTGCTGCCAGACTACAGACGGATTAGGGTGTAGCATGGGAGGTCTGAAGGGTGTAAAAACTAAAAAAAAAAAAAAAACTAAATTTTTAAGATTAAAAAACCTATTTAACTTATGCGAGAGCAATCAGTTAAATTTAAATAGCACAGGTTAAGTTAGGTTTTTGTTTTTCTCTTTTTTATAAAAAAAAATTGCCAGACAAACCGCGATGGCTCCAGACCGCATAGGTAAGGTAGGTTAGTTAAGTTTTAAAAAAAAAAACTTAACTTGTGCGAGAGCAATCGGTTAAAATTAAATTGCTCTAGGCCGCACAGGTTAGGAAAATTTGTTATTTTTATGTATTTTTTTTTGTATTTTGTTGTATAATTTTTTTGCGAAGTAACCCTCAACGGCTCCAGGCTGCAAAGGTTGGATAAATTAGTTATTTTTTTTATTTTCCTCATTTTTCTGTGAGGCAAACCGCGACAGCTCCGTGTTGCACAAGTTACGTAAATTATTTAAGTTAATAATTTACCTAAAATGCCCCATCGGTAGACAACTCGTCTTTATTAAAATATATATTTAATGCGAATTTATCACAATTCTTTAATCTCAATAAAAATAAATAACCTTTTAGCTCTTAAATATTAATTTTTAAATTAACAGTGTTGTTAGAATAAAATTTGTTAAACGAGAGGATTATTGACAAATTTGCCATTAGTTTTTAATTTTTATAGCCACTAAGTTTGGTTTCCCCGGCAGTAGGGAATAGATGGACGGTTGCAGGGTGTCGTTTGATTTTTTTCAATATTTTACTATTTTTAAAGTTGATTTTCGTCATACTGTCCTTTTGATGTGATGAATTTTATATCTATTGTCCTTTCGATAAAATGTATATTCGATAAAATATATTTTCGATCAAATGTTATTCGATCAAATGTATTTTCGATCAAATGCCATTCGATAAAATGTATTTTCGATCAAGTTTCCAATTCGATCAAATGTTTTTCGATCAATTTTGTGGGACCCATGTCAATCAAATGCATCATTTCTGTTTTGATCTATGTAATTTCCATATTAATACTATTATATATGATTGTTAAATTATTGAAATTGTTGCAAATTAGATCCTAGATATTTATCTTTAACAATTATTATTAAACCACTCGACCATTCATTGTTGGGTTCTATAGTCTATTTTTATGTATGAGAGAGTAATAAAACAGCATTTCTAATGCAATACTTAGTACGGTCATTTTAAATATTTTTACAGACTAATCTAATTATTTCCTAAAATTGTAATAAATGTACCTGAACTATTACAATTTTTGGGTCTTTTATTGGTCCTTTATAAACATAAGCTGTACAGAACAATAGAAAAAGGTTTGGACAGGCCAAAAGCCCTGTGTATTAAAGATTACATAGCCGTATCTTAGGATTCTTTTCAATAAGTACCTATTTGCCAATTTTGTTTTATTTTAATTCCAAGAATTTCTTACAGTAATCGAATTATAAGTAGATAAATACCTTCCCAACAAATTTCACCGAAAATGCGATTATAGGTTTTCCATTTAGTAAGGAGGTCCAAGTTGTGTATTCTTAACAGTTCACTAAATGTCGTTTAGTTGCAACTTGCAAGGTGCAGTGTGAATTCTACTGTGATCATGGAAAATTTGGAAGGGCCGCGCAAACGACAAAAAATCGGTCTTTTAACAGTTAATGAAAAAACATTAATATTTAATTATTTTAAATCATTTACAGACAAACATTTATGTAAAAGTATTGATGACACAGTGGAATTAGTTAGTAGTACGCTTGGTGTTGGGAAATCTACGATTTACAGAGTTGTTAAAGAAGAGAAATGTGGCGAGTTTCAAACAGCACGTAAAGCTCCAGGAAAACCAAAATTTCAATTAGAAAATCTTTTGAAAGAAAGACTTCGAAGGAAAGTGCATGCGTTCTTCTTTAGAAAAGAATTTCCGACAGTAGACAAAGTTCTTGCCACGGTTCGAGATGATAAGGATTACCCTGAAATGAGTCGAAGCACACAATGGAAACTTTTAAAAGAAATAGGTTTTCTATGGAATAAGCATTCCAGAAAGACTATTTTAATAGAAAGAAGCGATATTGTAGTATGGAGAAGAAATTACCTAAGGACTATAAAAGAAATGAGAAACCAAAGAAGAAATATATTTTATTTAGATGAAACATGGATCAACGAGGGACATAAACCAAATAAATTTTGGCAAGATGAAACTGTTACAAGGCTTTTTTAAATAATTTATCTACTGGTTTAAATCCACCATCAGGAAAGGGGCGCAGACTAATAATAGTACACATCGGTAGTTCAAACGGTTTTGTTAAAGGTGGTTTATTGACTTTTGAATCTACTTGTACCGGTGACTACCATGAGGACATGAATGCTGATGTCTTTAAAGAATGGCTCGAACAAATTATAGATCTTCTTCCTCAGAACTGTATAATAGTAATGGATAATGCAAGTTATCACTCGAGACTTATAGAAAAAATGCCCACAACCAAGTGTTTAAAAAAAGATTTACAGAATTGGCTAAATTCAAAGAATATTAAGTTCCATCCCGGTTCTGTGAGAAAAGAACTGTATCATTTGTGTTTCCTTCATAAAGAGAAATTCAAAAAATATGAAATTGATGAAATTGCAAAAGATCGTGGGATGACGGTGGTTAGATCACCACCATATCATTGCGAAGTAAACCAGATTGAACTGATATGGGCACAGATAAAGGGAGAAGTTTCAAGAAATAATAATTCTTTTAAAATGAGTGAGTTGTTTTTGAAGACTGTAAATAATGTGAAGCCTGAAAACTGGGAAAAGGCAGTAAATCATACGATTAAAGAAGAAGAATAAATGTGGAAGTTGGACAATATTACTGATGAAATGATCGAACAACTCATTGTAAATATTGGTTGCGACAGTTCATCTTCTGATTTGGATTTGTAGGTAAGAAGTAGTTTTTATATTAAAATTATTATTTATGAACGTAACGTTGTTTAAAAGTCAAAGTTTAAACCCTTATACCTACATAACCCGTTTGACACAATGTTCTTAAATACCTTGTGGAAAAATAAAACATTTTAGAAAAAATTGCACTTTTTTACCTTCAGCTGTTTAGAAGTTATAAGCAGGTTAATTAGGTGAAAATATAAGTGTATACTCGAGGAATAACTTCAAAAAATATTTTAACTGTCTACTAAAAGAAGTGTTACACCTATGGATTACGAACGCTCTATTATTTTAATACTCTCTCATACATAAAAATAGACTTTAACTATGGCTTTATATGCAAAAAATTAAACAGTAACTAAAAGACCAAGAAAACTGTAAATTTTTGTTTACGACAAAACACTGGTAGACGAGAGAAAAATCCTTTTTTTAATAAAAATTTTTCAGAAGCTTCATCAACAATTGCGACATAATATATTTAACAAAGCTATTGTATTACAAACTTCCTTTTAAACTTTTCATGTTGCTTTCAAAGTAATAATAGTACAACAAAAGTATCCCTAACTGCTCGAGAACTCTTAAAAAATTCATTCATTTGTAGAAGCGTTGACCTAGTAATTTATACTTCGTTTCTTTCGACTTTCTGCTCACGAAATGAAACTTCAGGAAACAGCGTTCTCATAAAAAAGCACAAATTTCAGCATAAAGATGCTTTCCATGCCCGGACGCCTATTCTTTACCCGAAAGTTTATTAAGTATTTTATCGTTGGTATTTTCGTTTTCTCGGGCTTGTTATGTTGTTTAGAAGATTCATAGGGATAATAGTGACCTGCTTTAGAAATTCATAAGGATAGGGAAAAGGTGGAAGCCAAATACCGAGCAGTTTTGTGGTTAGGTTGTTATATCAAGATTCTAGATCAAGTAAACTTGAATTAAAGGGTTGCGCAAAACCGAATTTCTCTACGCATATAAAATAAACTCGATATTTTATTATAATAATTATATTACATGCAAGTTGAATTTTACATCGATGTTTTTAATCCAATAAAATACGTGTTTTTCTTAGGGCCTCTATGATAACCAGGTATTGTTTCGGATCTTTTTTCTGCTGCTGTACCACTTAGAAAATTAACGCAAAATTTGTTTGACATATCTTATCATGTAAATGATTAATAATTAGGTACAATTCTTGATTTTGCCATGATAATTTTACCTTGTTGTGTTTCTTTACGCCTATTAAATAGTACCTAGTAGACTTACAAAAAAAGAAGCCAGCTGAAGTTGTAACAATGACAGTGATAGTTTGGTATAAAAAAGCCAAACGTTTTTAAAGTAAAACCATTTATAATTTAAAATTTAAAATTTGTACGTCATCGGGAATAGACCAATCAGCTTACGACACTTTTAAAGATGTTTTTTGAATTAGGAATACTCTGGAGTTTGCGCGTTTGCACACATTAGCAATATGATCACTCCACAATAGATTAGAATTCATTGTAACACCTAGATCGTTGTACGAAAACACTCTATTTAATGCATGCATTTTGATTGAATATGACAACTCCGGATTATTTTTACCAATATGGAGCACAACACCTTTGTTTATATTTAGGGGCAAGAGCCAGTCGCAGAACCATGAATGGAGGCTGTGAAGGTCATTTTGCCTGATGGTCGTGAAGAGAGTTAAAACATATTTTTGTATCATCGACATAAAAACATATTGCGGATGAAACTAGCGCTAAGGTCGCTTACGTAAGCAGTTAACAACAAAGGATCGAGAACCGAGCCCTGTGAAACATTACTTGAGACTGGTCTTTCTAAAGCCGGCTACTCACTACGCGTTACTTGCCAAGTACTTTGCAAGTACCATGTAATGTGTATGGAGACTTGTATAGACTCAGCAAGTTACTTGTACTTCCCGTCGGTTGTCGGTAAACGGACCGAAGTCAAAGGATCCGAGTAAAGTTACTACTACCACAGCTTATACAATACAGCTCCACAACTCCGTGTCGGCGTCTTTGATCTGGCGGTCGAGAACCAAGCAAGACGGAATGGTGCTATCTCTGTTAGATTAAAGGGAAAAGTCGGGCCCGGATTAAGCAATTTTTTTATTATTGAAAAAATTGAAAACCTTGACGTAATAAGGTTGGTTACATGCCATGTTAAGTAAGTTTTGGGAAATTAAATTTTTAATTTGTTTTAAATCTGTCAAATATAATTAAAAAAATTATTTAAATATAAATATTACGAAAAATAGCACATCTTTCGGATTAGAGGTAAAATAATTTGTATATGGCTAGTAAAATCCTCGTTAACAAATGTTTTGAGCTAAAACAGTCACTTCACGACAAATTGTGACTTGGATCCTTTTTACACCAAGGGCTTCAATTGTTAAAGAAATGTGTCACGCTCGTGGATGCAAATCAAGTGGTACCCCGTGTCTCTGGCAAGTGTTACTCTTCGCGCAAAGGGTTTATACCTAGATAAACGAATGCTTCGACTGAGGTCTGGGAACTCTATGGTATTTTGGAATTATAAAGAATTTGTGCTTTTATTTTAACAATATTGGTTATATTTAGATGTATTCTTATTAATTGAAATACAGATTTGTAGAAGTAATACTTTAACAGTTTTTATTAATATAATATATTCAATTTTTATCTGACCATACCGAAGTAAAGAATTTTGAAACTTTATAGTAATGTGAAATTTGAATTACAATATTACACGATATTACATAATTAGTACTTATTTTAGGTAGGTACTAAATTTGTACTTGGAGAAAGTAATATCGATTTTTACAAGAAAACTTGAAAAGTAAATTAATTTAGTTCTTATTTCTGATGTAAAACTTAAACCAAGAAAACAAATAAATTGTAGTTTGTTCAACAAGGGTGGATATGGTAGTCATATCACACAAAGACGAAGTTTGAGCACGACGTCGTAGGCGGAGTACTCAATCGTCTGATTGTGATATGAACAATCCACACGATATGGTCAGTATATTTTTTCTACGACCCACTAACGAAAATCTACAAATTTAAAAAATTATTTTAGGTTATTTAGACAAAATAACTAATTTTAAAATAATTTACGAAGTTGACTAATTTATAAAATAAAATAAACATGAAAAATTAATTAGTCCTCGGCCTAGATTCGATCCCGGGCTTTTCGCATGGAAGGCAGATGTTCTGTCCTCATCTTCACCGAAACTTTCAGGACTTTAGTTTTAATACTCGTAATTAAATTAGTATCATGTAGTTTGATTAAAATTTATTTTTTTTTAAATGTGGACATAATAAAAACAAAAATGCTATTATTTATCGAGTCTACACAAAAATTTTAATGTATATTTAATATCAATAACTAAAATATATATTGACAATTAGTTTAACAGAATTATCACTTATTTAAAAATTTTTAAATAATAGGAGTTGGGTGACCAAAATATGAACTGTGATTTGTAGATTTAATTTTGTTAAAGTGTTCTCACTACCTAAAATGGATATGAAATATATTCGTAGTTGAACGCAATAACATAATTTTTCGTTTTGTAGTATGTGCGTAGATTGGCTAATATCCATGCACAGATTACAAAACGAAAAAGTATGCTATTGCCTCCAATTGAACGAATATATTTCATATCCATTCTAGGTAGTGAGAACACTGCAAAAACAATAAATTCGCCAATCACCGTTCATATTTTGATCAACCGACTGCTATTATTTTTAAAATTTTAAATAAATGACAATTCTGTCAAACTAATTGTCAGTATATTTTTTAGTTATTGAGATTAAACATACAATAACATAAGTTATTCTTTTGGAAAACGTTAGCATGAATGACCAAAGGGTATTGGGTTAATTAATTCTAAAAGTGTGGTACAAATGTTATTTTTTGTAGCCAATTCTTCAAAATTATTTTAAAATATCTTTTCAATATTGAATATTAGTTCTACAAATTCATCATTTGACAGTTGCAGATTTCCAAATGTATCTGAATTGGCGTTATCATATGCCTTTTAAAAGCAATAAAAAGAAAAATCGTCTAATTCAACGTGATCTTTGTTATATTTAAGACAGGTATCGCAGGAGTGGATCCGCAAGGCTTTTATTAAAAGGTAACCACACACATACCTGATAAAATTTTTCTGTAGCAATTCGTCTTTACAATAATTTAGGGTGTTAATAATTTCATCATAAAATAAAATACAAGGTGTTCCATTTAAAAAACATACATTTTAATTTTCCAGGCAAAAACGTGACACCCTGTATATCCAAAGATATTTTTAAAATATGTAGGTATTTTTCAAATCCATATAACTTTTATTTAAAACTTTCTTGCGTGTCTACAACAAAATAATGAACAATAACGCACTAATGAGACACCCTGTATAAATTATATTTTTAACAATGAAAATTTCTTATAATGTAGTATTTATCGGTTTGGGTCCTTGGGAAAACTAAAGAATGTTTTCTTGCAGGTATAACCCTTATTAAAACAGCTTTTGACTGCACAAACTCATTCTACTCACAGCTAAAGAGTCACCAAAATAATAACAGTACCTTTAACTCAAACAAAATCAACGAAATTATAGGCTCCACGAAATTATACAATCAAAGAAATTATACGCACGACTCAACACCTTGCCTAAGTACGCTTCTGAACGCCAAAACCGTCTTTTCCCTTCGAAGGCGGAGCTTAAGCGATGCGCGACGAAATCGACGCAAACCGTTGCCGCCAAGAGAGTGTTTTAGCTGTATTGTATAAGCTGTGCTACTACTACTTTAGAAGGCGCGCGTAATGGAGACGATTTACTTGTACTCGAACAAGTACTTGCCAAGTTCAGTCCAAGTCAAGTAACTCGGCAAGTAACGCGTAGTGAGTAGCCGGCTTTAGGAGAACTCGCTACCAACCAGCGTTGCCAGACATACGATAATTATCGTATTTGTACGATTTACAGGCAGGTTACGATGTACGATCAATAATGGTTAATTGTACGATAGTTTCTGAATTTTTAAAAATTGAGAAAATATATTGAACTCGCTGACCTCAAAAAAAAAAAGAACTAACGGACGACGGCGACTGCTAAACCGTATTATTTCAAGTCGATATTACCTCCGAGACCGCTGGTTGGGCTCTGTAATTCCCCGAACTACGGGGAATTACAGAGAACCGATTACCAGCAAGAGGCAAGTGGGTTTATTGTTTCTGTTAATAGTGTTAATGCGTTTATTTCTGTTTATTTATATAATTTGTGTGTTCGTATGTTTAGTTAGGTACTTAGTTTTGTGATTTTTTTATTAAAACGTCTTCCTCGTCCTCCAGCAGTGAAAATGAGGGACATTCGATAAATAAAAGACTTAAATTAGGAAGTGATAAAATAGTTGTAAAACATAGAGCACAGAAATATCGTAAAGCATGGGAGTCTATGGCAGATTTTAAGGGCTGGTTGGCTAAGGCTACAGGTAGAGGTAAGTTCTTTTTTTTTTATTTTGGTAGCAATTCGAAAAGTAAGTGTAGTTATTTCATTTATATTTTAGATTCTGGAAAAGCTTTTTGCCGTGCTTGCAATAATATTATAACCGCCGAAATTACAGTGATAAAAAACCACTCAAAATCAGCCAGGCATATGCGTATGGTTAAAGGAATACCGAAAACTCATATTTCTGATATGTTCAAAAAAGTCGAAAATCCGTTAGAAACGCAAATAAAAAATGCGGAATTAAAACTAACAGGCTTTCTTACTGAGCATAATATTTCATTTAGATGTGCTGATCATTTAACAGACATTTTAAAAGAGTGCTTTTCTGATTCTAAAATAGCAAATGGAATTAAACTACATCAAACCAAGGCCACAAAAATTGCAACAAGAAATAAACGCGCTTTTAAGAATTACAAAATTTAGTTTGATAATTGACGAAGCAACGGACATTGCGTCCGTAAAAACTTTGTGAATATGTGTTCGATTTTTTCACCCTAAATTCGGAAAAATTGTGACACTATTCTGGAACCTTATTCAATTATTTTCTGGAGATGAACCTAATCAGGCAAATATAGGAGCTACATCCGAAAGATTATTTATGGCTATAAAAAATGAATTTTCAGTTAAAAAAATTCCTCTTGCTAACATTATTGGGTTCGGCTCAGACGGATGCAATACAATGTTTGGGAAACATAATTCTGTTGCAAGTAAATTAAAAGATGCTCTTCCAGGAGTTATGGTCCAAAAATGTATATGCCACTCACTACATTTATGCGCAAGTGTTTGCCCAAGAGATGTGAAGATATGGCAAGATATATTTACAATTTTTTCAAAAGTAGTGCAAAAAGACAGGCTATGTATAAGGAATTTTAGATATTTTGTAATGTAGATCCTCATCAAATATTGCGACCTGCACAAACCAGATGGCTCTCTTTGTTATCTGTAGTGAAAAGAATATTGGAGCAGTGGGAGCCACTAAGATTATTTTTCACCTCCACTTATATTGAGCATCGAGTTCTAGCCAGTGAAGAAATATATAATGACCTTAATGACAAAGCAATAAATCTATTTTATTTATTTTTAGAGTGGGTTTTGCCAAAATTTGTTGATATGAATAAATATTTTCAGAGTGAAAAAGTCGTTATAATAAAATTACACACGCAAATGGTCAATATTTATAAAGATTTATTACTGTCTTACATGGATCCTCAATATGTAAGGCAAACAGATGTAGACGAAACTGATCCAGAAAATAATGCAAAATTTGTTTCTCTAAATAATATCTATCTGGGAATTGGCGTTATAAGAAACATTAAATCATTTATCTAATGAAATTAAGCAAAATTAGAAAGAGGTATGACTTTGCAGATCCTATTCTAAGCAAACTAAATATGTTGGAAAATGCAGTATTAAACACATTAATACACTTTTCCCGTTGATGCAATTGTTACCACGCATCTGTGATCCGCAGCAAGACTTTGCAAAAATGCAAAAAATTGATGATCAGTGGAGAAATTTACAAAATTTAGAGGAATTGCCAATTGAAGAAGAACTCGATTTATTTTATTGCAAGTTAGGTCTGATAACAAATTTCGAGGGCACTTATTTGTTTAAAGAACTAAGTCAATTTGCTTTGTGTGTATTATCATTGCCTCACTCTAGTGCAAGCTGCGAAAGAATTTTTTCAAAAGTTAATTTAATAAAAACTAAAGGCAGTAATAAAATTATAACCGAGACAATTAATGGAATTATGCACTCAGCTCAGCGAATAAATTTAGATAGTGGATGTATAAGTTTCAAACCTACAGATGAAATGTTAAAATCCATGACATCATTGAAAATGTATGGACAAAAACAATTGCAAGACAATCAGGAAGAATTATTACAAGAAGAAGAGGAAAAAGAAATTATTTTTGAAACAGCTGAACAAGAATAATAGGCTACAGTATTATTTTTTGTTTATTCAATAAAATTATTTTTAAATTTTCCTAACCTCTTAAACTATCGCCACACTAGTAGGGTCAGTTTTGTTAGGGTGCACATCTTATATAGCAAAACGAGCTTATTTTCCAGCAAAAAAAATTTATTATCCAGCAAAACTACGTTATTTTCCAGCAGAACGTCATTATTGTCCAACAACGTAACAACTAAGACAAAAAC
The DNA here is from genome assembly GCA_927349885.1 of Psylliodes chrysocephalus. Classification (NCBI taxonomy): domain Eukaryota; kingdom Metazoa; phylum Arthropoda; class Insecta; order Coleoptera; family Chrysomelidae; genus Psylliodes; species Psylliodes chrysocephalus. The sequence continues at coordinate 4,710,305 of OV651831.1, forward strand.
ATAATACACTACATACGTCTGTTTTTGTATTTACCGTATTATGCTACATAATTCTGTTTTCGTATTTACCGAATTATACTACATACTTCTCTATTTTTGTGTTTACCGTAATTTTTATGGGGTACAAAAAAAGATCCTCTACCTCGTGTTTAGCATTAGATCAAAAGAAATATGGTAAAATATGGTCATCATAGTTTTGTACGATAATATCATGAAAAAAAACGATAATTTCTACAGCTTTGTACAATAATTTGGTTTTGGTCATCTGGCAACGCTGCTACCAACTCTTACTTTAAAAGATCTGTCGGTTAAAAAATTTAAAATCCAATTATGAAGGTTACCGCGGATGCCTAGATGTTCCAGTTTAAGTAGTCGATGTTTTGGGTCTCTGTTAAAGGCCTTAGAAAAATGTAGATAAGTGACATCGATAGGCTTTTTATCGTCAATGGATTTCGTCCAATTTTTAATACAATGGAGGAGGTTGGTAAGAGTCGATCTACCTTTAATGACGCCGTGTTGTTGTTGTTGTTGTTGTTTTTGAGGTATAACATTTTTATGAATTAAAAAGAAGTACATTTTTTGCAGTAACAATTCATTCCATAACCTTGCAAACAAATATCGGGTCGGTGGTGTAGCGGTCTCATGCGCTTATATTCATTTATAGGCAAGTTTCCAGTCAGAGACAGACAGGCTTCGAATCCTACACCAAAAGATGTGGATTTTTAATTAAATTGCATGGTTCGGTATAGGATTTGATGTATGCCGTATTAATAGAAATTCAATTTCTGTTGATATGACGCGCAGATTATAAAATCGCCATGCATTACCGTCTCGATGATGGTGGGTGAGGTTTTCCGAGTTTTCCTCACCTGTGAGTCAAATGGCACCATTAAGTCGCCCCGGAGCGCCACAGCAAATAATAATAGCCGTCCCTTTCCCCGTACGAGCTCAGCTTTTGGGGTTAAAATTCACTCGTAATGGGGAGTATTATTATTAACTGGCAGGAGGCTGATCGGGCGGTGGTTATTGGGATCATGGTGTAAGAATACAGGTGAAGCGGTGCGCAGGTTTTTTGACGTCAACATCGGTATTGTCACGGCGCCTACAAACTGCACTGGCTTTGTTTACATTTTGTAATGATTGTTAAGATGTGGTCAAGATGTTACTCTTTTATTTCCCAGTTTTATAATCATTGTAAAAATGAAAATATATTGTCATGATATTGTAATAATAATATATAATATTAATAACAAAATATTCAAATTTGAATATTTTTGTTAAAAAATTTAATTAAATTCTACATTACAGAAAAATCACCCTGTATATCAAAAATGTAGTTGACTTGAAATTTTGGCAAGATTATTCTTATTGGAAGTTTAAGTAATATAAGTAATAACGAAAATACTTACAAAATTTTAGATGTTATGCTTTCGCAAATAAAATAATGAAAATTCCAAATTCCAAATAAACTAACAAAATTCAATAATCCAGATTATTATATATAAAATACTACCATCATTATTGGTTCAAAGCTTCGTTACTATGTGACTGGTATCGATGGTGAAATAAATAAGGTTGTTGATTTTGGGGATCTTTCCTGGGGAAGATTAAAAAAAGTTTCTTCATGTATTAAAAATATTGTTAAAATTATTTTAAAAGAAAAATTCTATCAAAAACCCATTGTTAAAGAATCAAATTTTTATCAATATTTGATATTAGGTTAGTACAAACCTTGTATAATAAGAATTGGTCAAATTTATTCAAGCAGAAGCAGATGCCAGATATACCAGTTTATGGAAGGTGCCGGTATTTGTATTACAGGCATTATTAGTCCTAAGAGAAAGAAAAGATTCAACCTGTGAGTAAAAACTTTTATAAATAATTGTTTACCTCGACTGTTCATAAAGTGCAACAGTGAATTACTGAAAGGAAAGTAATTTATCATCATCTTGTATATATTATTAGTCTTGGATATAATTGTATTCATTCAAATATTTAATCAGTAAATAAGGTAGAATAAGAATAAATGAATAAATTTAATAAATAGGTTATTAAATAAAAGTATCAATCATATTTGTCAAAAGTCAAAACTGTCACATCTTAGATCACAGTACAATAACTAGATGTACGAACAAGAGTATCAAAGTGATACTAACATGTAGACAGACACTAGACAGGTATAAATATTCTTATTCTATTTTATTATACAGGAATCGTTTTAAATATTAATTAATGGATGGCTGGAGAGTTTGAAAGGATAATTTTAAAATAATATGAATGTGTTTAATGAAATTAGGTAGGTATTGTAATCGCTAGTTCTCATTTTGTTAGGAAATGTTAATAAATTTGAATTATTTGTATCAAATTTAATTATTTAACATACATGGTAGAGGGGATATGTATATTAAGTAATAATTTGGATTATTGGTGAATTTTAATTAGTTCAAATATCAGGAATTTGATATTAATTAACAAAATTTAAACAAAAAAATAAATTACAATTAAATATTTCTCAAAGTGATTGCTTACCTGAAACCACCCCTGGGAGCAAGATAATCCGCTCTATTAATTATTGAGTATTTAAAGGAACAATTAAGGCTAGCCGAGGTAACAGTTAAAAAAAAAGGTAAGAAAAGTTTAATGATAAAAGTAAGGGATGACATCACAATACTGTAGTTAAATAATTACAGCTTAGTAATATCATCTCAATATATATTTAGATGAAAATAACAACTGATAAATCACATCAAATTATGTTCAATAATATGCGAAGAAAACTCATTATAGGCAGATATTGGACCCTTGTGGAAAGAAATTCAAATTAAAAAATATTTTGTGCGCTTTTCTATACAAAAACGAGAATTTATTTCCAATTTAGCATAATATATTTAAGTTAATTAGTTGATATGCATTTTTCTTGAGGATAAACAAGATAGTGTTCATCTGAAACTGAATTCTTCCGACACAAAACATGAAGAGTATATTAGATACGAATAGGATTTAAACCTATCTCTATTTTATTTATTGAGAACAAGATGATAGCCAAAACGTCTAGAACCTAATCTTTTATGGACATCACCAGGTAACAATAATATAATTAGAAACTATTTTTGTTATCTTATAATACAGCAAAAATATGACAACCTAATTTTATATCAATTACACTATCAATTTATATAGATATTAATTGAATATTACGTACCAATAATTACTAAAAAGACATCTTGATATATAAAAATAATATTAAATTTTAAGATAAATACAACTATAAAGTTCTAAGCACTATCAAGAAAATATTAAAATAACTTATAAACTCGCTTTTTCATATTGAAGATATTAGTGTATTTTATTTGTTGCCTAGTGTCCCACTCGACACTGTATTCGAACTGTCATACTTGTCAAAAGTATATGCTATACGAGCAGTCAAACATTTGAAGCTACACTGAACAAATCAAATGCGATTAGTGCAGAAAACTTACACCTAGTGCAACAAATAAAGACATAATAAAAATCTGCTTCGAAAGTGACGTCATGCGCAAGACTGACCGAATTTCGTACCGCTTACCGCTTCACCTGTATTTTTCCACCATGATTGGGATCAAGTTTATTGCCTTTTTTGAAGATCGGAGTAACAGATGCAGGTTTCCAGAAGGAGAAGAGAACCTAGAGTAGAGTAGATTATTATAAACAGAGGGTATGACAGAACGCCTGCGCATTTTTTTTTTAAGAAATAAGGTGTTAAACCGTCAAGACCAGGGGATGAGTTAGCTTTAATGCCTAGTTAATTATTTTTAATTTGGGTTTCAGTAAAAATAAATTTTCAAGTGAAGCTAAATTACACATAAACATAAAGTATTTTGCATTGTTTCTCCCACATTTTAAGTAAATAGTGGTGAGGTAAATAACAAGTTGAATTTGATAATTCATTTTTAGAGTAACGTTTAACATTGTGTAACTACATTATTGTAAGAGCTTGTATATATTTTTTATTATTTGTAAATAGTGTTTTTTTACTTTGTTTATTTTATTCAGGTACTTTAATTTTTTAATAATAGATAGATAATAATAATAAATAATAAAAGTTTATTCAATATATATTAATATGATACAATACAATAAGTATAATAGATATATAAAAAGATGATAAATAGAGAATAAACATAATTAAGTCACTGAAGTATTAACAATTAGATTATAATACTTGTGCATGACTATTTCATTTTAATAGAGACATTAACATAAAAAATTTCAAATTAGGCTAAAGTGTCAATACTGTTTTATCAGAACTAAACTATATTTGAGTTATTATTTTAATTTTAAATATTTTAGATTTATAAGATCATTTAAGGTATTTCTAGTAGTTAGTTGTATCCAATTTTTAATTTCTATCTTGTACCTTGATAATTTGGTAATGTTTTTGATTTCATTAGGAACTAATTATATAGTCTAGAACTAAAGTAATCTGTGTTTCTTTGACCTACTGTTTTTGACGATGTGTTTGTAGTGACATAATATGCTCGTGTTCGGTAAGGGTGAGTTCTTTTATTTAGTTTAATTTTTTTTTATAAATATGCTGACTAATATTTCAAAGCAATAGAGCTGACGAATATCCAAAAGTTTACTTTTCTTGAAAAGTAAGTAACGTACCTTTTTCTGGAATAAATAATTTTTATGAACCTTTTTTGGATTAAATTTAGATTTTGGATGTGAGACTCTGCGACTTCCCTCAGCCCAGGATTCCATATGTCAGGTGAGTTTGTACCTACGAGAAATAGAGTATTCTTAAACTTTCTATGCTCAAACACTTTTTTAATATTTAAATTTTGATAATAATCCCCTCAGTTTATTAATAATAATTTTTATTTGCAGATCCCATTTTAGATGCCTGTCTATTGTAACGCCTAGATATTTAATGAAAATAGCTTCAGGAATTTGGATATCATCAATATTTAGCGATCCAAGATTAGGTAGGTTGGAGGCATATGAGGTAAAGGGTAAGTAATGTGATATTTTTGGATTAGGCGTTAATTTTTTAAATTCAAACCATGACTTAATTTTTTTCATATCCATTTCAGCTTTATTTTTTAATTCTACCGATGTGTCTGCCTAATACATAATAGCGGTGTCATCAGCAAAGCTCATAATATTTCCTTGAGTTTTTTGAGACATTAAACTATTTATGTAGAGTGTGAATAGCACCGGCCCAAGAATAGTTCCCTGTGGCATTCTATCTATCAGTGGTAGTCAAAATGGCAAACAAATCTTATTCAGAACTGCTAAAAACTCTAAGAGAAACCGTAAAACCAGGCGAGATTGTAGTAGATGTAACATATCAAGAAAACAAAAAAACGGGGATGTTCTCTTACTAGTGGAAAACGAGCCGAAGGCATAAATTCTACAGAATGAAATAAAAAGTAAGCTCCCAGGCGCGACATCATCTCATATTAAAAATAATAAAGTTTTAATCATCAAGGACCTTGATGGAGCGACCACAGAAGCAGAGGTAGGAGAAGCCATAAGTAAGGAGATTGCTTGCGACCAAGAGGTATTCCAAATAAAAACCTTAAACCCCGCATTTGGAAATCGACAAAATTCAAGAGTCATAATAAATTAACCACATGCTAGTATCCTACTAAACAAAGAGAAGATTAAAATAGGATGAACCCAATACAGAATCTTCGAGAAAAAACGGGATAAAAGGTGTTTTAGATGTTGGGAATTAGGACATAACAAATCAGACTGCCAGGGTCCAAATAGAGAACACATATGCCAAAATAACTCGTACTGTATGACATGTAACGAGGAAGGACACCAAACCAGTAGTCTTAAATGCAAAATTAAGAAGAAACCGGAGGAAACAACACTAAATATCCATGGTGAGGGTCCTTTAAATTAACACCTTTAGAAGCCGACCAGTACACGATCTAGCGCTAGCTACCGCCAGAGAGATAGGGGGATCAATAGTAACAGTCAGCGAGCCAAACGTAAACGCGATCAAGTACAGAAGAGACTGAGTTAAAGATAGACAAATTGATACAGCCATCAAAATCATTGATATTAGTCTCATAATTAAGAAACAAGGTCAAGGTCCCGGCTATTGCTCCATTTCAACTGCAAGCTACACAATATATAGCTGTTACTGTTCAGGCAATGACACCATCGAAAACCTGGAAGAAACCCTGTTCACTATAAGCAGGAACATCAGAGTGCAAAAATAAAGGGCCATCATCACAGGTGATTTCAACGCGAAGTCTCCACAGTGGGGTATGGATGAAACGGGCGAGAGGGGACAGATTGTAACCGAGTGGATAGCTGCAAATGATCTTGTAAAAATAAACAGAGGAAACAAACCAACATTTCACAGGGAGAACTACTCCTCTATTCTGGACTTAACCATCGCAACAGCAAATATAAGCCCACTGGTAGCAGGATGGGAAGTATGCGACCAGGAATCCCTGAGCGATCACAACTACATTACATTTGACGTTGTAGAAGAAAACCCTATACCTCCCGCACCAAAAGTCCATGGTTGGCAAATAAGAAAATTAAACAAAGACAGAATAAAGCAGTTAGTAAATCAAATTGAAATTCCGGGATTGGCAGATGCCGCAAACCATCTTTCAAATACACTCAGGCTGATATGCGATAAGACAATGCCAAGAAGGAGGACACATACCGAGAGACAGCCAATGTGCTGGTCAAACGAAGAAATAGCTCATCTTCGAACTGCGTGTATAAAAAAGAAAAAACAATACACTAGACAAAGACCAAGACAAACACCAGACCTGTTACACCAACTCTGGGAAGAGTACAAGACGAGCAAGAAAAAAACAGGAGATGCCATAAAGAAAGCAAAGAGATTGAGCTGGAAAGTCTTATGTAAAAGTATCGACAGAAATGTCTGGGGAGACGGATATAAAATCGTCAGGAGGGGTCTAATAGGGTATCCACCAAAGATTAACATGACAATACCCGCGATGATGGACGTTGTGAAATGCCTATTCCCAACTCACTCGGCAGTAACGTTCGAATGTGATAAAACTGTTAAATTCACCGGATTTACTATGGATGAAATCCTAAAAGCGAATTCGAAATTAAAGACAAACAAAGCCCCAGGTCCAGGAAATATCCCATCAGAGATTGTAGACGCTCGACCAGACTATGCGTTATCCGTATATAACTAGCTTGCAACCGACGGTACATTCCCGGAGAAATGGAAAACGGCTAAGCTCATACTTATCAGAAAAGGAGACAAACCCGTAGAATAACCATCGTCGTTCAGACCAATCAATTTGTTGGACGTTGAAGGTAAACTCTATGAGCACCTAAAATTAATAAGGCTGAAGAAAGAGCTGGAAAGAACTGGGGACCTGTCAGAAAACCTGTTCGGATTTAGACAAGGACGACAAACTATTGATGCAATAGGCAAAATTCTAAAAGTAGTGAAAAAAGCAGAATCTTACTCGGCCGCCCATAGAAGAATGTGCGCAATGATCACTATTGACGTGAGAAATGCATTTAATAGTGCATCTTGGCGGATTATTCTAAATGAACTAAGAAGACGAAAAATAGATGAAAGCCTAATATGCCTGTTAGCTTCTTATCTTTCTAAAAGAAACATAATTATAGAAAATTCTACCGATAAAACCAACGCAGATGTCAACAGTGGAGTTCCACAGGAATCAATCTTAGTACCTACACTCTGGAACGTCCTATACGACCTGCTACTGCAGTTAAAGATGCCGGGGGAGGCAGAACTAGTTGGGTTTGCAGATGATGTTGCAGTGGTGGTAGCAGCTAAAAGTGAAGAAGAACTCATGAATGTAGTAAATGCCACATTGGAAAGAGTGGCACGCTGGATGGACAATAACAGTATAACGCTTGCTAACCAAAAGGAGGAAAATCAGACAAATAGAATTTACCCTACGGGGTACAATAGTAACTCCCAGCAACGCCATTAAATACCTGAGTGTGTGGCTTGATACAAAACTGAGCTTTTCAGAATATGTAGCACGCACAACAGAGAAGGCAGGTAAAACAACTACTGCACTCGTCAGCCTCATGCCTAATATCGGAGGCCCGCGTTAATCTAAAAGACGTACACTCAGTAGTGTTATTCATTCTCAGCTACTGTATGGAACACCGAAATGGAATAGAGTAACCAACAACAAAAATCTCCTATTAATAATAACGAGAAGCTTAAGGATCTGCAATGCATATAGAACAGTGTCGTCTGAGGCAGCAGTTGTAAAGGCAGGAGTCGCGCCAATCAAATTTTTGATCGAAGAAAGGACAAAACCTATCAAGGTGTCTCAAAAAAAGTTGCCAAAGAAAACCTGATGGAGCAGTGGCAGGATTCATGGAACCGGAGCAGTAAAGGGAGGTGGACTTGGAGGCTTATTCCTAGCATCGAAAACTGGATGAATAGAACGTATGGCGAGGTGGATTACTGGCTCACCCAGTGCCTCACAGGCCATGGAGGTTTTAACAAATACCTCTTTGAACGGAACCGAGCAGCAACCGACAGTTGTAGGTACTGTCAAGAAACAGATGACGTGAAACCACCCTCTTTAAATGCTCTAAGTGGGAACATCAACGAAGACTATTCGAAGATACAGTGGGGTATACCTTTAACCTAGAAAATTTGACAGCCAGCCTACTGGATTCTGAAGCAGGATGGAAAGCAGTCTACAGTACAGTCCGATCGATTCTTGAGACAAAAGAAGAAGACAGTAGACACAGAGAAAACTAGATATACCAAATACAACCTCCTTTTCCGAAGTAATGCGAGAGCGGTTCCATAAAAGGAAGGTAGGGATATGAGGTGAGGTTTAGTGGGTAAACTGGGACTTGCACCCAGAGAGCCCTGGAGTCCCACACGCCCTGTCGCGATAGATTTAAGATGCCAAGCTCAGGGGCCGGCATATAAAATGTTCCTCAAACGACAAAAAAAAAAAGATAGATAGAGTTTATTGACCATAAGACTATACATAGTTGCACAAGTAGGTTACAATTTATAAAATAATAATACAATAAATATAATAATAGGTACAATTTTAAATTCGATTTAAAAGTAAGCAACTTAAAATTAAAACAGTATAACAATAGTAAAATAAAAGTAAAACAGGTTGAATATTTTTATGTTTGTAAATTAAAATATTTAAAATAGTCAAGTAAAAGCATTCTTTGTAAGAATGTAAGAAGTCTTTAAGAAATATATTGAATGTTTTATAATTCATGTCTTTTATTTTAACTTTTTTTACATTTAATTTATTGTTTTGTGTTGTGCAGATACTAGATCTAGTAGGTACAAGACTCTCTGCATTCCTTGTGTTATAGTTATTAACTTGTGAGTGCGTTGGAAGGGCTTCTAAATTTTTATGAATAGCCACCATTGTTTCTAATATATATACAGGGTACTGGGAGAATCCTGTAACTCCTTAATAATGGTTTACAATGCGCGTCATACTCTGCGTTAGCTACCACGCGTACATCAGCCTTTTGCAAAATAAACACTTTTTGTAAACCATAACTACCTCCCCGTATAACAATAAGCTATGGACTAATGCAAAATATACTGTTGTCACTATCTAAACTTTGTTGCAATTGTCTTAGCACAAATATTTGTGATGATATTTTTAAACAGACATTATCTATGTGTGGAAGCCATTTTGGTCCAGCATCTAAAGCTATTCCAAGAGGCTTTACTGGTTTTGATTTTTCTATCAGCTTACTGGATGAAGAACGTATATTTTGTGTTTTTCTTTCATTTAGTTTGAGTTCATTTGCATTAAACTATTTCTTTGTTATTTCTACACAATCTCTGTTCGAATACTGATTATTTTTAGTTAGTATTGTCGTATCATCTGCAAACAGGATACTAGTACCTGGTTTGATGTTATCTGGTAAATCAATTATGTATAAGAAATAATACAGGGCCCAGTACTGAGCCCTGTGGTACTCCCCTAGAGACTGACGCAACTTCCGAGTTGATATTGCCATAACTGACATACTGAAACCTGTTAGTAAGATACGAGTTCCAACTTTTCCCCTCTAACTCCATAATACTCTAATTTTTTTATTAGTATTTCGTTGCTAACTCAATCGAAGGCCTTGGTAAGATCACACATCATTGCCGTTGTCTCCAGACCGTTGTCATGGCCCTCGATTACATTTTCAACTAATTTACTTATATCACCGACAGTAGATTTAGAAATGAGCAATTATAAGTAGATAAGTAATATAATAATATCCAGAAAACTAAAGTAGTAAAATCAGCAATAAAAGATAAATCTTCAACATGAAAATAAAAGAGATATACGTAAACACAAAATCGCTACCACAAATTTATTTTATTATTATTTAAAGCATTTAAATTTTGTAATAATATAGTAATTTAACCAGAATATAATACATCAGAAAGTTCCAAAACGAGAGAGTGCGAGACAAAACTGAGCAACTTTAAAAATTGCTGCTTCGTTTGATTTAGATACCGTAATGTGGACGGGATAAAATACCTGGGATTTAGTTCTAAACTGTTATTACACCTACAACGCGTGAAAATCTCGCTATAGGCTTTAAAAATAATACTTTATTACACGGCAACAACACGATATTTTAAATCTGGCTTGAACTTTAAAAGATTTTGTAAAGTTAGTGTTAAAATGTTGTTACAGTCAAACTTAATGATAAACAGCCAACAGTTTACAATCATCTAAATATCGCTTAATGGTGAATACCAATAGTTCGAGATTCTCAATGCTAATCAATTTTATTTTTGTAAGAGACTGTACAAAACACATGTAAGCTTATATATGTATATATGGATTTTAATAAAATCCATCCGGCAACCTCATAAATACATGAATGGTTTGCTATAGAAATTTGTGACTTCCTCATATTAATTTTAAGGGTTTGTTTTGGTTCAAACAGAAGCGCTGATTCCAGTTCTCAAATACAGTGGACGAATTAATTTTCCAAGGAAACGTCGCGAGGTTATAACATCCTCTTAGCTGATCGAGTGTTAGTTTGGTACAACGCGTTGATTGCAGCATATACAACGTTGCCAAGTTGTAATAATTTTACGCAACTACGCGTCGATTGCTTTAAAAATATTTTTATTTTAAAAATCTATATCTTTTTACTAAGAAGGTCAAAAAATTCAGCGTTTCTTTAGAAAATGTTATAACTTCTTGATTTACATTACATTAGTTTTTAAAAAATATGGTAAGAACAGTTTTCGAGATATCTGGAAATAAATGCATTACTTGTGTACATGAGAGGCTTAAAGAGTGTTAATTATGCACATTTTGATTGTTAATATCTCGTTTCACAGATGGTCAAAAAATTTAATTTTTTTTTATTTACATAAAAGACACTTTCATTAACCTTATATTTCAATTTTATTGAATTCTTAAGAAAAGCCATTTTACGAGTGAACTATCTTAAATGAGATACACATTCTAAACGAATTTGCGATAAATTCTAAGAATTAATATAAATTACTGTAAATAACTGACTGTGCGTTTTATTTTGTTAATAAATGTTAATAGCGTCTTCTAATTAGAATGGTGGGACCAATGGTGGAAGTACTTTATACGAGGCTGTTTTTGTACTTTTTAGTAAGGCTGATAACCGTGACCGGTTAACCGGTTCCGTAGACCAAAAAACCGTTAAAGAACGTAACCGGTGTAACCAGTTTAACCGTAACCGGTTTAACCGGAACCGAGTATAACCGTATTTATGTGTACCAGTAAACGGGAGTTTTCGAGTACAGGAAACATAGTTTCGGCAAAAAGTAAACTGCTTGCTGCCGGAAAAAGTTGATAAGTTGATTTTTTTGTTTTACCTACTTACCCACCCAGTGGGAAGTGAGTTACTGTGTCCTTTTTTAAATTTTAAATAAAGTTTAGCAAAAGTAAAATTGGTAGTATTTCTATTATTCTAATTTTTATTTAGTGAGTGCCTATTTTAGCCAAGCATGCACTGCCTGGTTGTCACGGGTAAGGAAAGGTGAAATAGCATTTCTATTGAAAACAAAGGATATGGTGGATGTGTTTTGCCACGATTAAGCCGGTGATGGTTATAGTTAAACCAATAACGGATAAACCAGTGTTGGGTTTAAATGGTCACGGTTACGGTTAAACCGCCGAATCTGATCTAACCGGTCCGTTTCGACTGGCTCGGTTTGATCAGACCGGTTAACTTAATAATCGGACCAACTTACCGGATATACGGACCGGTTATAATAATAGTATAAATCCGGTTAAAACCGAAACCGGTCAAAATCAGACGAACCGGTTAACCGTTTATCACGTCAGGAATTGACAGCCTTACTTTTTAGCATATTTCTGCTATTTATAAATGGTGAATAAAAATCTTGATGTCATTATTTATAATGTTTTTGTTATATACATGTTATTTCCAAAATAAACTATATTGAAGATATTTGATGAAAAATAGAAAAATTATTTTTTTTCCATCGGGATCTAATTTTATTAGAAAGTCATGTTTTACGACACATTATATACAATGCGGGTCTAAAGCGTCTCCACCCATTTATTTTTTAAACCGTAATTAATAATCGAGATACGCATCGATAAAAAAAATTTTGATTTTAAACGAGAATAGTACAGTGCCAAAAGTAAAAAATTTGTAGTACGCCAGTTAATATCATTGAAAATATGAAGTATTTTATTATTGATGTCATATGATGGCATAGAAAGTGTGCAATAACAGTTCTAAAATTTCTCAATTATAGAGTCATCCTCGAAGTTTTAAGGAACAAGTCTTGCGAAACCGATTATTCAAGCACTTTAAACCCGTAGAGTTGTAATGTCAATTATTTATAAAATTATGCATGACCTAATTGATTGTCCATTGCTTCTTGAACAAATTATGTTTTTAGTTGCAAGATTAAATGCGCCTGAGTCTAAAACATTTTTGTTGTCTACTCCTAGAACCAACATTTTATTGAAGTCGCCAATTTTTGTTATGTGTAATAATGTCAATATTTACTGTATTAATTGTGATCTGTTTTTTGAAAAGCTTTCACAAATCTCAACAAAAGTCATATCAACATTATCAATTACACAGGTCTACAAAATTAAACTTTTTGACAGATATTTTTATTTCGAAAACTGATTTTATATAATTTTGGTAGGCTGATTTCAAAAATTCTATGCATTTATTTGTATTACGTAAGGTTTTTTTGCAAATATTAAAGAAAAAAAAAATTCTAAAAAAACTAACCAATTATTAGGAAATTCAGCAAATAATATGTGAAAGAAAACTCTTTTTACTTCATCCAAGCTTTCGGAAATGTATTATTTCATTTCAATCATCAGGGTAGACTACAAATAATGTTGGAAAATAGTTACAATGGACCAAAATAACTAAAGGTACTACTTACAATAAGTTGAGATTGTACACTTGATGTTCTAACAAATTTGTGTATATTTTTCATTAAATAGTCAAACAAATTTATGATTTATAAATTAAAATTATTAAAATTAAAGTTATTTCCTTTTCAATTCAGTTTCAATGTACTCAGTTTTTCAATGTGTAGTTTATTTGTCATTAATTTGACATTGTCAAAAATGGCATTTAACTTATAAATATTGCATGACATTTGAGTGAAAGAAAAAATAAAAAAGATTTCTTTTTAAAATTAAAAAAAAAAAAATTATAAATTCATTATAAAATAACTTATTACAAGGAGTCAAGAGATGATACAAAATGTTAATTTCGTAACGGTTTGTCTTTTGATAAAAGATTTTGATAAATTTCACTAAGATGTTGTATGTCTGTTTTTTTGTTCATGTTTTTAGGGTTTTGAGCTATAAATGTCATTTCTAGAAACTTTCTTTTTGCAAGGTTAGATTCATTAATTAAAACTGTCGCTGATTCCCAAGACATGTTATGTCCTTCATTTAAGATATGTGTAGCAAGTGCACATTTTTCCAGGTGTAGTCTGCAGTTACTCTTGTGTGATGTAATTCGATCTTTTAATCGTCTGCCCGTTTCTCCGAAATATTGTAAATCACAATTTGTACAAGAGATTCTGTAAATTGCATCCGATAGGAAAAGCTGAGGGGTTTTGTCTTTTTGTTTTTTGTATAAAGAACCTAAACTTAAAACATTTTTATTTGCAATTTTGATGTTATCTTTAGTATTCAAAATGTTCATCAGTTTAGGAGTAAGACCTTTTATGTATGGTAACAAAATATATCTTACACAATTATTGGCAACAGGCCGAGTATTAGTTGATGTTCTGGTAATTGGTTCATTTTGTAATATAGTTGTTATATTATTAGCAATTACTAAATTATTATTGATGTTATCATTATTACCTTGGATTGCAACATCAGTGACAATACTACTAGAATTAAATAGGATTTTATCAATTAATTGTTTAGGATATCTATTTTGTAAGAAAAGTGTTTTCAGAATGTTTAGGTTTTTTTGGTGAAAATTGGTATCAGAGATCTGTAATACTCTACTTTTCATTTGTTTCACTAAGTTATTTTTCATTTGAAATGGGTGATGTGATTTGTAGTTAATATATCTACCTGAATTACATGGTTTTTCTATACCAATCAACTTTTAGTCTATTACTAGAAGGATCTCTAATGATTCTCGTGTCAAGGAATGGAACTGAACCAGAAATATCCTCTTTTTCGATGGTAAACTGTATGTATGGATCGAAGCTGTTAAAAGTAAACAAGATCTCATCAATACCTTCTGCGGGAAAGCTAACAAATATGTCATCGACATATTTTTTTAAAAAATGTACGTTGAAGGATAAGACAGGTATGACTGTATCTAGAATATTGTCCATCACGTATGTTGCAATAATCGGGGATATACTCGCCCCCATTGGAGTACCAAAAGTTTGTTTGTAAAATATGTTATCAAAAGAGAAATAAGTGCTGTTAAATAAAAAAGTTAATATTTCAATGAAAGTATCATAGTCAATATTACAGAATGATTCAATTTTTTGACAATTAACTGTAATTGCTCTTATGGCTGCATCAAGATAAACATTACTAAATAAACTAAACTTTCTATGATATACCCTGGTGGTAATTGTATATTATTGAATAATTTAGCTACTTCAAAAGAGTCTTTTATGTAGTAATCATTGTTATAATCATAAGATTTAGTTAAAATGTCAGTCATATAAGTAGCCAAAAATTCTGTAGGAGCTCCAATACAAGAAACAATAGGTCTTACTGATATAGTAGGTTTGTGAATTTTCGGTAAGGCATAAAATTTAAGAGAGACACCATTATAGCGAGTAAGTGATTTTTTCATTCTTTCATCAATAAAGCGTTTTTCTTTTAGACGTTTAATTAATGTATTATTATTTCTTTCAATAGTTTGAGTGGGATCTTTATTAATTTGTTGATATGATCCACTTTCTATGATGATTTTATTTGATAGTTCTAAATACTGTTGTTTTTTCATAACTACTGTTACATTGCCTTTGTCTGCAGTAATAATGATAACATCAATAATAATTTAGTAGTTGCTAATAATATAACAACTATATTACAAAATGAACCAATTACCAGAACATCAACTAATACTCGGCCTGTTGCCAATAATTGTGTAAGATATATTTCGTTACCATACATAAAAGGTCTTACTCCTAAACTGATGAACATTTTGAATACTAAATATAACATCAAAATTGCAAATAAAAATGTTTTAACTTTAGGCTCTTTATACAAAAAACAAAAAGACAAAACCCCTCATCTTTTCTTATCGGATGCAGTTTACAGAATCTCTTGTACAAATTGTGATTTAGAATATTTCGGAGAAACGGGCAGACGATTAAAAGATCGAATTACATCACACAAGAGTAACTGCAGACTACACCCGGAAAGATGTGCACTTGCTACACATGTCTCAATTGAAGGACAACATGTCTTGGGAATCAGCGACAGTTTTAATTAATGAATCTAACCTTGCAAAAATAAAGTTTCTAGAAATGACATTTATAGCTCAAAACCCTAAAAACATGAACAAAAAAACAGATATACAACATCTTAGTGAATAACATTTTGTATCATCATTTTTAATTTTAAAAAGAAATCTTTTTTATTTTTTCTTTCATTCAAATGCCATTTTTGACAATTTCAAATTAATGACAAATAAACTACACATTGAAGAACGGAGTACATTGAAACTGAATTGAAAAGGAAATAACTTTAATTTTAATAATTTTAATTTATTATTCATGAATTTGTTTGACTATTTAATGAAAAATATACACAAATTTGTTAGAACACCAAGTGTACAATCTCAACTTATTGTAAGTAGTATCTTTAGTTATTTTGGTCCATTGTAACTATTTTCCAACATTATTTGTAGTCTACCCTGATGATGGAAATGAATTAATATATTTCCGAAAGCTTGGCTGAAGTAAAAAGAGTTTTCTTTTACATAATATTTGCTGAATTCCCCAATAATTGGTTAGTTTTCTACTTAGTCAGCAACTACTACCTTTCTAGTTTTTCCTAAATATACATATTTTTTATTGAGTAAAAAAGTGAAAACCTAGTTAACAAAGTGAATAAAAACTTTACTCAGACTTTTTTGAGTGAAATCTTCGTCTTTTTGTTAGAAAGCGGCGTTGTCCAGACATTCGACTGTAAATTTTTAAGGGCACATCCCGTTTCAACATCCAGCAGTAGTCCGCCATCATCGTTATGCTCCATCTGCCTTGGTATCGCCGTTCCATTTCCTTAATGTTTTGGTGAAACCTCTCTCCCTGTTCTTCGCTATCTGTTCCAAGATTTTCAGAAAAATAGTTCAAATATGAAAACAGGAAATGCATTTTCAAACTCATGTTACAACCTAGACGATGAAAGTGTTGCAACATATTTTGAACAATATTTTCGTAGTTTTCGTCCTTAGAGTTCACAAGAAACTTATCAATTATTTCTTTAAATGAAACCCAGGCATTCTTCTCAACATTGGCCATTGTGTCTTATCTGCGGCCCAACAAAAATACCCTCTTTAATCTTGGCATCGGATAAGGCTGGAAATTTCTCACACAAATATTTGAAACACTGTCCATTTTTGTCTAAGGCTTTAACAAACTGCTTCATCAAGCCAAGTTTGATATGAAGAGGAGGCAATAAAACTTTTTTGGGGTCAACTAAGCTATCTCTTAATACATTTTTGCTACCAGGTGTAAGGCTTGTTCTAGAGGGTCATTTTATTTGAGTCCAATGTCTATCTCTTGCCCGACTATCCCACTCACAAATAAAGCATGGAAATTTTGTATAATCCCCCCCTGTTGTCCTAGTAACATGCACAGCACACCACACCACAAAGCATCCACTGATGTTCTTGGTAGTTTATTTGATTTAAAAGAAGTTCTAAATTTTTATACGTTTCCTTTAAATGCACCGAATGTACAACGGGACCCGAGGCCAGTTCGTTACCGTTGTGCAATAAAACGCCTTTTAAACTACGCTTACTTGAGTCAATAAACATGCGTTAACTGCCGCATGCGCTAAGTAACGCATGGTCGTTAACGCATACGACAGCAATTTAGTATTCCTGAACACCATGCGATAATCGCGAATCAAGTCGAACGTGTTAACGAAGAGTCTTTGATTATTGCATAGTCTTAACCAATGAGGATTGAGAATACCAAAGATGGTATCACTGAATATGAGATAATTGCATTGACATATGTCAAAGTTGCCAAAAATGCAAAAATTATAAAATTAAATGAATTGCAGATGTCTAATAATTTTTGATTTTTGGATGTTTTAACTGTGATTATTTGTATTTTGGACTTGAGAATTGGAGTGGTTTAGATTTAGAATATTAAAAATGGAACAGCGTGGTTCACGAATAACGGAAAAACAGCGAGAAACTTTAGTAGAATTTATAACATTGTTTAGTGCCTGTAAAACTCCTATGATAAAGCAGGATTAATTGACAATTATAACAGAGACAACCACATACAAAAGAAAATCAAAGTATGTGGAGACAACCCTCTGATTATAACCTTACTTTCACCTTAACGAATGCGACAAAGTGGTTGTCGTACGGTTATGAGCGCTCTTTGAAAATCACCATTTTTTAGCGCATGCGTTAATAAATTTGACGAATGCCGCCGTTCAGGAATACACTTTCATCAAGTCGCATACGTTATCGCATGCGATAAGTTAACGAAGGCGTCAGGAATTGGGCCCCAGGCGCCATTCTTCTTTAAGATACAGCACATTTCCTAATTTTGAAACTAAATCAGGAATATTGTTGCAATACACTAGCGGTCTTTCTTGAGTAAAATATTGACATAACTCTTTTTCGCAATCCCGATAAAAGCTTGATGTGACGCCAGGTGCTAGTAAATGCTTCTCACGAAGTCTAGAGGCTAAGAGTTCGGATGCATCCTTTGGAAGGTGAAAATCTCTAAATAAATCATTTAGTTTGCTCTGGTTAAACATTCGGGCTCTCTTAAATCTGGTGTCAAATCTGAGTCATATGGATCGGAATTAGATTCCTCTGATACTGACGATATGACGTTTTCTATTTCTTTTGGGGCGATAGGTATCGGAACGTCTGGTCCATGAGGAACTGGTCGAATAGCAGAGTTAAGATTGGGATACACATTGTGTTTCTTATTTTTTCTGTTGAATCCTTGAACATTACACGAACAAAAATAACAATCATGACTGTGATTCCTAAGCTTTCGCCATACCATAGGAACACCAAAGCTTAAACTTTTCTTACTACTTTTGGCCAGTTTCTTAATGCTTCAACGCAAACAGAACAAACAGTATGAGAAGCCCAGGACTTGTCTTGGTTGTCAATTTTTACACCAAAATAAGCGTAGTATACATTTTTTACAAAAGAAGTTATAGTTTGCCTCTGCTTTACTACGACATAACTACCACAGATATAACAAAAGTTATTTGGATTGTTCACGCAATGTCTTTTTTCCATATTTATACGTTCTAGAACACTAATACGCAACAACGCAACGAAGACAACAGCCGCGGACACAGTCGTACGACGACTAATATAACCAAAAACCAAACTGTACATAAGCAAATTCAACGCTGTATTGACGCTTCTGCGACAACTCTGTTGCTTTGCTGAGAAATCTAATATTATCTAGTGTTCCCAAATAACATTTAATTTCATAAAAATCAATTCATTTAAAAAAATTCATGTCATAGATATGTATATTTATAAAATAAAATTTTTAAGATATATACCACTATAAAAAAAATGACGTGATAGAGCAAAACTATGGCGTTTTTTGAAATAAGGGCCCCCAAAAATATACAAATTAGCAAAGAGTTTTCAAACATCAAAATCACTGTAGACCTGTGTTATTAATAGTTAAAATGTTTATTATTTTTTGTATCTTTTTGTGTATTATTATTTTTAAAATATTTATATTTATGTTTTATGGTTAAGATTATTATTTATCTATTAGATTTATTATTTATTCTTTGTATGAAATGATATTGTGTTATGTATTTATTTGTCTTATAATTGGATTTATTCTGTTGGCCAATAAAGTTTATTATACAGGGTGTTATTGAAATACACGTACATGTTAAAATGGGGAATAGTATGTAATGACCAAAAACGATTGGCACCAATTTTAACTTCAAATTCTAAAATTTAAATATTGGGGAAGAGTCCCCTTTTCCGACCTACTAGTTTCCATATTTAAAGAAGTAAAATAAATCGAAATTGAACTTACCCATAGAAATTGCACTGTTGCCGTAGCAAAACCAATTAATTCAAAATAAAGTTTATTACAGTAATTGTTCAAAATGCCGTCCATTATTATTTACACACACTTGCAAGAACTTTGAACATTAGAAATTAGTCTTGGATTTTGTCGTAGTTCCTCGGCTACCGCATTAACTTTATTGGTTAATTGTTCAACACTATTAATAGGTTCATTATGAACCAGTTGTTTCATGTGAACCCACAAAAAGAAATCGCATGGATTTAAGTCCGGAGATCTCGGAGGCCACTTAGTAGGTCCATTTCTGCCTATCCAATTTTGAGAAAATCTAATCTTCAAAAACTGCCGTACGTTTAAATCAAAGTGAGGAGGAGCGCCATCTAGTAGGTACCACATCCGTTGCCTTAATTGTAACGGTATCTCTTCTAGGAGTACTGGCAAAATATCTTCTAAAAAGTGGAGATATCCTGGCCCATTTAATCTGTTCGGGAGAACATAAGGCCCGATTAAAAACTGATCTATTATGCCAGCCCAAACATTTATTGAACATTTTCTTTGATGCCCAGTTTCCCTAATGGCGTGAGGATTTTCATCACTCCAAATATGCGTATTGTGCATATTGAACACGCCATCACGAGTGAATGAAGCCTCGTCAGTATACAATAATATTTTTAGAAAATCAGGAATATCAACACATTTTTGAATCATCCATTCTCAAAACTCCACTCTCTTTTCTTCATCACCTGGATATAAGGCCTGGACTTTTTGGATGTGATAAGGATGTAAACCTTGTTCTTTAAGTGTCCGCCACACAACAAATGAGGACACTCCAATTTCAAGACCTCTTCTACAACTTAATTGAGGCCGGTTTTCAACAGCTTCCAATATTTCTTCTTCGGCCGCCAATGTTCTTTGTGTTCTTGTTCTCCCTCGATCTGCATTGACACTTTCAAATTTTCCATGGTCTCTTAGATGCTGAACAGTTGAAATAAACGTACGACAGTCCGGAATTCTCCGATTTGGAAACCGTTCGCGATACAGGATTTGTGCTTGCCGAGAATTTTCTCCAGCTGCCCCATAAACCAGCACTATATCCGTTAGTTCAATATTCGTAAATAGTGGCATCGTAAAAAAATATTTAAAAGTAATCGTAACAACACTTTTTACCAACTTGGAAATGACGCGCTCGTGTTAGCCAGATTCGTAAATCAACTAAAATTTTAATAATCTATAGTTTCAAAAATGTATAGTTTCTAGTTTTTTGATAACGAGGGTAGTAAAAACCAGTCTTCGGAAATAGAAATTAATTCGAAAATCTTGGCAACATAGTTATTTCTTACAAGACTAGTTTTCTTATCATCTGACAAAAACTTGCATATTAATTACTGTTGATGTTTAAAATAGGTAAATAAACCTAATTTATATAGGTCATCCTCAACATATCAGTGAAGTACGTTTGTTTTAGAATTAATTTTCAAAAATTAATAACTCCCTTAATATGGGGTATTTTTAAAAAATAATATTTTTCTACATTCAGTGGGGATCTGCGCAATACCCAGTTTTAATATGTACGTGTATTTCAATAACACCCTGTATATTACAGATACTATTATATTACATTCCAGAAAAATATACTATACTTTGCTTAATCCGGTAAAGTAATACATCTCCTGTAACATAATTAACTATTTTCTCACTTTCCGAATCTCTTTTATTAGAATATATTTCCTTCTCGAGGAGTTTTATTTGTAATACTGTTCCACAAGATTCATTCGTCTTTCCAAATCCAGTAATCAGATTAATTGTTTCCTGTGTCCCGTTAAATTTTCCTTAGATTCCTTTATCGCCTTTTTCACAAATCACTATCAGAATCTCAAGGGTACTATTTTATTGTCGTCTTTACAGAAGACATCGTCTAAGAGTAATTGATAGGAGATAAAGAATTAGGTAAGTGTATCGACCTGCTGCTTCTATTCCTGCTTTAACCAGGTTAAATATTCATAAGAAAATAAAAGTACGTGAATGAAAAAGACAATTATAGTTTTATTTTTTATTATGAGAAATTATTTTTTAAAAAAATTAAGAAGTACTTTTAATCCGTCTTTATTGAACAAAGTCACATCTATTGTTTATGTCTAGGTAATTAAAAGTCCCAAAATTGCTCCAAATATACAGGGTGGGGACTTTAACTGGCGCAAATTAGCTACAGCTTCAGGTTAAAAAATGCGGATAAAACGCAAAAACACGTCGATTGAGTTTTTTTGTAAGCTTTCCGGTCATATCAAAAAAAAATTTTTTTCACTCCCTTTACAGGGTAAAACTCACCCCGACAAGAGTTTTTTAAATGGGATTATACCACTTGTGGCACCTTGTTGGAAAGGTCTTTCCAAAAGAAAATGGATTGTGCCATTTTTTTTCCATTTTTACCCAATGGTAATTTTCTAGCGTGAAAAAATTATTTCATATCAAAAAATTCTTCTGATGCTTACACAACCATTCTAAGGTACAGTTTTAAGTGGTCAGTATTTTCTTAATTTGTTTTTAGAAAAGTGTATGAACCGCTTTATCTCAATTTGAACCATTTAATGGTAAAAAATGGACTCGGAAAAAATGAAGGTACAGTTCATCAAATTTCTAGAGGCTTTCGACGGCTAGACAGAGAAAGCACTACTGAGAGGCATTGGTTGGCGGGGCCGACGGATTTACGCAATGAAAGTACACTCTGCGCATCAAGTATTTCACTATTTTATTCAGACGTAAATGTCAGATGTAAATTTCGCTAAAACATTTCTTTTATTTTCGTTTGTTTTTTGCTCATTACAGTTTAATAGAACCTTAAGGATGGAGTTTAATAGCAAATTAAGAGGCCGCGTGATTAACAGTCAATCTCGCGAAATAATAGCCAATGTTATAGAGTTTATGAGAAGAGAAGGAAACTTTAATTCACCTTCAATACCATTTAAAAATGTAAATGATGGTGTTGCTGCAGCCACAGGAGTATCTAAAAACACTGTCGTCCGCATTTCTGGAGAGAAAAAAAGAATCGATAACCGTGAGATATCGGAATTTTCATCACCAAGAAAAACCATTAAAAAACCAAAAACAGTTAATGATATAGATGAAGCTGACAAAGGTATTTTAAAAAGAATTATTCTGTTCATGTTAATCTCGGAAAATATTGTTCCAACATTAAAAACAATTCTGACTAAATTTAGAGAAGCTACAGGGTACAAAGGAAGCTATGAAAGTTTAAGAAAAATAATAAAGTCGCTAGGATTTCGTTGGTGGAAAACAAAAACAGAAAAATATTAATGGAAAGGTTTGATATTCAAAAGCTACGTTTAGACTATCTGATTCGTTTAAAAAGTTATCGAGCAGAGGGCCGTCCAATTGTCTACTTAGATGAAACATACATTCATGCCTCCCACACACACCAGAAAGCTTGGAGTGATAATTCAAATGAGGGATTAAAGAAACCAATTAATAAAGGTGATAAACTAATTATTGTCCATGCAGGAGGTGAAATGGGCTTTATTCCGAATGCCCGGTTAATTTTCAAATCTGGAACCAAAAGTGGAGACTACCACGATGAAATGAATTTTAATAATTTTTCTAAATGGTTGAAAGAAAAGCTGTTTCCGAACCTCCCTCCAAGAAGCGTCATTATTGTTGATAATGCTCCTTACCATAATGTCCAGGTAAATAAAGCACCAACGTCAACTTCTAAAAAAGCTGACATGCAGGATTGGTTAAGGAATCATAATATTGCTTACGAAGAGGATATGCTCAAAACGCAATTATACAGTTTAGTGCTATTGCATAAGTCACGATTTAAGAGGTATGCAATTGAAGAAATGATAAATGAACATGGTTTTAGTTGTTTGCGTTTGCCACCGTATCATCCCGATCTTAATCCGATCGAGTTAGTGTGGGCATCATTGAAACAATATGTAGCTAGTAACAACACTACATTTAAGAGGCAAGACGTACAACTGTTGTGTGAAGACTTTTTTGATAGGTTTTCTAAAGAGGAGTGGCAATCTCGTTGTAATAATGCTAAAATGTGGGAATCTAAATTTTATGACAGAGAAGTTACTTTGGATGAGGCAACTGATAGATTTATAATTAACTTAAACAGTGACAGTGAGACTGATTTTGAATCTGATATGGAAACTGAAGAAAGTTTTTCGGAAGACCATTAAAATTATATCTGTACCTAAGATCAAAAAAGTATTATCTATTTTTACAACGAAGATGCACAAGAATCAAATTTTATTTTTTTATTATTAGATAGCTATTTTTGTTTCTGAGTTGTGTTCATTTACAGGCTCAATTTTTTTCCGTTTCTCCTTTTTGATTTTATATGGGGTTTCAAGTTGTTTTTGACTTATTTCGACGTAAATCACAACAACACACTTTTTTAATAAAGCAAACAAGTGTTAAGAGGTATATGTACGTGTAAACTACAATTACAAAAAATTGATATGAAACCCATGAAACCACCAACAAAAATGTAAAGCTAGCTTCCGTACTAGAACATGGTGTCATTCGTCGAGATAATTTATCGTATTGTTTAATAGATCAAGAAATGTAAATATTCCCCTGTTATTTTTTATAAAATTATAAGAGAAATAAATTTTTTTCTAAATAGCATAGTTTATTATTTTGTAGAAAAACAAAAATTTCGAAAATTTTAGTAATGTTTCAGAAACAACCGTTATTAATAATAGGTACCATTTACCTTAATAAGGTAGAAATAAAATATAAACTATTTCCACGATTTACAAAGGCCTACAAAAAAATTATAGGTATGTTCCGCTATCCTATAAAATTTATATTTTCTGACTCAATTTCAAAAGGTTGAAGGAATTTCAAAACACCTTTTATGGCATAATAATTATTTTCAATTCTACATACTATCTTTAGCTGCTTTTAAAAACGTTCTAAGAAAGTCCAATCAGACCAATTTAATCCCTAAACTATTCCACACTTTTAAAATTTAATTACCTAAAAATATTAAAAACTATTTAAAATAACTTGTTTAGCAGACTGTACAATAGCTATCTTAGTCACACGTAGCGCGTTCTCTGTCTGGGCGTCGAACACCTCTAGAAATTTGATGAACTTTAAGTATAGGTACAAAAAAATTATCGCATCTTTATCAATTGTAAAGCTGCAATGAATTAATTTATTGTCTGTCGAATTAGAATTCTTCATTTTCGTTAAAAATGCCCCGGCGTATTTAACGGAAACTTTAAAAATAGAAATTTTGATGATGATTGGGTTCGGGGATCGGATGCGTACCCAAAAAGAAGTTGCGGCATTATTTCAAGCGCGACATCCAGAATTGCCTCCGTTACACCGGGCTACAGTAGTAGGCAAAATTGAGGCTCATTTCAGGTTGCACGGGCATTTACGGCAAATTCCTCGAGAAAGGCCGCAACGAGTAGACGAAGACACTAGACTAAATGTTCTTCTAACATTTGAGGAAAATCCAATCAGTTCTGCCAGACGAGTAAGTAGGGAATTTGATTTGTGCCATAAAACTGTATTGGCTGTATTGAAATCTGCTGGTAAAAGACCCTTCAAAATAAAGCCTGTGCATGAGTTGATGGAAGATGATCCCGATCGGAGGGTGGAGTTTTGTGAAACCATAATGAGACAAATCGATGATGGAAATATTTTACCGGATTGGATATTGTTTGCCCATGAATCAACTTTTACCTTAATTGGAGAGGTGAGTCTTTTTGATTAGGCACCTATCGATAACTCGCAACAATATTGTTAAATCTGTACGCTTCAGGAACGTACCTAAGTGATCAAAGATCTTTAACTTTTGTGTCTTCATTTTTAGGTAAATCGTCAAAATTGTAGGTACTATGCAGAAACAAATCCACATTGGACAGTTGAGCAGCATAGTCAATATCAAGGAAAAATCAACGTATGGGCTGGAATAATTGAAGGGGTGGCTGCAATAACCAGGCAGCTCCAGTTTTTTACGAAAATGAGATTTTTACTGAATTACCCTTAAAAAAAAATAGGCCTATCGTGCCCTGAAACAATCAGGTATCTCCATATCTTCATACATATATTGCAACGTTATTTGGAGCTGCCTTGCTTTCGGTTTTCATCAAGAACCGGGCAGCACTTTGAGCGGAAGAAATCTTTTGTGACCGATTTTTCCAGAAGTACAAATTAAGCTTTATAATGCACCATTGCCTTTAAAAAAGAATAAGCTAATAAATGTTATGGAATTGGCCAGACAGTATGTTGGTGATGTTGAAATGTGGTACTACCAACAACTTGTACCTGCAGAAACACAATAATGCCAGACATCTGAAACAAAATATGAAGATCAATAACCTAAGAAGAATATAACCTGTTTTTGTTTTTATTTTCATATTCCATTGGTTAGTTTGTTTTTTTTTTTATAATATAATGACATTTTATTTAATGACAAATCTATTTATTTTTGTATATTTTTGGCAAGAAACAGACATCTCCATTTTTTATGTTTATTTATTAAAACATGGTACTGGCAGTATTTACACGAACTACGTAAACACTTCTATTTTTACATGCTTTTTCCGCAGAAAAAAGAAAATCTCATAAACAAAATTTGAATTTTTTAGGTTTGTTCGATTTCTCATAAATTTGTAAAAATAGAGCTGCCTGGTTATTGCAACCACCCCTTCAATTGGAGATAGAATTATTGGACACATATTCTTTGACCAAAATTTAACCGGCGACAGATATTTTGAATTTTTACAAAATACGTTGGTACCTGAACTTATCCAAACGTTTCCGACAGAAGATGGAACCATTGATCAAAGAATTTTCTTCCAACAAGATGGGGCTCCACCCCATTACGCTCTCAATGTACGACAGTTCTTAAATTACTTTTTCCAGAACAGGTGAATTGGAAGAAGGGGATTTATTGAATGGCCAGCTAGATCTCCTGATCTTACTCCATTAGATTTTTATTTATGGGGCTTTTTAAAATGTAAGGTATACGCCACAAGATCCAATAATATTAAAGAGCTAAAGGATAGAATTAGAGAAGAAATTCGGCAAATTACACCAGAAACATTAAGAAGGTTTCAAGCTGAATTGTACCACCGTGTTGCTCTTTGTCAAGAAGTAAATGGTGCTAATTTTGAACAGTTGCTAAAATAAAAAGAAATAAATCCACTAAGCGAGTAGAATCTGTATTATTTTTTATTTAAATGTAAAACAAAACTTAATTTTCCATGAATTACCCTCCATTTTCATGTTTCTTTGAATAATTTGGGTATTCTTAACCATGTAGATGGTTGAATTTTGTGTAAAGATGTGTAAGATAAAACACACTGACTATAATTTTAGAGCCCAGTTTATGCACAACTAATTTTTGTTGAATTTCGTCCCCGATTCTTCTTTTTTCGCGCTAGAAAATAGCATAACAGTTAAAATGAAAAAAAAAAGCACAATCAATTTTAAATAAATTTAGGTTTATTTCTGTCAGAGTAGTACTTAATACTTTTTGAATTTTGTTCCTTTTTTCTTAAAGTTTAAATAACCTCTATATTTTATTATTTTTCTATTAAAGTTCCTGGTTTTTTCAATTTGAATTTTATATTTTTATTAGGTAATAAACAGTCTTTATTTTCTTTTTTATTGCATTTATATGTTGTATTTATTTTATTTTCAATATTTTTATTTGATAATGTAAATTCTTTTTTGACATATGGATTTATTTTTGAAAACTTTTTATTGTAAGAAAATGTAAGAAAATAAATTGTTTGAAATATTGTGCAATTCTACTATCTTTTTGTTTTTAACAAAGCCGGTATTTATTATTTTGAATTTGATATTGATTTAAATTGTCGCAATTATTTTGGTTCAAATCTGTATCATATTCGAACTCTTCGAAAAGAAAATTTTGTTTTGAATTTTGATTAGAATTTGTTGACATCAACACTGGTTTTAGAAACTAACTCTCAAAAATTTGATTTGGTCGACATTTTTTTGCGGGTCAAATAAGTGGCGGTTTGTAAAGTATTTTTTATTTTGTGAAATGGGTTCTACATTAATTGACTGATTAGGGAAATTTTGCTTGTTTTTTTGATAATTATTTTGTTGAAAATACTGAAAACGTATTTAATTGTGGATTATTTGGTAAAAAATTTTGAAATCTATTTTGATTTTATTTAAAATTGTGATTTTTGGACTTGTCTTGTTCTAGTATCCTATAGTAAATCCTTTTTTAAATTTTTCTATTTTTTAACAACTTATTTATATTGTTTTTTTTTTCTTATAGAAGGGACCACACAAGACAGTATAGAAGGAAGTTCTAGGTAAAAAAACTTCACTAATTTTTTTATATCACTATTAAATTTTTTGCAGTATTCTCAACTACTAAAAGTGTTCAGCAGAAAAATACGTCAACTAGAAGTTGATTATTAACAGTGTTTGACAGATTATAAAATTACATATTTAAAGTTTTTATGTTGCTAGTAGTATGATAAATATACAGGGTGTTATTGAAATACACGTACATATTAAAATGGGAAATAGTATGTAATGACCAAAAACGATTGGCACCAATTTTAACTTCAAATTCTAAAATTTAAATATTGGGGAAGAGTCCCCTTTTCCGACCTACTAGTTTCCATATTTAAAGAAGTAAAATAAATCGAAATTGAACTTACCCATAGAAATTGCACTGTTGCCGTAGCAAAACCAATTAATTCAAAATAAAGTTTATTACAGTAATTGTTCAAAATGCCGTCCATTATTATTTACACACACTTGCAATCGTCTTTCCAAAGAACTTTGAACATTAGAAATTAGTCTTGGATTTTGTCGTAGTTCCTCGGCTACCGCATTAACTTTATTGGTTAATTGTTCAACACTATTAATAGGTTCATTATAAACCAGTTGTTTCATGTGACCCCCACAAAAAGAAATCGCATGGATTTAAGTCCGGAGATCTCGGATGCAACTTAGTAGGTCCATTTCTGCCTATCCACTTTTGAGGAAATCTAATGTTCAAAAACTGCCGTACGTTTAAATCAAAGTGAGGAGGAGCGCCATCTAGTAGGTACCACATCCGTTGCCTTAATTGTAACGGTATCTCTTCTAGGAGTACTGGCAAAATATCTTCTAAAAAGTGGAGATATCCTGGCCCATTTAATCTGTTCGGGAGAACATAAGGCCCGATTAAATACTGATCTATTATGCCAGCCCTAACATTTATTGAAAATTTTCTTTGATGCCCAGTTTCCCTAATGGCGTGAGGATTTTCATCACTCCAAATATGCGTATTGTGCATATTGAACACGCCATCACGAGTGAATGAAGCCTCGTCAGTATACAATAATATTTTTAGAAAATCAGGAATATCAACACATTTTTGAATCATCCATTCACAAAACTCCACTCTCTTTTCTTCATCACCTGGATATAAGGCCTGGACTTTTTGGATGTGATAAGGATGTAAACCTTGTTCTTTAAGTGTCCGCCACACAACAAATGAGGACACTCCAATTTCAAGACCTAGTCTTCTACAACTTAATTGAGGCCGGTTTTCAACAGCTTCCAATATTTCTTCTTCTGCCGCCAATGTTCTTTGTGTTCTTGTTCTCCCTCGATCTGCATTGACACTCTCAAATTTTCCATGGTCTCTTAGATGCTGAACAGTTGAAATAAACGTACGACAGTCCGGAATTCTCCGATTTGGAAACCGTTCACGATACAGGATTTGTGCTTGCCGAGAATTTTCTCCAGCTGCCCCATAAACCAGCACTATATCCGTTAGTTCAATATTCGTAAATAGTGGCATCGTAAAAAAATATTTAAAAGTAATCGTAACAACACTTTTTACCAACTTGGAAATGACGCGCTCGTGTTAGCCAAATTCGTAAATCAACTAAAATTTTAATAATCTATAGTTTCAAAAATGTATAGTTTAAAAACAATCATTTATCAAATATTCTAGTTTT
Organism: Psylliodes chrysocephalus; assembly: GCA_927349885.1. Lineage (NCBI taxonomy): Eukaryota > Metazoa > Arthropoda > Insecta > Coleoptera > Chrysomelidae > Psylliodes > Psylliodes chrysocephalus. The sequence continues at coordinate 4,740,023 of OV651831.1, forward strand.
TTGATAACGAGGGTAGTAAAAACCAGTCTTCGGAAATAGAAATTAATTCGAAAATCTTGGTAACATGGTTATTTCTTACAAGACTAGTTTTCTTATCATCTGACAAAAACTTGCATATTAATTACTGTTGATGTTTAAAATAGGTAAATAAACCTAATTTATATAGGTCATCCTCAACATATCAGTGAAGTACGTTTGTTTTAGAATTAATTTTCAAAAATTAATAACTCCCTTAATAAGGGGTATTTTTAAAAAATAATATTTTTCTACATTCAGTGGGGATTTGCGCAATACCCAGTTTTAATATGTACGTGTATTTCAATAACACCCTGTATAGTGGTAAGTGTGGTAAGTGTAATTTACAGGTCACGAACACAGTTTGAAAAACTAAAGCTCGTAGTTGTCTGAATGATACATAAAATAATAAAAAACATTTAAGGAAAAAAAATAAAATTTTACCAATTTAGATTTATATATTTTTTCAACTTTTTATTTTTTTGTGTACGCCTATGTTTATTTAGTTACGGTCCCATATTTTGTATATTTAACATTTTAATTAATTTATATATTTGTGATATCTATGTAATATTTTGTTGGACTATTTTTGGACAAAAAACATAAGTATGTACTTTCAAATAGTGAACACCATGAAAAACTTTTACTACATTGATTTTTGAGAAACAAATATTCTTGATATAAAAACATGATATTAACTTAACACATTTCAAATAAAAATTACCATGTATAAGAGAGTAAAACTATGTGAATTTGGTTCAAAAGTAAGATATCCTTATTTTAAAAAATAAAAACGTTATTTGAATAACTTGTTCAGAAATAATATTTTTACTTGTGTATGATGTAAAATTAATTAAAAGACTTATTCACTCTTTTTGTATAATACCTGAAAAATTATTTGAAAAATTTTATTGCAGATAAAAAAACAGTTCATGAAATTACATACCTATCTTCGAAACAGCAGAGCATTTCAGGTTCAATAATACGTTTATCATTGATTTATTAGAAAGAGATGAATGCAAATTCTGTTAAGCATCTGCTACTATGATTGATTAAAATTAAGTATACGAAAATTAATAGAGAAACGCCAAGATAAGACAACTATATGAAGAAATCACTTTCAAATTTATTAGATCTTATCAGAAGTACATGACTGTAGGCAATGGTCTAAAAACAGAAAAGAGAACCGACCATTATATATTATGCAGAGCAGATCTATTGACAATACGTTACAGTTATCATAATAAAAAAATACAAAATCATGATTATATTGGTTTCTTCTTATACCGCTTTAAAATTAACTGTATTTTTTTTTAGTTGAACCAAATATATTTGTAATATAAATTTTAATAATTTATGGTCTTTCTGAAGATATTGACTCTAAATTTTTAGACTTCTTAAATAAAATAATTATGTGTTTCAATACAGCTTTCCCCCTTCGCCCCATTAAAACTAAATGTCATAAATCTTGGACAACTAAAGGAATAAGAACATCATCTAAAAATATGAGGTCACTCATGTATATTAAAAAGTACACAGATAATCCCCTAATATTAAACTATATCAACAACTACAGAATATTGTATCGGAAAATCACCAAATCTGCTGAGAAAAACTATTACAAAAATCGCATCGCAAGAGCTAAAAACTCCTCCAAAGAAACCTGGTCTATAATAAATGACTTAAGGAATAAAACCCGTTCTTCAAACAGTGTAAATCCTAGCCCAGATGAACTAAACAATTATTTCGTAAATGTAAGTAAAAATATCAAATCTAACATAGCTCCGAGTCAGGATGCTCTCTCCTTCCTCCTACCTACTAAAAGGATTACTGAAAGTTTCTTCCTAAGACCAGTAGACAAGCATGAACTAGTGCAAACCATAAACAACATCCAAAATAAATTTTCCTGTGGAATTGATGGCCTGTCCACCAAAATATTTCTAAATATACCGGATGTAGTAATCAACATTTTAACTTCACTGATTAATGAATCCTTTGAAATTGGTCTCTTTCCTAACTGTCTAAAAACAGCTATAATAATCCCACTTCATAAAGGTGGCGACAAAACCAAAACCTGTAACTATAGACCTATCGCGTTATTGCCTACCTTATCGAAGATAGTAGAACGGCTAATGAAAAACCGTCTTTTGCCCTTTCTTTTCAAGCATAACATCCTCACAGCTCATCAGTATGGCTTTCTACCTAAAAAATGCACTAGCGACGCAATGTTTTCCGTTCTTAATGAAATATACACATCACTTAATGATAAACTTTTCACCGCTTCAGTATTTTGTGACTTCGCAAAGGCCTTCGATTGTGTAAATCATGATATTTTAATTAATAAGTTACAAATTTATGGCATACGGGGTTCTCCTTTACAATGGTTTAAAACTTACCTAGAAAATAGAAATCAACAGGTGCGGGCGAATGGTGAGGATTCTACAAATCTAGCAATAAGCAGTGGAGTACCTCAAGGATCAGTATTATGTCCAATTTTGTTTTTATTATTCATCAACGACATCACAGACTTAAGAATAAGTGGTAGAATTACTTTATTTGCTGATGACACCAGTGTAACCTGGAATAATTCTAACATGCAGACATTACAATCTATCATAAGTGAAGATCTAGTGACTATTAAGTCCTGGTCTAATTCGAATGGACTTTGTTTCAACACCAGTAAAATTGTAGCATTGTCTTACAGAGGTACTTTATAACCTATAACTTTAAACAATAATCTGATCCAAACGGTGACTTCAATCAAGTTTTTAGGTCTTTATATAGACGATTCTCTAAAATGGTCTGCTCATATAGATACCTTAGCAAAAAAATTATCCTCCGCATGTTTTGCCATTAAATCGGTTTCTAAAGAGCTGACTCATTCTACTGCATTAATAACCTACTTTTCCTTATTCGAATCTCACCTTCGCTATGGTTTACCTTTCTGAGGTTCTTGTAGCTTATACCTTTTCGAATCTATTTTTAAACTGCAAAAAAGAGCAATCCGCTATGTATTTGGTTTAAGTAGTAGGACACATTGCGAAAATTACTTCAAAAATTTCAAAATTCTAACCCTTCCTGCTCTATTTATTTTCGAATCCGTCTGCTTAGTTCGCAAGCACATTCAAAATTTATCCGAAAGACCGACTCGTAGATATCCTACAAGAAATTTAGAGAATGATTTTTATTTAACAATGCCCACTTCTGACCTATTAAAACATTCCATTACCTACAATGCCAAAAAATTGTATAATAACCTTCCGATGCAATTAAAATCTATAAATACATACGATAAGTTCCGAAGACTGGCTAAAGCTTTTCTTCTAGAAAGACCATATTACACAGTAGCAGAATTTTATAACGTACCTTACACATTTGAGTTCCACATACAATGGCATTAATTAAATAATTAAATATTAAAGTTTAAATTTAAATTTAAAAATTAAATTAGAATAATTATAATGACGGATATTGCATATCCATTGCAATTGTTATTCCTATTTTGTCTGTTTGTTTCTGTTTGTTTTTTCTGCTGTTTAGTTATTTTTATAATATGTTTAGTATTTAAGTTACACGCTTTGTCTATAAAATTTTTGTAAATTTTTTTACGACAATAAAGCAAAATGTGTGTGTACTTACATTTTATAGTTTGTAGATATCATCGAAGTGCTAAGAACCTGTAACAAGAATAACAAACTTACTAGAAGATAATAATTTATGAAACAACAAATTATTTTTTGGTCCAGTTATTTTTTTTTGTTTTTCAGATAAATATATCAGCATATTTAATTAAGAGTTAGTTTATATTGAATTTTTGAGGACATTCTACAATAAGAAAAAACATTATATTTAAATCTTAGTGCATCAATAAACTAGAACAAAACACCAGTGTAAGTAACAATTCGTTTAAACGAAAGGTTACTTTTACAAATCTAAAAGTCGTGCCAAATAAAATCCTGTTATATGACCTAAAATTTGAAAAGGTGAAAGACGAAATTAAAAAGGATATCGTTATAATTAATTCATTATAATATTTAACTAATTTTGGGTCGCACGGATTAGAGCTATTAGGCAAAATTTACAAACTGTTAGTTTTAAACGTCATAATTATATGATAATATTATATTAGAGTTTGTAAAATAAGTGTTAAAAATAAAAACAAGAAATATACAGGGTGTCCCAGAAAAAAGTAACATAATTTTAACCACGTATTTAGCGCATCAAAACAAACAACTTTCGTCAAATGCGTTTATTTCAAATAGCCCTAGTATTCATGATTTTTTTTTCAAAAATTGTAATTTGTTTTAGTTACCCGCCACTGAGGTTAATCAAGATATTAAGTAGATATTAGATAAACAAAAAATGCACAAGGCATCAGGTTTAGGTACTATCACAGCGAAAATAATCTGGGACAACAACAATTTTGTTTAAGAAGGTTTAAAGGTGCGATACCTAACTTTTTAGTGCTAGCCTTGGTTACAAAACTTCACCTTTTTATTTTTC